>JAODOY010000008.1:2820171-2847461 GCA_025399855.1 Forbesichthys papilliferus | reverse complement strand
CTCTGGTGTCTAAAGCCGAACTAGAGATGATCATCCATGCTTTTATTTCATCACGTTTGGACTATTGTAACAGTCTTTTTACTTATCTAAATAAGAAACAGCTCAACCCTCTCCAGGCTGTTCAGAACGCTGCCGCAAGGCTTTTAACTGACACAAGGAAAAGAGCGCATATCACACCAGTTCTAGCATTGCTACACTGGTTACCAGTACTTTTTAGAATTCATTTTAAAATTCTCGTTCTTACTTTTAGAGCCTTACACGGACAAGCGCAGTTGAAGACGCTGTTATTTAAACAGGCTTTTAATTAAACTAGGGTTGTTTGGGCCTTTGACACGTTATGTTCTGTATGTCTATTGTAAAAATGTTGTCTTTATATTTATATATCTCCATTTTTATGTGAAGCATTGTGAAGCACTTTGTGATTTTATCTGTGAAAAGTGCTATATAAATACATTTTACTTACTTACTTACATGCTGTGCTGCCCAGGGATACTTGCTTTAGTTGTGGCATTCTAGGAAAGTAAAATAATCATAAAATAAAATAATAAATAAAAAAATAAGTGCAAAGAAATAAAGTTAATGGGTTTAATTTACGTATCAATTACAAAGAAGCCAGCAACAGCATCAAACAGTTGTGTGCTCCAGTCAGACACACCCATTCCTCTTTCCCGGGGGCACGTACTCTGGGCGGGAATATTAACAAAAATAAAGGAAATTGGTTCACAAATAATAAACAAGCACCACTCCAACCTAGCATAGTCAGAATGGCACTTATAGTATGTGTGTCTCTAAATACGTAAATGTGAAAAACTCTCTAGTATTGTACAGTATGGGGATTGGCTGTAAGAGTTTATTTTCTACAGTATGTTTTTTATTTTAGCAGCTACACAGCCTACATCATGTTGTTGCCCTCTAGTCTGGATCTTTGATAAATATAATGGATGAATAATTCCTTTTGCTGTGAAGGAGGACTATTATCTAACGCCAGACAAGCTGTGGATTCCACTGCGCTGGATAGCACCAGAACTGCTTGAGGAGTACAGAGGATCTCTCATCGTCACTGACCAAACAAAGACCAGCAATGTGTGGTACGTTGACAACACTGTACAGTACGTTACACAATTGTTCTCTTCGTCTGCACAGGTGTATTCAGAATTCAATTAACCCTGTCCTTAAACTATCAAATACATAACAGATGCCATTGCATAGATGTGTCTCTCACCCAATTGTTTTGTGTCCTGTACTTTCTAACAGGTCCTTGGGGGTGGTGATTTGGGAGCTGTTTGAGTTCGGCTCTCAGCCCCACCGACACCTTAGCGACGAGGAGGTGTTGACCTTTGTCATCAGGGAGAGACAGATCACCCTGGCGCAGCCCCGTCTCAAACTCTCCCACGCAGACTACTGGTGAGTGATGGCAGGCCTGTTAGCTAAATGAATCCCGCAGAACACTTCCAGTCAATAACAAGATATCCTTCTCCACCAGGTATGAAATCATGCAGTCATGCTGGCTGCCGCCATCTCAGCGCCCCTCTGTGGCAGAGGTCTTCCTCCTGCTCTCCTCCCTGCTGACTGCCGAGCAGGGAATAGCAAGCGGGAGTGTTGGGGAGGAGGACGAGGAGGACAAGAGCTATGAGGAGGGCAGGAGACGACGCGGGGAAAGCGAAGAGTCGTTTGAGAGACGCTGGGACTCTCTCCGCCCACCTGCCTTCCAGGCTGCAGCAAATGAGCGGCAGAGACAGCGAGAGTACATCAGAGATGACAGAGACAACTCTTACCCACTACTGGATCCAGTGGGGAACTGCATCACCCCATCTTCATCAGAACTGGATGACATCCTGACAGTCACCGAGACCAGCAAGGGTTTGAACTTTGAGTATTTCTGGGAGAAGGCTCACGCAAGACGGGGCTACAAGCCTCTCCCGCCTCCTCAGCCAATCCCGACTGTGAACCATGCACACAGACAGTCCTTGGACACGCCCACCGTCGTCCCGGTGATTAGCGCTCGTAGCCCTTCCTTGGCCAGCGAGTACTACATCCGTTTAGAGGAACATACACCCCAGGACAAATCACCGACCCTCAAAGGGAAAACTCAGCCGTCCTTCCGCTCTGACGCGATATGCCCCGGAGACCTGGAGCTGGTGGAGATCCGCAGTGGAATGCTGGGAAAAGACCGTGTCCCGTATTGTTCGTCTGGGGATCGTGCTAACAAAAGCCTACAGATGGTCCGATCGAGTGAAGTACAGCTCCACATCCCAAATACGGGAGTGGCGGAATTCAGAGATGGCTCAGTCAGGGTGACGGACTTCTCCGTGATCGACCTGAGTGATGATTATGAGGATGATGATGACGACGAAGAGGCGGAGGAGAGAAAAAGGAAGAGTGCTGGTGCGGTTAAGGCCTCGTCGAGCTGCCAGGCGCCGGTCCTCCCGCCCAAGCCCCGATCTGTGTCTTTGTCCTCAGCCAATCAGCTTTACTCGCGACCTCTTCCCGCCCCTCCGCCGGCGCCTCATTACACCATGGGGGGCAAAGTGGAGACCAACCCCCATCACATGGGCACCTGCCCTCCCTCCACCTTCGAACACCTGGGGTTCCATCGCACCCGTCAGGCTCTCCCCCCGTCGCCATCTCTCTCTCCCTCTCTGCCCCCATCCAGCCACCCTATCTACCCTTCGATGTGCCCTCCCCCTCCACCTCCCCACTGTAAGCCCCAGAGAACGTACCCCAGCTACGGTCTAGGTGACGCTTACACAAGGTACAGCCAAACGCAGACGCAAAGAGACCCGCCAACCTGCGACCACCCTAACAAAGAGGGCGGTGTGAGGCATGCCGGCTCACTACAGAACAGAAAGGAGAATTCCTATTCCCACACGAAACACTTTGACTCCCCGGTACGGCGGGAAAACGTCTTGCGTCCCGTCTACCGCAACCTGCCCCGATCCACCGCTCCCCAGATCGAGAGGCATTCCTCATCCAGTCCCACTTACTCGGATGAGGGCGACGACGACGACTCCCCTTTCATGTCCCCAGAGAAACCCGGTGGCGGCACCGCCGTCACTCAGTCCGGCCTGTCTGGGGACATGGACCCTGCCACAGCAGAGCTCTTCTCCAGGGGAATGAAGAGGACGCAGTCCCGCCTGGCCACCATCCTTCCTGCGATCTGGAAGGAGGACGCCGAACTGCAAGCGGAAGACGTGGCTGCCGCAAAGAAATCGCCCGTGCATCTCTTTCTGACAGAGATATCGAGCGTGGCGGAGTCCAGTGAATCCAAGTCGGATGGGGAGACGGTCTCCTGGGAAGACAACAAGGGGGAGAAACCAGAGGGAGAGAGGTGGGGCAACTTGCTGTTGCCCAGTAGAGGGATGCGGCGATCCCAGTCGTTGGTGACAGAGCTTGGATCAGCGGAGCACTCGTGGGGGACAGGGAAGCACAGTAGCAGGACAGGACCAGATGATCAGGATGCAGTCATTAGACCGTCTTTCCAGGGGGATCTTTTTCTCACCGAGATCAACACAGGAAGAGTGGATCAGGGAGAGGGAGAGCCAGAGAGAGACTCTGTGAAATACCTCCACCCTGCAGGGTCCAGATTGCGGCAGTACATGTGTGCCCCTGGCCTGCCCTCCTACAGCGAGGCTCAGGAAGCATACTCGAAGGGCATACGTCGCTCTCGCTCCCTCCTCTCTGAGATTACCATCGTCAGACAGGAATCTGAATTATGGGAGGTCAAAGCTCCTCATAGGGCGGACATTACCCGGGAAGAGTTCCTGAAAGAAATCCAATCGGCTGAAACCTTCCTGACTGAAATAATCTCCCGACAAATAGCTCCAACAACCAAGAAGGAAGATGAAGCTTCTTACTCCCCAATTCCCATGTCGCCTGAATATGAGTCGATATGTATAGACCCTGAATGCTCTCAGACCATCCGATTCCAAAAAGAGAGCTCAATACGAGCATCAAACAAAGGAAAAGATGACACACAAACTGAAGCCATCTACGCCCAAGTCACAAAGCGTGCTAAAAAGAGTGAGATTAAGGTTAGCATTAAACCAGAGATCCCAGTCCTTCATATAGGAACAAACAAGCAACTAGTTACACAAGAGGGCCAAGCAAACAATGACTCGCAGATCACAGGGAACACCGCAGATACCAAGTCCCTCTCAGATTCCCACTGCCAACCAGATGCGGTTGTGTTCATGCCAAAGAACGGCCTTCTATTGAACCAAACTCTCACGTGTCATAAAGAAGAGGATGACGGTTCAGATGGCCCGGCATTGCCTGCCAGAGGAGCATGTAGCCACATAGAGCCCTCAACACACTCTGTTACTGGGTCTATTGGTAACAGTGAAGAAGCCACCACTGCACCGCAGCCTGAGAACCAGTCACATTCAAATTACACTGACAACACAGGTGAAAGGACTACTTTATATAGTTACGTTGGAGTGAATGATCAGATTATAAATGATGACAAGCATGGACAGGAGATTAAACATGTCACAGTGGATCAGCCGTGGGAGAAGATCGACGCCAATTCATTTGATTTAAATGTCACCCAATACCAAGAAAAGAGTAACATACCAGAAACAGAGGATAAACTCCATGCAGAAGGTGAGGTGATAAGGTATGACACGTTTGTTGACATGCACAATAGTGCTGAAATCCTGGCTGAGACCAACAGAGAAACTCCACCACAGGAGAATGACAGCTGTCAGTCAAATCAGTGTGACGTTACAAAGACAGCGCTCACTCCAGCAGCTACTCCAGATGCTACTCCATCCACTCCGGATTGGGACCCTTCCACCGATATCTCCCTCATCACCCCCACTGACTCGGCCCTATCGCCTCTCACCTCCAGCTCGGTAGACTGCCTCACACCAAGTGACTCGTGGACAGGGGTAATGGGTAGTGGAGGGTTGAGGGCTCTGGGAAGTGAAACGCCCCATCGAGACTCCGCCTATTTCTCAGACAGTGACTGGGAGGGGGAGGGGCTCAACAGGAGGGGCGGTGATGGACTTAGTGTCTCCAGGCCTGGTAGTGGGCGAGGAGGCGATAGGGGGGCACTGACGGGCATAGAGGAGAAGATGGAGGTCGAGGATGAGGGAGAGATGGCGGACAAGAGCCCTTGGAAGGAGTGTGTAAAGGTTTTCGATAGCAGTTCGGAAAACGAGGACAGGGAGATTGTTGAGGGTGAGAGGGACTTCTCTTATGCGTGCCAGAACAAAGATGTTCCCTGCAATGGGCTAGATAGTAGGCAGAGAGAAAATTCTGGCATATTCCACAATGAGCCCAAAGAGATGGATGAGAAGGGTCTGGCTACGTTAACGCTGCCATCGGACAATTCCCAAACCAAGGGTAGTGTCGAATATATTGCAAAACTGTTCTCAAATTTAGAGGACGAGGCTTTTAAAGGGCACCCATGTATTGATGGCTCTCAGATAGACAACCATTACACACATGGCATCATTTCTCACATACAGGTGACAGATTGCAGTTACCAGGATTCAGTGGCGAATGACTTGAAGCTACATTTCAAGAATATCACTGAAACAGATAATACGACCGAATGCCTGTCTGATATCCAGTCAGATGATCATCGGATATTGGGAGGAAGCCACGAAGAACACACAAATAATACACAGACAGTTGCTGATGCCTTCCAGTATGAAAAGAGCAGCGTGGTGCCTATAGAACTGGGGATGACGCCCCCGCTTGACCAACATGAATCAAGATTATCGCGGTTCTATGGCATTCAAACCAGTGATGCCAACACGGCTCAAGATGTCCCGTCGTTGCTAGAGCCCAGTGACGGGACGTGCGGTGGTAATACCGTGGCCAATCTGGTGTGTTCGTTTTGGGATGAGGAGTGTGTTGAAGAGACTGACGGACATAAAGAGACGCCTGCCCCTAAGGCCAAGCATACAGATGCCAATGAGCTGGGCCTGAGAAACCTCTGCTACTCAGAAGATAGCGAAGACCTGAATACTAAGAACACATCGGAGACGGAAAAACAGCTTGCTGCTGGGGAGCTAAGTAACGCCGTGAGGGAAAAGTCACCACAGAGAGAGGCAGCAAGGACGGAGCAGAAAGGCGTGGAATCAATTACGAGTACAGCTAATGGGTCTCCAGAAGGTCTTAAGATGAAAACGGAAGAGCTTTGGAATACGCTGGAGGAAGAGGAGGAGGAGGAGGAGGAGGAGGAGGAGGAGGAGGAGGCAGCAGAGGGTGCTGTTAGAGGAGTAGTTAGGGGAGAATTTGACTGCCATCGGTTTACACAAAAGGACTTGCACTTGTGGCCCGCCGAGAACGACCAATGGGCTTCTCCGGAAAACAGAAACCAAGATGTTGAACTCCGGTCAGAATTATTCTCTGGGTTCAGTAGTGCAGCCTGGGAGGTTGGAGAACGTCTCGTTGTGGGACGGGAGTTTTGGGAAAATGAAGAGAACGATGAGCTTGCAGGAAGTGAGCCTCACCCAGCAGTCCTGGGGGGCTGCGAAGAAACTGACAATGATGAGACTAAGGGAGGTGCCGGCCATCTGGAAGCTAACGAAAAGCTGGACTCCAGTGAGATGCAAATGGGAATTGAAATACAGCAAGAGGAAAATATTGAGAATATAGAGGAAATTGACTATTCTGGCAGATATGTAATAGGTGTAACATCAGCAGCTGAGGTAGAGAATATAGAAATCCCAGAGCAAGAGATGCTAGATCACAAAAATAATGAAACTACATCACACACAGATATTGTCAGGGACAGTGAAGACCACCTAGACCTTTCAGAAGAGGAGGAAAACCAAAACTTTAACAGATGGCCTCAGAATTACCTTGATGAACATGAAAGTGAAAAACAGCCATCAGCTGAAGACACTGAAATAGAAAAGTGCTCTCATTTAGAAAACTCTTTGACACACACACTAGATTCAAATAGCTCAAACATACCTGTTTGCATTGTTGAAGCTCCGTCTGTTGACATTTTAGGTCTAGACATTATTAAACCAATCACATACTCAGAAATAGATGCACACATTGAACCCCAGAAAGTAGAAAAGATGCTAAATATTACAGATGGCCCTCTATCCTGTTCTAATACCATTTCAATGGGAATACATGAGGGGATGGATGTGACCTATCCTCAGGTAGACAATTTCAGCTCAGTGGACTTTCCAAGTCCCCCACCCAGCATAGATCTTGATGTGCAAGATGATACATTGGAGAGCTTGGACGACTCCTTTCCTAGTCCACCACCATCTGTCATAGAAGCAGATGACTTCATTAGTCAGATGAATCTGGACCATTTTATTGCCAGCACTGAGACACAGACATACATTTCCCCGATAGTGAGCACAGATGTGTTGGACCCACCTCTGCAAAATATCCCACCTGACACAGCAGCCATGCCTCAAAGCAAAGGGATCTCTGACACTCTAAACCTTTCACCTCTACTGTTAGTAAGTGAAAATGAAAGCGAGCTCACGTCACACATTGTGAATCAAGGTCACCAGAATAACTTCCTGCAGGCAACGTCAAGTTCCACCCTGTCTATGCCCCTGAATTCTGTCAACTCTCTCCCAGAACTGCTGATCTCTGACTGGAAGGATTTGGATGAGGAGCCCCTGGAGGATTTTGAAAAACTGGAACAATTGTGCTGCATATCTGGTGATGAGGAGGACACACTAGGTGGCCTTTTCCTTGGCAACCTTGAGCTCTTGGAGTCTTTGAAGAGAACACACGAGCAGAGGTCTGATTGTGCCGGGGAAGCGAGGAGTAAAATTGTGGAGATATTTGGCACCTCCATACCTGAGAGGAACGAGGACCTGAGGGAAATTATAGACGATTCTTCCAGTACTACACATGAGGAGGACGAACCTGTACCATGTGTGGTTCAGAATTGCCAAAGCAAACTGTCACCTCAAGAGGAGAAACATGACTTTCAGAGCCCAATATGTGTCTCTTCTGATGTGAAGGACCAGGGCTCTCTATCTAAGTTGCCCACTAAGAATGGCCTAATGATGCAGGTGAGCATGACACACATTCACACTCGTTTGCCGTCTTTCAGTGCTGTCTATTTTATGTTACATTTATATACTTTTTACTAGTTAGAAATTTTAGAAATGAAAAATGTGTATTCAGTTTTTTTTGTGGTTTTTGTTCATCATTGCCTTTTTCAGGTATGTGAGGAAAGGTTACAGTTCTCACTTAGTGAAAATGTTCAGACCAACGTACTGTGGGGAGCATCTGTCAAAGAAACAGTGACTCTTCGGCCTTGGGGGGATCCGACCACAAACGACGATGGGGAACCAGCTAGTGTTAAATACATAAAGGAAGAGGAAAGGTACGAAATATGAGTGTAACATGCATATAAGAATTGCTATTTGAATATGATAATGAACTCTCTTTTAACCCTGCAGCCAAGTGCATCAAGGGACCGCCCCCAGCTCATGGCCCAGCAAAGATGAAATTGCTAGCGAACCACTCACTGTGATCAGTCAGCCTGAGGTCACATCACCTCAGCCTGTTGGAAACCAGGCAATGAAAGGTGTGTTCATATTAGTAGGTATATACAGTCAAAGTGGGAGGCTGCCGAATGTTCAATTAACAGTTGGCTGTTCGGTAATTTATGTGTGACCAGGTTAGGGTTGGATGTTGGTTAGTTTTAAAAGAACAGAACTCACTCACCCACACACTCACAAACACACTCACGTACACACGCACGCACACACATGCACACGTATACACACATACACGCATACACGCTTACACACACACACACACACACACACACACACACACACACACACAGACACAGTGTGACCCACTTGCATTCAAAGATTAATTCTATGCATTTAACTGTTTTCTCCATTCTCACATTTACAGCCAAACTAGCTCGCTTGTCCCTTGCCCTCCCTCCCCTTGTTCTTAATATTCCCACTACCCCCAGTGGTAAAGGGAGGTTTGGGGATGGGTGCATTGGGAGCCGGATTAGCAGAAGGAGAGGTCTCTCATTGGGAAGTGACCCTGAAGAAGATGAGGAAGAAGAGCAGGATGACGAAAGCTCCAGAAGGGTAATTGTCATCACAGAAACAGACGTTGACAAACGCGTGGGTCTGAGGAGCCTTCTGAAGTCACCCAAGGAACCAATGGATAAAGAAAAAGACAGAGGAAGAAACGTTTCCTTTTTTGATGATGTCACAGTCTATCTCTTCGATCAGGTATTCTTATACATTGAATGCTACTATCATAATAAAAGAATACAAATAATAGGATTGCACTACAAAAATAAAAAGAGCCTAAGGATTTGCTTTCCCAACAGGAAACGCCTACCAACGAGCTGAGCAGCTCTGCGCCCACCAGTCCGGCATCAGCAACTGTCAAAAGCACCAGGTTTGATTTACACGGTATGCATTTTTATCAACATGAGCATAAACACAAGGAAACTAGCCATAGAGACACTGCACCTGTCTCAGCTGAGGCTGTGGTTATACTATCCTCGTGTCACCACTTAGAGCTGGGTGAATGATGTTATAAAAGCTGACAGCTCAACCACCCACTGAACTGGAGAACCTGCATTTGTCATAGCCCCTCTTCAAATATGCAAGAATTAACCTTCTATAATTGCAGAATTAAGTGGGGAAATACAGATTTTGTTCAATAGCGCAAGCCTTAGCTGTGTTTTATAACATAATCTAATTTGGTCTTCAAATGGAACACTTATTGCTTCATTTCACAAAATAATAATGGAGTGATAGAGCGTTGGAACATTTCAAAGCTCGCAAGGAGCATACATGTTCACTTTATACCTGCCTTATACCTATATTTTATTATTATAGTAATTATGTAGAACAACTTGGTGGCACAGGTTGTATTAATATATGATATTGCAGCAGGAAGGATATGGTTGTAATTTATTTGGTTTGTCAGTCAAACTTACAGCCCACTCTGGTCTTTTTCATCAGGGGGAAACAAAAAGGGCAAAGACTTGAAAAGAAAAGAGGATTTGTCAGCTAAACCAAGGTCGCCTGTTGGGGCGAACCCTGTGACATCGTCTCGGTTTACTGTCAGTCCTGCCGATGACCCCCACTTGGTGTGAATTTGTGCTTCATCATGAGAAACTAGACTTTAGAGCTGAACCCTCTGAGGCTGGCCAATTAACCCCAACCAACAGAGGCTATTTTTTTATTGAAAAGGCAACGGAAAGAAAGACTCCCGTTCTAAAAGCTGGACACATTCCAGGTTTTACCAGCTACAGGATTTTGTATGACTAGGGTTGTTGAGCTCATCCCTGCCGCTGTTTTACAGAGTTTATTCATAGCTCTGAAACTCCTTGGCAAAGGCAGTATATGCTATAGAAATGGAGCCTGAAGCTTTGTAAAATCTGAAACACATTTGACAGCTATGCAATGGGAGTCTTATTGTGTACCAGCTTATCTCTTTTTCTGTTTCATACTGTTGTATTTTTCCTCAGATGTGCGGGGAACACAATTTTTTTTGTCATCTGTCTGTTTAAATGCTTGGAATCCAATCCTCTTTTTTTTAAAGGTTTTCATCAGTTACTTATGTTCAAAGCAGTTGGGGACAGAAAATGCTTAACTTCTATATTTGAGAATATACATTCAGAATTTGTACAAATATCATAAAACAAGTGTATACAATATCATTTTAGAGCTGTTTAAGTTTAGATGTGTTTTTAGGCTGCACAGAAAAATCATACAAGCTGTTTATTTTCACTTTAAATTGTAAACCTGTTGATTTGTTTATATTTTGAATTGTTTCAAGCTTCTATATTTTTTATAGCTTGCTTTATTTATTTATTTATTTATTTATTTATTTATTGGTTCATTCAACTCACAATTGTTGGTATATGCATCTATGTCTAAATATCTTTAGTTCTTCAGAACAAATACAAATATTTTCCCAGAAGTCTTAATTGCTAAAAAAGTATTTTGTATAATTTCATTTGTTAATATATGCCATAATCTATGGAAATACTCTCTGTCCTGTAATGTTTTTTCATTTTCTAATGTCAGTGAAATTGTAGGCTACCTGTCTTGTCATTATTTTACCTTGTTTGATGAAAATTAATGTACCTTAGCATGAAAAAATGAAAGCATCATCAGTAAATAATTCCATTTGTTGGTGTATATGTTATTTTATCTTATTTTATGCTAATGACATCATCATGCCATCAAGGTCAAAATAGTCCCTTTGTTTAGTCTGTTTAAACATTTAAACCTGTATTGTTTAAAGAATGGTTTTCAAGGGATACTGTACAAACAATGGGAAATAAAAAAACAACATAAACTGTGAAACTAATTGGAACTTTTTTATGAAAATAAATTGTATTGTCATAGTATTCGTGAAGTTATCCATTTAATACAATGTAACTATTCACAGTATGCAGAAGAAACTCACAAAATATCTCAAATCAATTAATTTGTATATCTTTCAATGTTTGTAAACTGTAAAAAATTTCTTTTAATTAAAGATAACTAGAAAATACTGCAATTCATCACTATATCAATATAAGCCTAGTATATAGCCTAAAATAAATACAATCATATATTATTTTTATGTTATTACACAAAATAGGCTATATACAACTACATATGTATACCAAAAATATTATTATTTTATTTAGAAATTCGTTTGCGTTTGTTAGTAAATAACTAAATAAAATAACTGAAAAGAAATTAGGCCTCGGCCTCGATTCCCAGAAACCCTTGCGTTAAAATGTATGACGCATTTAATTCGCGACATGACGCCATTGTTGAATAACACAAACGACGTGGGATTTACAGGAATCAACCGTGGTCGCATATACAATCTGGGGTTTTAATCTCATAAAGTAAGTATTTAGACCATCACTAGCATTACTATTACACGCACAATGTTTGAACTGCCGGCTATGGCCTGAAGCAAATACAATTGGGCTTTGTTTGAGCTTCACAAGGTCCGTGATTTATTTAAATACCAACCTCATCTTCTTCAACGACCAATGTGACGTTGCATCAAATAATATACAACCATTATTTCTAATATACTTGTTTAATATTGTTTTCATTCAATCAACTGCAGATGTCTCTAGCAGATGAGCTTCTGGCTGATCTGGAAGAGGCTGGAGAAGAGGGTGAGGACGAACTGTATCCTGGAGAAGAGGGCGAGAGCGATGGAGAAGGGGCAAATGGAAAGAAAGAGGGAGGTTTGGAGGATATACCAGAGGAGATGGAGGTGGATTACAGTGGAGCTGAAAGCGTTACTTCTATTGCCAAGCTCCGTAATAGTAAACAGGTCCGTTGTGTCTTCAGTTTATGTAACAATAATGTAACATATCTTACACTATTTAATGGCCAGAGGGCTGTGAATAATTTACAGTATGTCTATAGTTTTCAGAGATCATGGATAAAATATCTCTGTACATTGGGAAGCAGTGCAAGACCTCAGAAGGTAAGTATGGTACACTGGCTTAGTTGTGTTAAGTTGTTCGTTGTTACTACAGAGTTATGGAAATATTAAGTGATAAGCCATACGATATTCAGGGTAAACGTTTTTTTTAAACATTTAAGAATTTAACATAATATATTATAATTGGACTATTTTGAGCAAATGGTGGCTATATTAGTCCCCCAAACAGGTTTTAAATACATGTTTTGAATGTGGTCTGATTTTGTGGTGATTTTCTTTCTCAGTCTCTGGTCCAGTGGAAGCTGACCCAGAATACAGGCTCATCGTAGCGGCAAATAACCTCACAGTGGAGATAGACAATGAATTGAGTGAGTTTGTTAATGTTTTACTGTCTTATCAAACGTTTCTCTAATGTACATGCTGATGATAATAATCTTTTCTTTTCTGTCTTTGGATCAGATATAATTCACAAGTTTACCCGTGACAAGTACTCCAAAAGGTTCCCAGAGCTTGAATCCCTAGTGCCAAATTCTTTAGATTACATTCGAGCAGTAAAGGTAAGATGTGTTTAGATAAATAATGTACATTGTAAGGAAAAGTATTGCCCATCAGTGCCTCATTTGATTGTTCTTACTATATTGACATGTCCATGAATGTCTGCCATTCAGGAACTGGGAAACAATCTTGACAAGTGCAAGAACAATGAGACTCTACAGCAGATCTTGACGAATGCTACCATCATGGTTGTCAGTGTCACAGCGTCGACTACCCAAGGGTGGGTTGTTCAATCAAGATGAGCATGCAAGCATTTTCCGATATGTGCACCTGTGGTTGTGCATATAATGTCCCTCTTCTGATCATTTTAGGACAATGTTGGGTGAGGAAGAGCTCAAATATTTGGAAGAAGCGTGTGACATGGCTCTGGAACTAAACCAATCCAACCATAGAATATATGAGTACGTGGAGTCCAGAATGTCTTTCATTGCCCCAAATTTGTCCATCATTGTCGGAGCATCAACAGCTGCCAAGCTCATGGGTAAGTAAAGAGTACTTTTTAAATGGGGATGGCACAATCCAGTGTTTTCAGTCCCGATACAGATACTGGCACTTTGGGTATCGGTACCGATCCGATTCCAGTGTTAAATAAAGCTAAATTGCAAAGTAAATGACAGCCAATCTCTATTTTGGGACTTGGATGCATTTTTGAAGCCTGCTGCTGATAGTTTGGCCTCGGTAGGTAGACATGGCTGATGCTTGACAGTAGACTTACATGTGTAAATTAATTTAATTGGATTAGCCCAATGCATCGATTATAACTGTCCAATTGCCACCAATGTCAATCCAGCTATTTAAGTCAGTTTGTGACCGATTTCCGATCTCAATATCGTATCCGTGCCATCCCTACTTTTTAATAGAATGTTGCATTTAGATTTTGTGTGTGAGAGAGAGAGAAAGAACCTGCTTCTTCTACATTGTCTGGCTGCAGGTGTAGCTGGAGGCCTCACCAACCTGTCCAAGATGCCTGCCTGTAACCTCATGTTGCTGGGTGCCCAGAGGAGAACATTGTCAGGCTTCAGCAGCACCTCTCTACTGCCCCACACAGGCTACATCTATCACTGCGACGTTGTGCAGTCACTGCCCCCTGTCAGTTCACATTTCAGCACCATACCGAGACGTGTGCTAACGCAACCACGTGCTGGTGTTGGCGACTGCAGGCTGAAACTGTATACGTCTTCTGTTTTAGGATTTGAGGAGGAAGGCAGCTCGACTTGTATCAGCCAAATGTACCCTGGCTGCCCGCGTTGATGGGTTCCATGAGAGTTCAGGTGGCAAGGTGAGGGATATAAAATGGCAGATTGGTCCATTGAGGGTCAGGCAACAAACAAAATAAGACTGAAATGTAATATAAATAACCATGACAAACCCCACACAGGTTGGCTATGATCTGAAAGAAGAGATAGAGAGAAAGTTTGACAAATGGCAAGAACCCCCCCCGGTGAAGCAAGTGAAACCACTGCCAGCCCCGCTCGATGGACAGCGGAAGAAGAGAGGCGGACGCAGGTACAGCGCGTGACAAAGCCGCCGAATGGGCGAGCTGTGTTCAGTAGCACGAGTAGCAGGTTAACCATGTAGGATCGTGCATAGACTCACCCGGTCTGAACTCTGTCCCTGAAGATATCGTAAGATGAAGGAACGTCTTGGGCTGACGGAGATCCGGAAGCATGCCAATAGGATGACCTTTGCTGAGGTCAGCAGAATTTTATTTAATTTTTTTCTTTCTTCCAATATGCTTATTGTTGATAAATGCAGGATGGGGGAAAATAAACATTGAAACCTGCTCAGACTCAGCTTTACTCGGGCTGCATTTCTTCAACTCATAGTGGTTCATCATTAGACATTTCACACATGGTTATATAAGCACTGTATTCATTTTGACTCACCGCTTTTTTTTTTTTAAAGTTCTGCTTTTTGGCTCTGTGTTGTCTTTAGTTTATATCATCAGTTTTGTTTCCCTGAACATAAATACTACATTTGATGTTTGTCGCTGGTGAACAATGCAACATAATTATGGAGAATTGTGTTCAGAAGCGTCATTTGGTTTTTGTAGATTGAAGATGATGCATACCAAGAGGACCTGGGCTTCAGCCTGGGCCAACTGGGCAAGAGCGGCAGCGGACGTGTCAGGCAGGCTCAGGTCAATGATGCAACCAAGGCCCGGATCTCCAAATCCCTCCAGGTACATTCCCCCCTCCTGACACTAAACCACCATTACCACCACTCTGTTGTGTAGTTTCTGTTTGAGGCCTTGAATGTTTTTTCCCTTCCCAACAGAGGACATTGCAGAAACAGAGCATGACGTATGGAGGGAAATCCACCGTCCGCGATCGCTCCTCCGGAACGAGCTCTAGTGTGGCTTTCACTCCTCTTCAGGTAAAAAAAACAAAAACAACAAATGTGTTTTATTTATTCATTTTCTTACTTAAGAACTTAGCAGCTGGTTTTCTGTCTTCTCCAGGGGCTTGAGATTGTGAACCCACAGGCTGCTGAGAAAAAGGTGGCTGAAGCAAACCAGAAATATTTCTCTAACATGGCAGAGTTCCTTAAGGTGAAGAAGGAAGAGAAGCTGTGATGTGGAACTATGACTACACCTTGATCTGTATCATATTCATGTGACTGTGTTCCCACTCCAGATTGTGTATATTTCTTTTACATTTTATTTCATTTAGTTTTACTTTTTAATTTGAATAAACAACTTCAGCTAATGTTTTTGTTATCCAATTTAAGTCTTAGTCATGCAATGCAAACTGTTCAGACATAAATGCTTAGTAATGGTTTTGTAATAGATTAATGTCCAAATGTTTCTCCACATTCAAATGGAGAAGTGCCAGTTGAGTTTTCACACTGGATTATTCTCAGTCCCATATACAAATGACAGGACACAAAGAAAACCTATGTTGTAATTTATGAAAAGTATTTATTGAAATTGTACAGTCCTGTTAAATCTCATATGGTCTCTTTTGCAGAACCTTAACCTAAGTATGGGACAATTCACATTTTAGAAGTTTGGCCTTCCCATTCTTAAAAGCCCAAAAATAGAATCTATAAACGGCTAAAGTCACAAATTAGCATTTCACATTTTTATGGAATAAACCTATAGAGCAAACAAATTCATGGTCGCTTGTACAGGAGAATTTAATCGCTTTTACAGGAACATTTTATATGTCCTTGGTCTTAGATATGGTAACTAATTGGTGCTAGTGTAAACCGAACCATAGCTCAGGGTAAGATGTGGCATCACTGCAGACAAGACCATTTCTCATTCTCTGCACAAAATAAATCTGTCATGTATTTTTTTTCCATTTGACACTGGTAGTTTTTCTATATTAACAGTATCTGTATATTCACTATGTGATGTACAGGGTAGTAAACTGAACACTGCAGGGAATTCTATGGTAAGAGGATGCGATAACTAAGGATAGACGAGAGCAGACCGGCTTAACCAGAAGGTGAGCGAGGTGTTCAAAACTTAGATTTAATTAAAATTTAACTAGTATGAGCCATGTATTTTTTCATGGGGACTATATTTAGTTCTAAAGCTGATCGACAGTTAAATTCACAAGGCTGCATATGGCCACTTCATTGCATTTATTTGAAAGATAAGAACCATAAAACAAGTTAGACTCATCTCAAACCCTGTTCAAGATTTATTTTACAAGTTTATTTTTCACAAACATGAATGCCCCATAATTATGCATTTTCTTTTACACATAAACTTAAAAACATCTTATTTGTAAAGAGAGGGAGTCAGAGACCAGTTCAATTGCATAGCAATTTAATCCATGTCCAATAAGGACTCTTTCCCTGTCACAGAGAGAGGCCCTGTGGTCATTCTCAATCAGTGTTAAATCGACCAATACGTTATCAATACAAATATTGATAACGCCCTCTCTAATAGTGACCATATTTAACAAGCGTCATGAGGTCTTACATGAAGCCATTCCTACGCACCGCATCTAATTGTCCACTGTACTTCCCCATTCTAAACACTCGGTAAATATGTGTAACATTTAACAATTGAATCCAATGTTTGTTTTGTGTCATATCAAAGGCTTCTAGGCTCAAGTTGGGCAGATGGTACAGAGAATATTGATGATAGGAAAACAAGAAAAGAAAACATGAGAAACATGCACGGGGTAGGCTTTCCTAATGCCACATACTGAGTGTGCACAGACAGGCACAAACGTAGATCTCTAATGATACCATTCCCCCCCCCACCTCATGCCGCGCAATGCAATTTGATCGGGCCCTGGCGGGACACTGGTCAGATTTAACACACAACAAGAGGAGCAGGGCTTCACGTCGAGATGCAGCCTATACATACACCAGTCTCCATTATAGGAGAGGGCTTCTACTACACGTCACAATCTCTATCCACAGTACGGAGTTCAGTCTCGGAATGTCAACAGCAGCACATTTTCTCTCTCGGTCCTTCAGCATCCCACTGTCACTGCAGGTCTCTGTCTTCAAGGTACCTATACTCAAAGGTGAACCCCTCCTTCTTTCTCTGGCCCCATTTCTCATAGTCAAAGTATATGTAAGTGCCCTGGAGTAAGAACAGAGAGTGGAGGAACAAACATTATTACCGGCAGCGTACCGAAAAAAGGAGCAGTCATTATATTATACACAGAAACCTGTGTATAATATAATGACCGCTCCTTTTTTCAAGCACCAATGCTTTTGTCAAAGCAGTGGGAAATGCTCTATGGGTCAGTCAATCCACATATTTGTTCTTGGAAGTCATTTGGAGGGGGTCAAAGAGTGATTAGAAAAATGTTTAGTTAAAATTATACATTTTTTATAATAAAATACTGTATACACTTTCCAATGTTGACTTGTTCATGATTTCTAATATATTGTTATGCTATGTGTGATTGTACGCCTGTGGCTCAGTAACCCCTGCTATAATCTATGGATGTAACGGTTCTGCAACTGAAACCGCAATACAAATGTCCACGGTTTCGTGTGGCGGTTCCAGAATACAGAACCGCGATCCACACAGACACATGCCCAACCTGCTACAGATGCAGCCTGTTGAGCTCTGATATACGTTGCTACTGTAATTAAACTACAATTTCCATTTCACATTTAACTTAACACTAGATTAGAACAACTGAGCCTTTTTACAGTTGTCAAAACACAATAAATAGCGATTTATAGAATACGTGGTCTCATTCATGGAATTAACCCCCGTCACTACGATGTCGGATCATGGCAGAGAGTGTATTGCCTTCACTTCTTTACTCAAAAAATATGGAATATTATCACTTTATTTTTTATTATTATACCGCTCAAAGATAAAAGAATAATAAAACCACGATATGAAGCGAACCGTGGCTCTGGTGAAACTAAACTATACCACGGTCAACTGGGTAATAATAAATATAATTGACAGAGCTGCACCTGTTCAAACTCATCTGTGATCGTCTTGGGTTCCTCATGCCTCTGGAACCACATCATATACTTTGTATGAAACCTCCAGGATTGTTTTTTCAGAGCCTTGGCAGACAGATACTGAGCCTTGGTGCCCTGCAAGAGGTAAAAGATAACAAACATGAGATTGGATGCCAATGTGCAAGGGAGTATGTGTACATGTGTATTGGCTAAGATCAGCTGGAATACAGATGGTGTGCTTGTGTGTGTGGCAGTGGATCAGAGTGCGTGCGAGGGCGGTGCTGACCTCCAGGTAGTAGAAGATGAAGAAGAGCGTTTCTGTTGACAGTCTCTGGTAGAACTCTATAGAATCTGAGTGGTGAGGTGGCATCTGGTGATGGAAGGGCAAGGTGGGACATGGATTCCTCATCAGGTACTGCCTGTAAAGCAAGGGGACATTTTGGCATTGTTAAATAACGTTATGGAAGCATTACAATTAACCATTCCCAAGCCCCTTTCACTTGCCCTACCTAGTTGCTTCTAAAGCCATTACAGGAAAACAGGCAGTTGATGTGGAGGTTCCGTCAGATTCAAAAAATGCTCAACTGTTATTGGAAGACATGCAAAGCGGGGCGGGACTTGGGATAGGTCAACCATTAAACGCCGTTCTTCCTCTTCCCCGTTACCTGATCCTCTCTGAGTCGGAGGGGTGGGGCATGTGTGTCCATGCGGACTCCTGCATGGCCTGCTGGTAGAGCTGATCTTTGGGGAGAGGCGTGGGACCCAGTGGACACACCCCTAGCGACGGAGGTATGCTGACTTCTGAAAGGGACGGCTGGGCAGTAACAGCGGTGCCGGGGGCTGCAGATGAGCCGGAGAAGATATCCGCTGGTTCAAAAATAAATAAATAAAAATTTTAAAAAAAGGGGAGGAAAGGTATTTAATCACTGCATTAGACGCACTGCTGTTCTGTTATAAGAAAGATGTGGCTCTGGCCTCCTGCATTGTTAGTGTTATTCATCTGTTTGCTGTGATACAGCAATGTTACTTATTATTATTATTATTATTATTATTATTATTATTATTATTACATTTTGGTTTAGGTTATTCTCCCCAGACAAATAATACAGGCTGATTTTCAATACTTTATCAGTTAAGCACAGGATATTGTTGCAATGATTCAATGTGGATCTAAATAACATTGTCAATATTTAGACATGCAAGACTATTGCTCTGACCTCTGTCTGTTAGGTGCAAGTTAGGTATTTCTCCATCCAGTCCTGATCCAAGTGCTGCCCTCTCAGCCATCGCCTTCAGGGAACTGAGGGGTTCAGGAGCCTGCAAAAAGAGCAGAAAAAGAGAGGAATTACAAGGAGAAGTGCCTTTTAAAAAAAAAAATAAAAAAAAATTTTGAGGTATATAAAAATAAAAAAAATTACTTAAATAAAATCAATAAATGATAGCTATATTTTTTAGAGGGGAGTGGCCAACTAAATAGTTAACAAGAAACATTTCGATGTGTTCCTTCTACCGTCAGCTGTAAGCACAGAAACAGCACCTCCTGTCTACATACAACTAGAACCCCCACCACTGGCAGCAGCAGCAATGGCCGACCAACTTGGATACACCAAGCAACTCAAGTCACTCAAATCTGACAATATCCACCAACCTAGTCGATTCAATGTTTGCGTAGCTAGAATTGCCCCGCAGGTTCCATTGTAATTCAGGCTCGCCCCAACACTGTGTCTCTTCAGGCAATAGCCTTGAAACCCAGAGCCCTGCTGGTTTTCATTTTAGTTCTCTTATCAGGAACACACTGAGCCATGAGATGCCAAGTGAGTGCAATTAACCACCTGGTAGCTAATTGCATTCACCTGTCCTGATTAAAAGCCTGAAAACCACCTCCAGGAATTTAATGGGAGGGAAAGGAGTGTGTGCACAATGATTCAGCGCACTTAAATATAGATAAATAATGCTTTGATTTAATAATACTCTACTTTAATACATGTTTTATTGTGATTATATGCATGTGAGCCATGTACGCATCTGGGTGTCTACCTGACATTGCTTTCTTTTCCGTGTGTTAGAGGGTGTTGTCATGGCACCCGGTGGCTCTCCTGCCTGCGCTGATACTCTGGACTCCATCAATACCTGAAGGTGGTCCGTGGGAAGCTACGGATAAAGGCCCTTAACAAGTTATTCTAACGTTTACACAATGTCAGCACACATCAGGAATACGCCACGCCTTCTGCCGTGTGTCGCGTTTCTGAGCAGCATGTCATGGATTTGCATGCAAACAGAAAACAATGTGGTTTCTTGTATAAGGGTGAGGGTAGTACTTTTTTTTACTTGATTGGTTGGAAATTACATGGTTGTTAAAATAGGTGCTCTGGGGGTTGTAGTGCATCTTAACTTCCTCTTATATCTCTGCTTCTAAACCACTTCGCTCAACAGGCTAAAGTGACATTACCCGCTTACTTTGCTGGCATTTGACATTACAGGAGAAGAGGGTATCAGCAGGCCAAGTAATTGGACTGTGGCAGAGGAGGATTATTTTAGCACTCTCAATGGCCGAATGCTGCAGTCCGGCTCCACGTCTCACCTTGAGACCGTCTGAGGCCTGTGTGTAGGAATGGGGCCCGTTGAGAAGACTCCCTCCCCCGGGTGTCCCGTCAGAGAACGGGGGGGACGGAGAGCTGGAAGGCAGAGTGATGGAGCTGATCAGGCTGGGCCCGTTGTCCATCCTGTTGCCAGGTAAACAAAAAACACTTAGGATGGTCCACGTTATGCAAGACCCATTAGCCTGACAGTGCTGGAATCCAGACAACTCACGGCTGACTGGTGGAGGATGTGAGAGATGAGGGCTGGCTGCTTTGTGATTGGCTGGGTGTGCTTAGGGCAGACTCTGTGGAACTCTCCGCCACCACGGCACTGTAACCTAATGGGAGATATGCAGAGAAGACACAAGAGTAACCCAGTAAGATCTGAGTTAGCCATATTATACAGACAGGGTAAGGATGTAGCCAGCATACTTGTGCTTCCGTTTTGCTTCAGTCCACTCGGCGGCCTAGCGGGAGCTGCATTCACTCCTACTCCTCCAATGTTTCCCCCATTGCCTCCCATCATGCTTCCAACTCCTCCGGGGGCAGCGCCCACGGGACTAGGAGGCAGCTGAGAGACGCCCGGGGCCACGTTCTGCCCAGGGACCAGACCTAGGATGCTCCCCGACAGGGAGCTGTGGGCTGGGCTTGAACCCAGCAGGCCCAGCCCGGTCCCCGTCCCGTTGGTGGTGACTCCACTGGAGCCAGAGGTGGGGATGATGGAGGTAGCGCTCTCCACAGAAACACTGGACTGGGTGGTACTGCTCAAACCCAGGCCTCCTGACGCTGCTGCCTGAGCATAGGGGGAGTGGACCGGGGTGGACCCTGAAATAAGCCCCGCCATTGTGTTTGAAGGAGCAGGCATGCCGCCCAGGCCCAAACCAGGCATTTGGTTGGCACTGCTGGTCCCGCTCATAACGACTTTGCTCAAACCCAGCCCCAAACTGAGTCCCAAACTGGATGATGTTGTATTCCCAGAGGGCTGGGGTTGGGAGATGGGAGCCATTAAACTGGGTGCGCTTAGGGTGGCGAGAGAGGGGACGGTGGAGGCTGGGAAGAGGGGATGGCTGGGAGGGCTGGGGGTACTGTTTGAGGGGACCGAGGGTTTTGTCTGTGTTGGCTGCTGCTGGTTTGGGGTCTGTGGCTGCTGTGGCGCTTGCTGTTGTTGCTGCTGCTGTTGCACGGCACTGCTGAAGCTTGCTATCAGACTGTTACTTGTGGGAACTGCAGGAACGCCCCCGACAACGCTCGCCATGGACACGAGCGAGGAGGACGAGGAGGAGCCAGATGTGGTTGAGGACGAGAAGGAAGATAACAAGGAAGGGGTGCCATTCTTCACAGGAGACTGAAAATGACAACATATTACAGATGGACATTTCAGATGGAAGTGCTCAGAAGGTACCGCCTAAGGGGAAAACATGTAAGAGAACCTGATACAACAACACTAGTACTCTCCAGCCTTGGTTGGATACAGCAAAACAAGGGAATCATTAATTTGTACAACCTGACTGAAACAGAAAATGTCCAGTAACAACCTCAAGGACCAAGAATGAAGGACCCAGACAAGCCTCTCACCTGACTAACTTCACTGTCCGTCGACCGCCCCCGTTTCTTATCGTCTTCAGAGTTCTCCTGTAGAAGGACATGTATTTAAATGACAATCCACTTTTTGAAATTATGCTTCATCATACTAGAAAGTGGTTTACAGAAAAACAGATGTAAACATGTCATAAATATTTTATACACCAAGTTAAATTCTCATGTGCAATTTATATAATAAAAAAATCTATACTTGGCGTCTGTATCCATACAGTATTGCCACAGGAACTATCGCGATACTAAACATTTTTTTCCCCACCCCTAGACTTACTGCAGTGCAGGTGGCTGGAGAGGGAGGTATAGGCGAAGAAGAGGTGGTAGAGGTTGGAGTGCTGCTTGAGGGAAGGAACATCTCATCCTCAAGGCCCTGGCCAGAGGGAGATGCAACTAACGCTGCAGCAAAACGGAGCGTGTTCAATGTAAATGGCACAATTAATAGTCTTATATAACAAATTCCAGATGTTAAAATAAACCACAACCCGTTAACAGTTCTTTTTTACTCACGCTGGTCTTCCAGGTCGAGGTCATTATACATGAGCTCATTCTCATCAAAGTACGGATCTTGTGAGTCGATGTAGTACTCCACATCATCCTTGATCTTGTGTATGCTGTCCACTTGTACAGAGTCGTTGTCCAGCATGCGCAAAATGGTTTCCAACATACGAATGTGGAATCGATGCTTTTCTATCAACCTCTTGAGCTCTTCAATACGGTCTTGCTTCTGGGGGACAGGCAACGGTGTGTGATTTACAGCATAAATATTTCAGATCAAATATACATTAGAGTGAATTGAAAACAGAAATAGAAGGTGCTAAAGGAAATCACAATTACCTCTTTATCGCCCTTCTTTTTTTTCGTCTGAACTGAGAGTGACTCCACCTCACTTTCAAACTGGTCGACCTGCATATTTAGCGTGTCTATCTTGCACTGAGGGACAAGGTGGGGGGGGGGGCAGGTGGCTTTATGACAAAAACATGGCAAAAGACTTCAAGTGCATTCTAATGCATTTGTGTATGTTATGTGTAATACTATCTATTATGTGTTGGTTTAAAAAAAAAAAATGCATCCATGCAGATTTTAGGCTTTGAAAATCTTACTGTTAGCCACTGTCCCATTTCCTCTTTTTCCCTTTGAGCTGGATCTACTTTCTGGGCAAGCCCCAAGCCTTCTTTAGAGTATGCCTTTGTTTTTGTTTCCCGCTCCACAACCTTGAACCGCTCCATTTGCTGAGAAGAGAAAATGGTTATTTGGTGAATTGTGATTTTTTTTTTCATACATAACTTTACCAAAACTACAAGAAGGAAATAAGTATTACCGTTTCAATGAGTTTGCGATTTTCGATTAGCTGCCTTTTGTCTTTGATCTCATTAGACGCCACCCATGTTTTTATCTGATCTCTCAGTCGCTGAATATAAAAGGTAAAATCATTAAAATTGTAATACATTTTTTTAAAGTTTATATAAACCTGAGAGAAATAAAAAAGTGAGTTTGTCATACTTGAAGTTTTTTTATCTCTTTTTTGAGATCTGCCTCATATTTTTCTTTCTGGTTAGCATTGGCTGCATTGTGGAGCTATAAAATGAAGGGCAAATTACAGAATATAGAAATAATATGTTGGATACAGGAAAATGATATGGAGAATACATACATACTGCAAATATGTTTCTCACCTTTTGCCAAATATCTTCAAACTGTTCTACACCTTCGCCTACTTTTTTCAAACATCTGTCAATTTCACCTGCAGAAAATGTGAGTCACTCTCATTAAGCAATGTAAGAACAGCAACGCTATAAGATGCTATACGTCTCAAAGCAAGACAGCATCCACTGTATCAAAAGACCGCCGCTGGAAGCTTGCGAATGCCGCCCTTAAATGTCAATGACAGTAAAATAAAATCACTTACCTTGGAGTTTTCTCTTGTCAGCCATGGCTTTGACTACGACAGTGTCCACATTACGTCTGTCACCAAGTAAGCTAGAGAAAATATAGAAAACTATTAACAATAGACAACCCACAACGGTGGACCCTCAATATGCAGACAGAGGATGGAACTGACGCTCAGAAAGCACACACCTGTCCAGTTGCAAATACATAACGTTATCCTACGTAGAAACAACGTCTGGATTACATGCACATCGCGTTTGTTTTTCTTTCGATAATGTAATGCCGTTCGTAAACGTTAACGCGCAAATTCACTGACATGCTTGTCAACTAACATTAGCTAACCAGCCTACTAACCCCAGCTAGTTGTCGAATAGGCTCGATAGCTAGTTATACATTTCGAAGCAATTATCAAAGTCCATTCTTATGGATTAATCTACCATTCATGCTTCAATAATTTGGGACATATTATTTGAATTTAATCGTGTCAGTTGCGTTGTGGAGGTACTATATATCAAAAGAATGATACAAATCGCAAACCCACTAGCTAATATGGCTAACAAGCTAGCTACTGCATAAAATGCTAGCTAGCAGCTTAGCTAGCCACAATTAGAAAAAAAGGGAAACAGGGTGAACCCAAACATTCTGATTCATTATGGTTTTCGACAATTACCTAGGGTCTGGGCTTTCGTTTGTCTTTTGCAATTATAGTCAAAACTAATTCCCACAAGTCTTCTTTACTTCCAATTTTTGTTTTCTTTTCGACAATCTCGATGTTCTCTAGCTAAAAATGGACGGTAGCTAAATCCCACCTCCAAGTACAGATTCCGCCCTAAATCGTAAGTAGGAGATATGATTGGACAGAGTTTACAAGTCTCCATAGGAAATATCCGTTGTCAATACTCATAACAATTGGCTTAGCAGTCCGATGACTGGCAACTGACAAGTTAATTGCAATTTAAAAAAAATAATGAATACAATCTATTATTTCCCTATGTCCCTTTCAACATTTCAGATCATTGTTAGTCAAAGGAACCACACAAATCAGATTTGTTTTTCACATACTACAAACATTTTCCAGATATTATTTTCAAGTTTAACTGAATGACACACATTTTTTTATTTTTCTAATAGTTTAACAAGTTTAGTTGACGTTCTATAAAATAAGATATTTGAAGCTTCTCATTAAAAACATTATAAAAACATAACATTGGAAATTTCAATGGGCAGCCTCTTGACCAAAGTAGAGTAGAAAGAAAGCCTTCTTTCTACACTACTTTGGTCAAGAGGCTGCCCATTGAAACATTTACAGTGAATTTCAATAGATGCTGCACATTGTAGTGTATAAATGTCTGGATATCAAAGCACTTTACAGCCAAGTGACCACCTATTAGAAACATTTAAAGGTCTTATTTGTATTTACTTACAGATCCATAACTTTCATTAACATTCTATATACATAACAAATATATACATATGGAAAATGACCAAAATTTACACAAATGTTTTTGAATACTTTGTATTGAAAAAAAATGTCTTCAATGTTTATCTGACTGTGTAGCATCACATCTGGGAACATTCAGGTAGTCCCTGTGTCAGTGAAACAGAGAGGTTGGGCTGGGCAGTTCCCCAAACTGTGTCTCAGCCAACATCGGTGTATCTGGTTCAGTCTAGAGAAAGAAACAGATTTAATCTCAATACAAATACACGCACACAAGTTTGAAGATACAATAAATATATACACACTGTACATATACACAACCAGAGACATTTCAACAAATGTGACATACCTGTTGATCTTTATCTTTATCCTGCTTTGAAATACGATGTCTCTTCTTCTTTGGTCCAGCTGTGTGATGGAATGCAGCTAAGGAGGCGGAGCCAGAAGCGCCATTAAGCCCGTCATCTTCCACACTGGGAGTCACATCTAAGTGGTTACCAGATTCATCCTGAAAGAATATTCCATTAAATATGTCAATGCCAATTAGATTAAGAAAACAGAAATAGCAGGAGTGCTTCAGGTATTCCACTTGTAATTGTGTCCACCGGTGCTCTTGTTCAGAGGAATCATTTTCAAAAAAAGGAAGGCGCAGAAAACCACTAAGAATGGCAATGTGACTTCAAAAAACAAGGCACTCTAGCGGAGTTAGTGGGAAAAAAAGCCTTTAATGTATAGGCTAGGACACCAACGCATTTTGGCACTTTTTTTCCACTACGCTTGAGTGCCTTGTTTTTTGAAGTCGCATTGCCACTCTTAGTGGTTTTCTGCACCTACCTTTTTTTGCCAATTAGATTAGTTTAAAAGTCAAAATTAGATATGAAAAGTTGCTCCATTTTAAATATTAAATCAATCAGGTAGCAGCAAACAACCATTTTCCATGTATACATATAGCAAATCCTTAGAGTATGACATCAAACACCCCTTGAGTGTTGTTTTCATAGCTGTGCCAGCTGGACATGCATGTTAGTGCATACCGGTATGTGTGTCCAACAAAGCATTTGTTTTGGTCTGATGCCAGTACTCTAGTATGACATCTAGTGGCAGACAGTCACACATATTGGAGTGTACGAATTGCATATTACAATTGGATAATTAAAAAGCCTTTTGGGACATGTTGTTCCGGAAAACTGGAGGCGCTTGCAAGGAACAGACGGGCGCGAAGAGCTGCAGCATCTCCCGTAGCAGAAGCAAAGCAGCGGGTGTGGGAGAGGTTCGGAGAAGCCATAGAGAAAGACTTTTGGTCGGCACCATAGTGTTTCTGGAAAACCGTCCACCACCTCAGGAGGGGGAAGCGGGAAACCATTAAAGCTTTGTACAGTAAGGATGGGACACTGTTGACCTCAACTGAGGAGGTAATTGGGCGGTGGAAGGAACACTTTGAGGAACTC
>JAODOY010000008.1:2799957-2820071 GCA_025399855.1 Forbesichthys papilliferus | reverse complement strand
GCTCGCCTGGTATTTACCGCTACAGACTATAAACCGGGCCTAATGAATCTGCTACAGACATCAGTGGATGTATTAGGGTAGGTATACACAAACACACACCATGCCACACATTTGTCTTCTTCTTTTGGTTTCGGGATTACTAAGCTCATTGCTGCCTCTCATAGTCCATTGACGGCACTATTTTTTCAGATCGGAGCATAGTTATAGGTATATTTACCAAATCGACGTATTAAGTAACCGGTTACGTTGGTCACGTCGACTAATCGTCCCAGCACTAGTTCTTATTACTGTAATGTAAATTGGTAAATAAACATCATATCGACTTTACATCGCTTTACATTCACCGCTGAGTTATTAGTGATGTGTTTTATATAAGCTGGAATGACAGCTTGCATTTAGCAAAATGCTTACTTTGATGAGTCTCATAAAACACACCAGTGTTATCCAGTGGGAATATTTGTTTTTGACAAAACTTGTAAGTTTGCAATACAAGTTAATCACAGACTGTGGTAGGGGTGAATATTAAAAACACCAGAAGTAGATCCAGAAGACCCAGAAGTATTTGGGCAGGGCACCTCTCGAAAACAACGTACCAATTCCCAGCAAAGGTGAAACTTTCCACACAATAAAACAGGGACACACAGACAAAATGTTAACCAAATCTACTTACGTGCAGAGAATGGACTGGTCTTCTCTGTCTGTGAGAAGAAATAAATTAAAAGTGTTTATACACCACCTATTATGCTGTGCACTGCAAACCATAATAATAAACACAGTTGTACACAGCATTTAAAACCAAACAGATTGCCTAAAGGCAAAATAAATGTTTATAGCCAACAATTGGACGCTCACTATAGTTGGACCTGATGTTTAGTAACTAATACACGTTACATGAGTGTTGGATGTGTGAAAAACACCAGTATTGGCCTCTGGGCTAAGGCCGTTGACCAAGCAACAAACAATAGTGAGCAGCAGGTCACCAACTCGACTGGTCTCACAGGGTTGGCAACTGCAGGGGCTAAAAACTATGGCCTGGCTATGTTTCTGCCATTTTGTGCAACTGCTTTTAAGATTCTCACACACAGAGCCAGAAGGAATTTACACTGGTCCTACAGGTTCAGTTATTAACCTGCAACAAAGATACTGGGGGGTGGGGTGGGGGGGGGCTGAAACACTGACTCATCTGTCCTGACCTGTCTTCTAGTGGTGAGGAAACAAAAGACATTGCTCAATAGCCCCCTAACTGCTTTAAAACCGGGATGGAAGTTCTCCCTTTAGTCTCTATTCAGCTCTACATGACAAGCCGAGAGTCAAGGTGTGAAAATTAGTAAGAAGGAATGTCAGGCACTGGCGTTTCTCTTACGATATGCTGTTGCTATTCTCAACTACTGAATACCGTTATCACGGGTCTGACACACCTAAGAATTCACATCGCTCAAGTTCGCCCCTTCTTTGTTTTCACTTTTAAAGGGCTCTTTTGACACCAGCCACACATAAAAAAAGATAACATAACCTCTGTGACTATATTCGGTGCCAGAGGTGACAGTTAAGTCAGGGGTCAAGGGTCACTGAATACCTTGCAGCATGCTGCGGTAAGCAGCCTCTGATATGGCGTAGATGTGTGGAGGCATCTCGTGGCGCTTTTTGCCGCGGTACATCTCTACGATGGACTCCGTGTAGATAGGCAGGTTCTTGTAGGGGTTGACCACTACACAGAACAGCCCTGAGTATGTCTGTTAATGACACGAACACACACACACATTAGACATGTGCAGACAGTATACAGGATCTATCTAAACAACGGTTCACGCCCTCTCGTTACATTGACCACTGCGTGTTACCTGGTGAACACACACACCTTCAGAGACCTTTAGACTACAGCATTCTCCTCATGCCACACAATTTTTATGGGTGTACTGAAATACACCCATCTAAAGTATGCCATTAATGTAGAATATCCAATGTCAATGCCCTATATGCTCCATCATTCATCTCACTAACAGATTAGATAAATAGAAATGCCATGTTTTTAAGTACTCATAGTGTGGCTCTACATTTTACAGTTTGAACTTTATTCTTATGTTATCTCACCTATGCTGCTCTTATCCTGCTTCATAATGCTGTTACCCCAGCAGAAACAGGAGATGCGTTACAACTCACACACACACACACACACACACACACACACACACACACGCACACACACATACACACACACACAAGAAAACATTGTAAATTGACCCCTCACTTCTCATCACTCCCTATCGGTTTACCCATGTGATGCCAGCAAGTGTTCCCTGCAATTCCACACACAACATACCGATGTTATTACTAAGATGTGTACATGTGTTTTAACGGTACTGTCTGACCCGTTACGTAAATGTAGTGTTCTCATAGCTCATGATCTTCGTTGACATTACACCTGACAGCCAATCAGTAAATCAGACACTATGAGAAAGCAGATCATCTCCAGGGCCATCACAGACCTATGTTCGCGTTTTTAAAGGTTTCAATGCTCCACTAAAGGCAGGGTCAGTAATTCTTGCTAGCTTCGGCTTCGGCTTTGTTGCCTACGGTTACTGCTTAAAATAAATGTTCAATTTTAAATGAGTAAATTAAGCATTGCACCAGGAAATTACAGATAGATATTTGTGAGTGACAACGCTAAACGCCAATGGAAATCGGCAGTATTACATTCCAAAATCAGAGAGTCCTGCGTGGAGCTCACATGGGTGCAGTACATGCATCACACGTTCAGCACAGAGCTGCTTATGGACGCAAGAGGCTGAGGCTGAGGCTAACTATTACCTAACACTATACGTCTGTGTGCTGTGCCTTTAATGCCGCTACTCACGTAGATCAGGCCCGAGTAGTATCTCTCTCTGAGGTTGTGCAGCACCGAGGCCTCATTGAGACAGGTGAGGTCGGCCATGTCCTCCACCTTGCTGAAGCGGGGAGGGTTCATCCGCTGCACCTCCTCCCTGGACAGCATCACGCGCCGCTGGCTGTCCGTCAACTCCACCTCCACTTCATCCCCTCGCTCCTCACGGATACTGGCCGACTGGGGATGAGGGGAGGAGGGACAATATTAATAAACTAATAATAGCTAATTGAAACACGAGAGAAATGGGCTAGGATTAGATTTATTACTTTTATTATTCATTTTATTTCTTTATAGATTATTTTTCATAGAGCCTTTTGAGCCTGAGCCTGCCGCCTAAATAATAATCTTTAATAATATAACTTTTTTTCATACAGAATTGCAGTTCAAAATGCTTTACAGATTTACATCATTGGTAAAGTAAAAGAAAATATAAAATATCAAAAAGATCAAAAAGACTGAGTCTGAGACGTCAGATATAAATAAATAAAGATACAGACAGACTCATTTCATCATGAATGTATTTTTAGAAAGTGAGCCTGAATGTTCCTGACACTCAGGAGTAGATGATGACAGAAAAGAGAGAGAGAGCAGCACATCCCTGTAGATAAGGAAGTCAGAACTCTTGACTATGAACAAAAAGACATGCATATATGTCTGTCTGTCTGCCTGTCTGCTTGTCTGCTTGTCTGCCTGTCTGCGTGTGTGTGTGTGTGTGTGTGTGGTATTTTTTTCAGAAATGTTGTGGCTAATACAAATTACTTGTTTATAATAACAGTTTTTGGCCAATAAAATTGTGTCCATTGGAAACAGTGTGTTAACAAGTGCGTGTGTCTATTTGAATTAGGTAATGTGTGTATGTGTGTGTGTGTGTTCACTTGTACCATTCTCAGATCATGAGTGTAAAATGAAGTCAGTGTCTCTGCAGTGGCCTCTTTAACATTAGGAGGGAGAAGGAGACTATTGTTCTATTCATAGTGCTCTCTATCAAACTAGCTCCGTAGTGTGTGAGAGACACACAGAGAGCGCAAAGATAAGATGAGACACACATTTGCATGTCACATACTGACACACACACACGCGCCAACTTAGCTAGCACTTACTTTTGATACAAGTGCTGAGGACTCAAAAAGACACAAAAAGAGTGGAATGACATGAGCCTTGTGTTGGATGACATCACAGGGCTTGTAATGGCATGCCATGCTTCTGGCTCAAGCCTACTATATTAACTGAGCATCATCATGTGAGGAAGCCCAAATGCAGTCTGAAAATGCAGACACATTCCCACAGCTTGTCTTGCCCCACCCGTTTGACACACCTGCACTGAACGGCACACACCTAGGGCTAATCATTTACCAGAAGGATATTGCTCAGACAGTAGAACATGTCAATGTGATGACTAGCAGAGAAAGTGTGGTCCACTCTCTCTTCAGTTAGGTGTTTCAGTCAGTAATTTCAGTTGGGTTAGATGTTTCAGGTGTTTCAGTTCAGTCAGGTGTTTTAGTTTCAGATACATGTTACAGTCAGGTGGTTCCGTTTCAGTTAAGTGCTTCAGTCAGTTTAAATTAAATGTTTTAGTCAAGGTATTTCAGTTTCAGTTAGATGTTTCGGTTATGTATTTCAATTTCAGTTTTGCATTTCAGTTTCAATTAGATGTTTCAGTTATGTATTTTAGAATCAGTTAGATGTTTCAGTCAGGTGTTTCAGTTTCAGTTAGGTGTTTCAGTCAGGTGTTTAAGTTAATGGGAGGGTTAGTCATTTTCAAGAACGCTTGCTAACTTTGAGCTCAAATCAATATCCCTCTGCGGTGCCTCCTCACACATTGATAGGCATTGTTAAGCAAAGAGTAGTACTCTGGTAGTACTACGGCATGGTAGTACTATGTAATAACACGCACAGAGAATGTTAAGCTATCGAAATGCAATGAGATATTGGTGAGATATTGGTGAATTTTACAAAAATGTCTTAGCGTACAATTAGTTTGCAATAGCTGACTATACCTTCAAGTGTTTCAAGCAGGTGTTTTAGATTAAGTGTTTCAGTAAGGTCTTTCAGTTTAAGTTAGATGTTTCAGTCAGATTTTACAGTTTCAGTCATGTCATACACCGTTGGATGTACATGCTGGGGACCATACCTGGTCTACAGAGCCCACTCACCTCAAACCCATGCTTCTCTGACGGGACCCACACCAGCCTCTTGGCGGCCCAGTCTGCCTGGCTGGCTGCGGAGAACGTTGAGGTGGAGTTGGATGTGGGAGAGCTTGGTGCAGCCCCCGACGACAGGAAGCGAGTGACATCATTGACACCGCCCCCCGTTGGTTTTGACATGGTGTCACTGGCACTGTTGTGAGTCAACGGAAAATGCTGTTGCTTTCACTTTTATTTTAATTTTTAATTATATTATAATTATTACATGTCAGCTCATGAAAGCTGGAGCGTTGTCGCTCTGGTCTGTCAGGCAATGCAGTAATGTGATCCTGCATCAAGATGGAACATGTGCGTGTGTGCGCGCACACACACACACACACACACACACACACACACTAGAATCAAGAATAAATGATCCCACTACAGGCTCCTGGGTGGGAGAGGAATACAGCGGCGCATGATCCATCCCAACACAGGAATTCACCCAAAATCTAACCTGACAACTCACCAGTAGTGATTCCAAAAGGAATGTTTTCACAGCGGGGTGGTTTCCTGTAATAGGACAATATACCGTGATTCTAAAATCCCCCACTGGTGTGGTTGGGTACAGGTGTGTACAGTCCCACCTAGAGAGGACTAATCTATTTAGAGACCCACCAAACCAAGTACCGGTAAGGTAATTTTCAAAAAGCATATCAAATTTAATGCTAATAATCTAATGCCATACCTGTGTATTTTAATATTTTGAGCAGAGTGCTCCAGAATCTATGGTGTGCACGCGGCTAAATAGGTTTTCATCCAATCAGGAACAAGTAGGATATTTTGCCACAACTTTACTCACAACAAATGAGTGGAACAACAGAATAGTAAACCGCGGAAGCCTTTCATTGATATTCTTCATGCATTCAATGGCCGCTTTAAATGTTCACCACCCACTCACTCCCACTCAGTGATCCAGCTGTGGGTCCCGGCCCACAGTTTGAAAACCGCTGGGCTAGTACACACAGACGGTATCAGGCTACATTCACGCAACATTAATTTTGAGCACAGCATTAGATGGTGAATATATATCACATTCTTGGAGGAGTAGAGTAAACTAGCCTAATGCCTAACCTAAAGTATTATAAGAAACTAGATAATAATTTAAAAATAGGATTAGGTTCGCAAGACAGGCAAATCTCACGGGTGAGTTGACGCACATGTAGGATACAGTACATTAGACCACCCTCCCAAAGAGAGTAATATCAAAACATTATTATCTGTTTGATCATCTTTCCTTATAACAAGGATCTGTAACCAGTTATCTCCAAGCCCTCATTTAAACCCTTAATCTTAACAATAGACTAATAGATGGGATAACGCAGTGATAAATGTAAGAAAGCAGGTGGGAATGCACAAGTGTCCAAACAAAATAGACAGGCATTGGGATGCCCGAGCTCACTGCATATCATTTCACTGTTCTGCCTCCATGCCTCAACAGGTATATCATCTGGTCTGGTTTTTGCTATTTGTCATGGTCTGCTGTTGTAATCTCCCATTCACCAACCATGCTGTCACCAGGCTGTTACACTACAATGTTAGTAAGGGTGTGGAGTTGTCCTGACAAAAATGTTGCCACCACCCATACAGTTGTTGTCATAACAACATTAGCAATCATTCGTGCAAATTAAGTCACACGATATAGTCCTGAAAGGTGAATCCATATGATATACAATGGTGAATCATATATAGATGACTAAAACAAAGATATGTATGGAGATGCATGTATAAAGGAATATACAATGCTTTATAATAGAGCCAACTATTAAAACTCCCAATGTGTTTTCATAGTAGACTACTTAAGTTATTTGGCAGAATACCAAGCCTTGCAGTAAAAAGTGTTTTAAAACACCGTTGCTAATTATTTGGTATCTGATGGTCTCTGAAGAGATACATCCACACACGTGGCAGTTTTGGTGCATTACAGAAAAAATGACCACCGTACACACGCGCAGCGCGCAGGATTTCTGCCTTAGCAACACAGTAGTAGACAGCTCACACGATAACCAGGAGTTTGAGAGGAGGTCATTCACTGCAGGGGGTCGTGTCTTATGCGTTTGTGTAGCGGATGTGCGTGTGTATGCATGGGCGCGTGCACGCTTTTGTAAGTGCTATGGTTCGGTGGGGGAGATGGGTTGCCTTCTTTTTAGCTTGCCATTAACACGAATTACAATTAGCAGTTAGTTAAATTGTGGTATCTGCTCATAAAACAATAAGCGGCGATATCAAGCCAGTAGCCACACCACAATTGCCAATTGCCTGTCTGATATAGAACGGCTCCTATCCTGCATTAAGCATGAGATAAACCCTGAGAAAAGCAACCACACCTCAAACATGAAGAATGGTCAAATAATCACAACCCCATTCTAGGGCCGCAATGCTTAAGTCAATACACATTATGGAAAACATACCAATTTAACAATAGCCTAATAGTCATTATGTTTATGCTATCTTTAGTATGGTGTATGATCAACGTAATATGTTGTTATTACTATTATCACACGGTTACGATAAATGTTACGGTTAGCCTATAAATGCGTGTTACGGTTTATAGGCTACATTTTTGGGATCATATGGGGCGATTCCTAATAATACGGTAATCAGCTAGATGCTATTGTTTGTTATCCATCTTTAGGTTACTGCCAGGTCATCTCGATGTAAGATTATTCGAGAATGGAGATCAAACCAAAATGCACCTTGTCCCCCACAGTGTCAATTTATTTAGGGCGTTATTCCACCCGCATATAGACTAACCTAAAGAGGTTAGCCTGCTACACTGAAACACGATACGACGCTGATCAGAGCATTACACTGTTTTACAAATGGATTAGACAGACTATTAAATCGCTCACCTTCAGGGTCCTCTACGAAACGGGAATAAGGCTAGGGTGCGACGAAAATGGAATGAGCTTGCGTCTTGGTGTTTTTCTTGACTGATAGGTGTGTACCGCAAATGCGGCTTTTATCATTGCACCGCTCTCTCAGTGGTAGCCGCACACACTTCTCAGTGAGAATAAAATAGACAGAGAAGTGAGGGCAAGGCGACGGCTTCGGCCCAGCAAAAGCTTCCTGCATTTAGACCAACCATGTGCGAGAACATCGATTTTAGTCACGCCTCAGACACAAAGAAGCCGAATCAAAGTGTTCTACCATTTCGTAGGCCCGCCCTATGAATAACGCAAATGTGAATCGCCTTCAATCTGGCGCACAGGGATAACTAACAAATTAGGCTTGAGAAGTCTTTAAAACCCCGATTCTTAGCCAATTGTAGAAATGTTAAGGCGGGACTTAAAGTACAACTGGCGCACACCCCAGCCAATAGGTGCAGTGTAGCAGGTGCCCTTGCGGCCCTCTCGCTCTAGAGTGGACATTTGCGCGCTCTTTGTTGGTGTCTGTCACAGCGGTTTGTTGTCGGGAGTCCCTTCAGTTGTCATGTTAAAATACCATGACAAAGTGGTGGTTTTTGCAGGGTCATCTGTCGAATCCTGCTGCTTCAATGATATTGAAAACTATTGCAACTTGACCCAGATAACACAAGCTTCAAGTTGACTTTGTTCTGCGGGATATAATTTGGACTTTTTTTTCTTATATGGCGATTGAGCAAAGCACAAACAATATTTTCACACTGTCCTGCCGGCAACTGATGTGCCACTTCGTCACAAAGCAGCTTCTTGAGTAGCCTCCCAAACAAAAAAAGGTGTATGTGTATAATTACACAAGTCAGAGTTATTCATATGGGTAGCCTAAGTATTGTTGTATTTGCAGTAGGCTTAACAGGGTAGCACTCAAAAGGACTTCCTTCCAACATTTCAGGTACCAGAGAACATTTTACAGTAACCTATTAGACTATGTAAAAATATATCACGGAACAAAATTAATGCCATGTTACTGATTTCAGCGTATGCAAGTTTGCTGATTTTATTATTGCTGGGTTTAGCCCCATATAGGCTACACTTGAAAATACACAACTACAAAAAAAAAAAGAAAAAACATTCAAATAAGGTGATTTTAATGTAGGACTATGCTAATGTAGCCTAACAAATAACTGATTTTACTGCTATCTGTAAAAATGCCTCAGGAAATAAAATAAAATTTGTATGGATTTCCATGTATGACAGTTTGTTGATTTACCTGTAGGCTATAGCCTACTTGAAAATGAACAACTTAAATAAATATAGGATCTGGTCCATAATGAATGCTGCAACCAGGGGGAAATCAACAGACTACAGCGGATAATGTAATGTGTTCAAGTTACATTCCAAGGAAGTGTCTACATGGAGTCATGACCAAACATGTGACCTATTAATAGAACATGGGATCGCTTGGGGGGGGTTGCTATAAGGGAGGGCACAAGCATAGAATGTCTTTAATACAAAATATATTGCATAATGCATTATCAATACTACCATGGAAACCACATGAGGTCACTCTGGGTTAATGTAGGTTAAATTGTTATGATGCATAATGTGCAAATAGCATGATGTTTTCAGTGTGGCTGGTTAGCATTTTGGAAATCACTAAAAGTGAATAGAATTTAAATATAAATTGGTAAAATAATTAAATGGAATAACTGTTTACGGTACAATGCAAGTAACAATAATAGCCTATTTTACTTAAGTATTAGGTTACTCTTATTATATTCCATACCAAGGAAGTACTTTGAGACTGTTCTCCACGCTTTTGTAGCCACTCGGTTGGATTACTGTAATGCACTGTATGTGGGGGTCAGTGGGTCACTTGTTGCTCGTCTCCAGGCGGTTCAAAACGCAGCCGCACTTCTTTTAACTGGAACACATAAATACGAGCACATTTCCCCCATCCTGGCCTCACTACACTGGTTGCCCATACATTTTAGGATCCATTTTAAAATTATTTTGTTGACTTTTAAGGGCCTAAATGGTTTAGCCCCACCATACATCTCAGAGCTGCTACACTTATATGCACCTACCCGTACACTCAGGTCAGCTGACCAGCTGCTCCTCAGCGTACCAAAAGCAAGGCGAAAAATGAAGGGGGATCGAGCCTTTGCTGTGGCAGCTCCTACATTGTGGAATACTTTACCTCTCCCCATCAGACAGGCTTCGTCTCTGTCTGCTTTTAAATCGCTCCTAAAAACCCACCTGTTCTCTTTGGCTTTCGAAAACCGACAGTGATTTCATTGTTTTGTGTGTATTTTATGTTGTTTTGTTGTTTTATTTGGGTCTTCTTTGTGCCGTACATTTTTTGTTTTATATGCATTTTACTGTACAGCACATTCTGACTATTTGTTGTTTTAAAGTGCAAATATTGCTTGCTTAGCTTATGTTTTTCATATTTTTAAGCAACACAAATATATATTTAAAGTTAATAAATAAATCTATTTAACATAAATAAATCACATTGGTGTAGATAAAAGTGCTAATTACAATAAACTCATATTTGTTTCGAAGGCACCACACAAGTATTTTGGGTGACTATCTATATGTCCTTAATTATATAGCCTGTAAGCCTGTATTGTATTTAGACTTAATAATAAATGGCTAGCTATGAGCAAAGACACTTCCAATATTATAATCATTTACCGTTATTAATTTCCCAATATAAAACACATTAGAACACAATGTTAAATAAGGTATGTCAATCAGCAAAGTCCTCAAATTACTGATCGAAATACTAATGCCTGTAGCCCTCTACGTTCATCCCATGTGAGTATGCATTATAAAAATGTTAGTCCGTACTGCAATTACAGAGCGATATACAGTACATGCAAAAGAAACTACTTACAATTGCTGCACTTTTTTTGTTGCACTTTCTCTGAGAACGTTGCTCTACATTAGCTCTAACACAATGTGACTGGACTTTTAACAGACCCATGGCTCAGACTAAAGACCCATTGTCCTTAATGTATAAAAACAAACACATCTTGTCATTGATTTGACTTAAATGTCAAATCAACATTCAACAAATGATCATGTGATATAGTCCTTGGCTGTAGCTAGATCTAGTTCAATTAAACTTAATTTTATACTACTACAGCAACCACAACTTAAGGACTTAATCTTTCCTGCCTCATTCAAGTGGTAATGCAGTTGCATGTTAGAGCCACCGAGGGGTGCTGTTGTACATTGTGCCAGCTAGGTGTTGTAGCCAGATGTGGTACTGAGGGGCCAGTCCATAATGGTTCACCAGGTCCCATCAGCCAACTAGTAGGCCAGTCTCCCCAACAAACTGACCCCAAATGTCCATGTCCCGTCTTGTCCCACTGTCCCTCTATCTACCCTCCCTCTATCACTGAAGGAAATAGACTTCTACTGTTAACATCATCTAACATCTCTGTTCTGCACATTCTCTGTCAAGTCTTAACAGAACACAATGCCAATGACCTGCTCCATTTTATCTCCCATCTCGTCAATGTTTCACACTGACAAAATCCTATTTCATGTTTTCTCATGTCTATCTTGTAGCCTGGCTCTGCCCGATTCCTTTCAGATCAATATCTTTTCGCTGAGATAATAGTGTGGAAACCCTGTTCGTGTTAACGTTCGCACAGCCACCCTGCTGGCAGCCCAATCAGCATGGGTTGGTGAGATGACGATGAAGTCAAGCGGGTTTCTAAGTGGTGGCAGAGCTATAGAAGCGATTAAAAATTAACTAGAGGTCTAGGCAAATACCTCTAGCGAACACTTCCCAATGGAGCGTGTCTAGCTTGGCGTAACCAGACCATATTCACAAAGCTAGTCCACCTGTGGAGGTCCTGTCAATATTCATCTTTCTGTATCCCTCACTTCATGTACACCGATGCTTGTGTTCCTGTCTGCCCATTGACAGAGAGCAGCATATATTTATGCACATCCCAAAAGATCAATTGTTGTGGGCATGCTCTATGAGGGAGGGCCTCCGCGTTGCAGGGGAGGGGCAGTGGGGGTTACAGTCGGGGTCATCGTCAGGGGAGACGAGCTGTAGAGCCACTTCATTCTCATAGCAGAATGACAAGTTAGGGTCCTGAATGTACTCCTCCTGCTCAGTCAACTCTTTAGCACTGCACAAGGGTGTGTTGGGGATGTCATATGTCCGATGAAAAGAGGAGCAGTCCACCTGGAAAACAGGAAAGGTGTAGATCACTGAGTGTGTATGCTGTGTGTGCAATTATACACAAGTTGACTTCAGTATGCAATTATCAGAGGTTTTTATGCAAAGCTAATTACAGTATTAAGGAGGTGTCGTAACAGTTAGGCATCTTTATTAATTTAGTGTATAGGTTGGGAGTTGACCCACCCTAACCATTGGCATGGCAACAGCTGGCAGGAGAACACACACACCAGCCCTGCATACTGCCCAGCCAATCACCAAGATTATTGCAGATTTCTGCCACCTGCTATCACGGTCTTTGTACCATTTTCCTCAGTGCTGGCATATAGCTATGGATATGCTGCCCAAAAACATCCTTCTCTAAAATGGTAAATGGACTGCATTTATATAGCACTTTTCCAACCTTCCATTCAAAGCTCTGTAGAGGACAAACACACCAAAACAGCGACCCCACTTTACCCACTGCGCCACTGTCGCCCACTCTAGTGAGGAGTTCTGTGTTTTATGTTTAAGGTTTCAGTCCAGTCATGTCTAGCCTGTTATCTTAGCTTTCTCTGTGCGCTCAGTCGGGCTTTGTTTAAACCTGTACAGACATTACATTTTTAGCCTACTTATGTTTCATCTCATATCTGCACTTGGGTCCAATTACAAGTTGATACACTACCCTGCCCTTGACTTGTTTTTTTATGTGTTACTTGTTTGTGCATGGATCATACAATTATTTTGTTGTTCTTTTACCATTTAAATTATATAGCATATAGTTTATTTATTCAACATATACATTTTAATGCTCTCATTGTCTCAGTCTAACTGTTTGTAAACGTGCATATTGTAGGCTACACTTGTATAGCACACCAGCACACCAAGATGCCCAAGATGAAAACATGTCCTCCGTGTTACAGTGAAGTAATCTCTGATTATCAGCCTCGGCAGACACAGACAGACGCTGCGGCGATGACAGACGCCTGAGCCATACGCGGAGGGCCGTATGCCCCCCCCCTCCCTCATCCTCCTCTGACCTGGTAGCATTCTTTCCTCTCCAGGAGCACAGGTTCAAAGCGGTGTCCCCAGAGGATCTCGGAGGCCAGGTAGGAGCTGCGGCACTGGGTGGTCATGGCTGTGGCCTCCACCATCCCCTCCAGGATGACCACCACCTCCAGCTCCGAGTCCGCCTCCAGCGCCTTGCGGTCCATCTGGTAGAAGGGCGACTCCTCGTCAATCTCGTGAACGATGGTCACCGGGGAGACCAGGAAAATGCGGTCGGTGCCGTTATCGAAGCCCACATTGATGTCCACATTGTCCAGGAAAAGGAACTCCCCCTCAGGGGTCACCCTCGGCTGACAGAAGGTCAGAGAACAATGGGAGTACAAAGGACAGAAAGACAGACTGCTGTTGGTCCCCAGTCACATAAAGATCGGCATCATTCTATTTTACAATAGTTAGCCATGTTTTCTCCCTTCAAGCTGAACATTATGTGTTACTTGGTGTTGGTTCTTGATTGGCAATATGGGTGGAAGTGACAGAATAGGGCAAAAATACCATGGGTTAACATTGGTTACCATTATGTCAGGAATACTTTTGGTGAAATTACCATTTGTCCAGCCCATTCAGCACAGCTGAAAACCTTTACAATGGGGGACCATTAAGATTGAAAAAAAAACATTAATGGACATGCAAAACAAAGCTCTTAGGGGAAAGAATGTTTAGGCCTAAGAAAGTAATTTCATTCTCTGCCCTAAATAGCTTATTTGAAAACGCCGTTAAGTGCTCTTCAGCTGAATTTGACTGCACTCATATTCTCCCCGCTATGACATGTCATTCAGCTAACCTACAGTTTTGAGAAACGTATTTGTCTGAGCCCCACAAACTAAATCCAGTCTACATTTTTCATATTTTAAATTGTCATCACTATTACCTGAACAGAATAGAGTCTGAACTGTAGTGTCACACACACACCAAAATAATTTCATACAAAACAACGATCCCAACAAAACCTACACACATAAAACAAACATTCAAACAATGTTATAAAATGACTCACACAAGGTCATACTGCACAGCATATGCAGATAGATACACACAGACACACAAAACATGGACAAATGTGAGGCCGAAGGACAGTTGTTCTCATTTAATAAAGAATCCTGGAGAATTAATCCATAATAAATCTTCTAAACCCCTGCGGGTGTAGACAACAGGCTCTCATTAACTACACACCACAGACCAGATGGTCCCAGCACTAAGTCCCTGCGTGTACTGCAGCCATTCACTCTCTACCACTCTCTCTCCTCTAGTATTTTTCTTGATTTCTGCAGTGCCGACAGTTATTTTCCTCTCCCTGTCTGTTTACAGTGGCTCTGACTTTCTACCACTAGATGTCACGCACGCACGAGCACACACACACATGCACGCACACTCTTGCACAAGCACACACACGCGCACACAAGCAAGCACACACACCTCCTACCTTCAGTAGCTGTGCTCGTATGTGTGCTTCCACCAGGTGGCTCTTGCGGAGGTTTCCCACCCTCCACATCATGCAGAGCTTCCCATCCCTCAGCGCCACCACAGCTGTTTCCGAGAACACCAGGGTCTCGTTGCGCTTCTTGGGCTTGGCCATCTTTGCCGTGACCGCCCCGACGATGAAGGCGTCGATGATGCAGCCCACAATGCACTGCAAGACGACCGCCGCCACCGCCAGGGGGCACTCCTCGGTCACGCAGCGGAAGCCGTAACCGATGGACGTCTGCGTCTCCAAGGAGAAGAGGAAGGCGGCCATGAAGCTGTTCACCTGGAGGAAACATGGCTCCTCCTTCACAGCCCCCCCATAAGACTGCCCCCCAGCTCTGGCCTCCTCCGCACCAGGAGAGGCACTAGAGCTGGGGGCAAGGCGGACGGAGAGGTCCCCGTGTGCGGAGGCAATGAGCCAGAAAGCAAATCCAAAGAGCAGCCAGGACAGGAGGAAGGAGAGGGTGAAGATGACCAGCATCCAGCGCCAGCGGACGTCCACGCAGGTCGTGAAGAGGTCACTGAGGTACCGCTGGCCCTTCTCGCTCATATTGACGAAGGTGACATTGCAGTGTCCGTCCTTGCCCACAAAGCGCTGCCGGGGCCGCTGGCTGGAGCGCCGAGGCGGGCGGCAGTGGTGGAGGTGGCCGGCAGTGGAAGGGGACGACGGTGAATCCTGAACCCAGGAGAGACCGCTCTCCTTTGTGCCTCCTACGCTGCTGCCTCTCCCCCGCCTTCCACCTCTCCCCTCGCCTTCTCCTCCAGCGCCTGCCTCCACTGTCTCTTCAACGGGGCTCTGCCTCCGCGCATCGTTCCGGCCGCCCTGCGCGGGGGGTTCCTTGCTGTTGCGGGCCTGGTTTGGGGAGGGGCTGGTTGGGCTTCCTGACCCCGTTGGACTCCCCCCTGCCCTGTCCATGTGCACAGCGCTCTGTGCAAGCCTCACCAGCTCCTCCTCCTCCACCGGTCCGTCCACCACAGCACTGAAGCGGCGCTTTACACGTGCCGCTCCCATCATTCACTATACTACTATTAACTTAGTAATCTAGTGGGATGGGCGAGTCATGGGGTAGAGTTTCTCTGTCACTGTTTATGATGGAAGAAAACACGCCTTGTCAGGGGAAACATACAAATCCATTTGAGGCAATGGTAGCCAAATGGTGACTCCATCCAGGGCCATTGTTACACCTCTACTTCTTGGGTGACAGCATGCAAAGGTATTATCATGTATGGGTACAATTACAACAGCCAACATATGCTTCATTTACAGTACAAATACAGCATTCATATCCATGCAATATACAGCAAGCAAACATGCTGTTTCTGACGATCCAAGCTCTTCACAGCTCCAAAACACTGTAGCCAGAGAAAACAATGAGAAAAGACAGTTGCAATTGTGATTTTAACCAAAATCTCGAATGGAATGAAGGGCAAAAAGACACAACAAGTCAGAGAAATTACAACATATATGTGGCAGCTTTTACAACTGGAGTTTGTTTACCTATTTCTATGTTTCTGTTCTTTTGCCAGTTTCAATTTAGTAAAGACACTGTTCCTATACTAACAGCACTCTAAGGAAAAAGCAAAACCTGAAATAAACTGTATTTTAAAAACTGCATTACCTTTGTGAAACACAGCAGACACCCGTAATTGCAGCAGTGCTCTCCAATTCCTAGCAGACTGCAAAAACATGGTCAGCATAACAAATTAGTACAGTGTGAGGGACAGATTCAGAGGCATTCTGAACTACGGTATAATATATTGATCTTACATTGCTAGTCTGAGGAATTGAGGATCAATGAGGTAGAAGGTGTGCACACCTGATGCTGTCCTCTGTGGCTGTAGGTCAGGGGTCAGACTGAAAGTTTAGGTTTAGGCCAAACGAAAAGAGAAGCTTAAAGCACGAAACAGATAACAGATATTTTTTAGGGTCTTGTATAGAAATGGTATTGACACCATGATCGTGACAACACATGCTGAGAACATGCTTAACACACACAATAACAGAAGGAGAGGCTGTTAGAGCACAAACTCTGCCTGCATAAATGGTAAAACTAATGTGAAAATGAGAGATCTGATTGACTTGACCTTCCATAAGCACCAGTCTATAACCTTAATGGTAGCACATCTTGTCTCTGGAGAGACCCAAACCAAACCCTGACCCCTGACCTTTGACCCATCACCAACAGGGAGCTGCTACTGCTGAATGTTCGCACATGCACAGGAAGAAATGCCAGTTAAACCGGGAGAGAAAATGTCTACAACATGTAAAAATGTGGAAAGAGGTCCCTCCTAAAGTGAGATGAGACATATGAATTCATCTTCACAAGGGTGCTGTTTTCTCTCCCTCTAGCCATGGTGACCAGAACTTATTGGAGCTGGTCCCAAGATAGGGCGACTTGTTAATTCTTTTCGTTTTTTTATGCTCTGTTTTCTCAGTTGGTCAAGTGGCTTCTATTGCTTTGCTTCAGGAGACTTCTTCTGGTAAGGTGCCCATCTTAAAAGAAAGATGAGAACAAATGAGAACAAATAAACTAAAATGATGCATTAGAAGATTAGGTACCATTATCAATAATGATCAATTCCGCAACTCAAGTGTGCTCAGTTACATTCAGTTACATTATAGACAAAATAGGTTGTTGAATAAACAGACATACAGATAACATTGTCTCCAGTCAGTCGTGTTGTCCCACACAGTGTCATGGGACCAACAAATGCTTCAAGCAGATCTGATATTAAAATATAACTAAGATATGCTGTGGTGATGAAGGGCCATGTTTAATGGTGATAGGATGTTGGGAATACTGTAACTCCTGTTATCATGACTCTGATAATCTTTGTAAATTAATTTGCAAATCCGGTTTTACACTCAATCTGCAAAATTCCCTCATACGTTTCTTTATAATGACTTCTTCCATCTTTGTCTGTGCTTTGGGGCTATATATAGCCTAGATTAGGTGGTATAAAAGGGGGCCTAGTCAGTCAGTCCTGTACACTTGATTTGATATGAGTTCTGAGCAGTACACATTCAATGCACAGCGAGGCAGATATGACAATGTTGTCTTGACAGCGTTAAGTGTCCACAGAGCAGTTGGACTCTACACATGCTCGGAATGAAATGTGCCCACGTGCACACATGCAAAGTCTCTCTCTCTCTCTCTCTCTCTCTCTCTCTCTCTCTCTCTCTCTCTCTCTCTCTCTTCCTCTCACTTTCAGTGCATCCTTCCTTCCTGCATCATCATCACCTCTTCCCCAACCCCACCCAGATCACCTGGCTATATCAGGTGTCATTAGCACAGGTTGGGTTTGCAGGAATATGATTTCAGTATAATTAAATAAGACACATGTTAAAATGCCTTCTTTGCTGTACTTATGTTCTGTAAATGAACATGACCACAACCAACCCAACATATGACACCTCTAATGTGGCAATAGACAAGGCACTTTTTGGAGAGTCACAGTGTTGTTAATTCATGATTGTGATGTGACAGCCCCTGTGTGGACACATCAATAGAGCCAAGTATTGATCTGTGGAGCTTTAAAATCAGGCCACAGCTTGGCTTTCTCTGTTAATGTCACATAGCCCTGCTTGTCAGATTACATCCATTAACCTTGCTTTGCTCTGCTTTATTTATTAAGACTTTAAATTCTCATTGGGAAAACATCTCCCTTGTCCGCTGATGGCAGGCAACACCAAACAATGGCATTGGTGTAGTAGCATGGTGAAACATAACAACACTTGCTGCTCTTGGCCAAATGGCTCCATACCGGTGCAGGGAGGTAATGTGGAGGTGGCGTCATTGCAGCTGCGATATTTTATACCATACAGAAACAAAACACTGCTCAGACAAACATACAGAATAAGTGGCAAATAGTGTCAACTAAATAAATCAGTATCTAAATTAATATTATTTAGATAAATGGGCCTGGCACACTTTCCAACTAGCGGTTATTTATGAATGTTATACTGCTATGTGTGTGTACTCATTCACTACCCATTGAACTCAGTGGCGATGTGTTATTCAGCATAGCTCGATTTTACAGTGGTCTTTAGTATGTGTAAGCACACTGTATGCGTGTGTCCTTGTGTGTCTCTATATAACATCTCACCCATCAAACAGACTCAATGGCACTGTCCACATCACAGATATTCTGTTCTTCACGCAGGTGTCCCCCTCTCTGCTGACTGGAGGTACTGTTGGTAACAGCACATCTTAGAAAAAGACATTAAGGAAACATTAAAGTGACACATTGCAATCTTCTATTTCAGATGATAAGGTACTGTACAAAGTAGGGCTACTAAAGCATTGACATTGCCGTATAATCATTTAAATAGTGACAGCTATTTGATTTTACACTCAAGATCTGCAAATGTATTTTCACCCAATGACTTCTATCTTTGTCTGTACTTTGTGAATATACAGTATAACAGAGGGCCTAGCAGTGGTCCTCTTTAGATTTTATTTGATATGAGGTATGATGCAGCAAACAGAAGCAAATGGCTCTATACCTCCACGTCAAAGTGGTCAAGAACATTACAACAAACAAATCACAGAGATGTCAGACTATTCTGATGGATCAAGCCAGGTCATTTGGCACAGCAAAATGCAGGATATCGCTCTTACCTCGTGTAGACACCATTTGCGCAAGCATCCAATTTCACACAACCGCAAGCGTGTAGCCTATTCGCAAGAATCGCAACTGTTTATTTTTGCATGAATGCACCCACCGTTGTTTGACCATTTGGAGAACTGCCGTGCGTGCACTCGCTCTAGATAGGTTTTGTACCCTCTGAAAGCTGATACCGGACAAATCCAGGGTGCGCTTCTCACGTTCTCAACCTGTAGTCTTCTTCGTTATAGCTAAGACTGAAAAATTCGTGATTTCAGATTTTGCACAGAACATACGGCTACAATAAAATACAATACAATTATTATTATTTTATAGGCCTTTATCAGAAACAGAGTAGCCTGTTAATTAATAATGTCAATTAAGAGAGAGAGAGAGAGAGAGAGAGAGAGAGAGAGAGAGAGAGAGAGAGAGAGAGGCGCGTATGGCTATGAAACGTGAAATATATAATTTTATCTGCGTGGAATCCGTGTGTGTGTGTGTGAGTGAGTGTATAGGCATAGGCACTGATTCTTAATCTTATTTAATCTCAGTCAAGGTAGCCATGAGTGATTTATAATCAGGACATACTCTAAGGGTGAGATTGAAAGATGTGCAGACTGTTCTTTATTATGTAATGACATACTATAATATATTTCCCATGGCCATCTCCAAAAATATATATTTCAGAGACATAAAATGACATAGATAATGCATAGGCTGCTGCAATTGACCCATGGAAAAATATCCCTGGGGTAAGAAATATTAGTGCTATGAGAAACATAGAGAGAGAGAGAGAGATCAAATATATATACATATACATATATATATATAATTATATATATATATGTATATATACATATATA
>JAODOY010000008.1:2780230-2799857 GCA_025399855.1 Forbesichthys papilliferus | reverse complement strand
AGAGGGGGAGTGGAGGAGGAGGAGGAGGAGGGGGGTGGTGAGGAGTGGGAAGGGGGTGGAGGCATGGGCTTGGGCCGGGGGCTGGAGCAAGGTGGAGGAGAGGAGGAGCGCGAGGGGGCGAGCGGGGTCAGCTTTGGGCGGAGTGCGGGCGTGGGGGAGGGCGGGGTGGGGGTGGGTGAGGGGGTGGCAGAGGAGCGAGGTGTCTGCCGAGGGGGGGAGGAGGAGGCAGACGGGGGCACATGCGCGGCCACATGTGTCTGTGGAACGGCTGCGGTGGAGAAGGCCGGCTGGACGTGCACGTAGAGCGCGGGCATGGGCATGGGCATCGGCATCGGCACGGAGCTCAGCACGCCCGCGCTGCCGCCCCGGGCTAGCTGACCCGCCAGGAAGGGAGCCGAGAGCAGATTCCCGCCGGATGCCTTGCGGTAGAGGGGAGGGTGTGGCTGCACCCCTGCGGCCCACGAGCGGTGAGGCAGAGTGGGCTGTGAGGCAGAGAGGAGCCGGGCCTCCTGGGTGAGCCTACCCAGCGCGGGGAGGCCCTGGGAACCGGCACCTCCGTGACGCAGCAGAGCCTCTTTGGCCCCCTGCTGGCCTGCATAGGCGTCCGTCGGAGTCCCAGAGTAGGGTGCGGAGCCGGCTGCAGCTCCCCTGTGAAGGGGTGAAGTGGTGGCGGCCCCTCCTCCTCCTCCTCCCGTCGGGGTTCCGAGAGGTCCACCGATGGTGTGGGGGTGTTCTGATTGGAGGCGGAGGCTGTAGTGCAGCGTCCTTCCCAGCTGAACGGAGGTGGGGACCGAAGAGGGCGGGGCAGGTGGGGTTTTAGCGGCGTGCGGTGACGACGACGATGGGATGCCTATGGGACACGGGGAAGCGGGGAACCCCCCTCTGGGGGGCACGGCGCCCATCCCCCCAACTCCCATCATGCCGATGAGGGAGCTGACGGAGGGCCGCAGCACGGGCGCGCGGGGGGGAGACAGGGGGAAGCACGTGGAGGAGGATGGGGACGGGGAGATGAGAGGGGAGGGCAGGAACAGGGTGCCCCCTCCCAGAGCGTGCTGCTGCTGCTGGTGCATGAGGGCGATGGCCACATTGGTGGTGGCGGCCGCTGTCTGCAGCGGGGCGTGGACCAGCGGCGCCCAGATCACGGGCCGCGGCCTAGGGGACACGGTGCCGCTCGCCCCCATGGGCCCGCCCCTTGCTGTCGCGGCGGCCGCGGCGGCGAAGGCGTCCTGCATGGTGGGCATGCTGTCGTGCTTGACGATCTGCTGCACCAGCATGCTGTCGCAGGACCCCAGGCCCCCCATGGACATGGAGGCTCCTCCTCCTGCGCCGCCGGCCCCGGGACCCCCTCCTCGACCTCCGCCGCGGCCCATACTGCCCCCCGCCATTGAGCCACACTGAGAGGACTTCCGGAGGAGTACGGAGTTCTTCCTGCCTATACGCGAGACAAGGCCATGACACGCCCACAGGCACAATGATATACAAAGAACTACAAGGCATTACAGAATAGGAATGAATGGTAGCCTAGGCAACAGTGGTTTCATTCATCGTTCCTGGCCATCGGTCTTTCCTGCTTTCAGCTTTTCCTTGCTTTGTGGCTGACTTTCACAGATTAGTTCAATTAGGTCAAAGAGCTGAATGTTGCAAGTGAGCCGAGTGTGCTTATTAATGGCCGAAGCCCTGAAGAATAACTGAGGTCAAACTAACAAAACAAACAGATATACATTACCAATGCGGTCCAGTCGGTCCACGGCCACCGTCTCAAAGGCGCGGCGCATCATAGGGTGTTCCTCAAGCACCTCGTTGAAGCTGTCCACGCTGAGAGAGTACAGGCGGCAATATGTATCCGCGCGAACGCTGGCCGTCCTCCGACCACGCGTCAATAAACAGATCTCTGCGTAGATCACAAAATGTTCTGTTCTTTATGCGGACACTATAAAAATGGGCACCCGCTGCTAAATTGACTACCTATTGCTGTGCATTACTCATAACATTATGGTACTGTAGCTGGAAGAGGTCCAACAGCAGCACACCACCTACCATGTACAATCATTCATGGAACTACCTCCTACAGTGTAATGTGGTATCCTGTAAGTAGCCAATTATAACTTATTCTATGGTAAAATAAGAACTTTTACAGTAATTGGTTTCAGTGTCGTATACAGTAGGTAGCTCCAAGCAGAAGTGAAACCACCAGCATTACACATGTACCCTATGCACACACAACTGTTTACCCACCAGTATACCTAACCTTACACAGATGGGAAATAACCTCTGTGAAGTTGGCAGCCCATATGATAGGAATTATTTCAATTTGTTTGTGCATCATTTGTGCATGCAAAATAAACATGTGTGCGCACGCTGTTTAAGAGGAGTAACAAGGTTAAATTTACATGATTCAGCCCATTCCAGCATGAGACAATTGGGAGGACGATGACGTCATCTGTTTACATAAAATAAACCTCAATTTTTCCTAAAATATTGATTCACTAATGTTTGTTTTGTTTGCACAAACATGCACAGATGATGCACAAACTGATGTGATAAGTAAAAAATCAACTTACCATTAGTAAGAGGCTGAGGCATCACACCATTGCAAAAAACCTCATGTATAATTTCTCTAAAACGATTTGTGCACAATCTTTTATTTTGCGTGCACAAACGATGCACAGACTAATTGAAAAACGTATCTTATCATATGGGGTGCCAGCTTCAGAGAGGCAGGGAAATTAACTGGCACACAACTGGCTGTGTCCATGTCCCGCCACATCAACCACATTGACAAAGCTACGCCTCATGCTACCGCTGCAACTAACCAGTTGCATTTAACCAGTATTCTTAAATGTAAAATGGTAGCTTTCAAAGGGTTTCCAAGGCAAGGGCCACTGATATAATCTGACCACTCTCTTTCTCCCTCTGATGCCTCTCCTGCTGGACTCACCTCCAAAGTATGAGCCGTCGCTGAGCTTGGTTTCCTTGTTGCCACGCGTTAGCACGCCTACGCGCCCATGCTGGATGAAGTACATCTTCCGCCCCACCGTGCCTTCGCGGATGATGAAGTCTGCAGGCTGGAACACCTCGAAGCGTAGCTTGGTCAGCACAGCGGTGACGAAGTTCGGGTCGGCGTTAGCAAAGAGCGGCATGTTGGCTACCAGGCTCCGGCAGTTAAAGCTCACAATCTCCTGAAAATGGAGGGGAAATCAGCATGAAGTGGGACAGAGAATGTTAAAAGATTAGAAGGAGAAGAAAAAAGCCAAAGTGTGTGTGTGTGTGTGCGTGGGTGCGTGCTTACCTCTTTCAGGGGCTCACTCAGCTCCCCCAGTATGTTTTCTTCATCAAACATTTTGCCCTGGAAGCGATGTTCATAGTACTCGTGGATCTTCTGACGTACGTCTGCCGGGAGTTTGTGGAACGACATATACTGCTCCACCTGTTTGTACTGTAGAAACACAAGCAAAGTACACTTTAATCCACCATCATAGCTAACAATTGAAAGCGCTAGGTACAACTCGGCAGTAAACCATATTCAGGAACATTGTTTTTTCAAAGGGACGAAGCTCCACATCTTTGTAGGGGTGAATCCAGGAATTACTCAAACACGCTACAGTACACTCGCCTTCTCCTGGTACTGCCGTCTAGACGAATCCAGGGACTGTATGAGCGCTGTGGCGTGTCCGATGAACATGGCGTAGCAGGTGGCCCCCACGATCATACTGAGCATGGTGAGCCACACATCCGTCATTCCCTCTGGGGCCTGGGCGCCATAGCCAATGCACAACATGTGGCTCATGGCCTTGAAGAGAGCATAGGAGTACTGCACTCCCCAAGAGTCGTTCTGCAGGCGTCAGGAGAGGGAGAGGGGGAGGGAGAGAGGGAGAGAGAGAGAGAGAGAGAGAAAGAGAGGGAGAGAAGGGGAGAGAGGGTAGAGAGAAGTCAAGATGAAAGTGTTAATTGCCAGACTGCAGCTTTTTCGAGCTGCTCTTCACCCAGTGAGCTTATACAGGTGCTTGTACCCCAGCATCGTTTCGGTGGTCCTCATGCTCACCAAAAACGTGACCATTGTGTTTACCAGCCCTGCTTCCACCCTGCTTCCGCACCACTAAGTAATTACACAAGAGAGGCTCCTGCTACAGGCTGTGAAAGAAAAATCATTGTAGCGTAAGACTGCTACCACACCGCTGCTGTAGTGTGTACGACACCCTGCTCGTATGGTAATAGTCCACCAGGTGAGGGAGCTTTCTCCAGGGAAAACTCCCAGCATCCCCTAGTCTAGCGACAGTCTCCCCGGCAACGATGGAGATGTGAGTCAGCTTTTCATCCGAGCTGTGTATCTGTGTCCATTGGTGCCTGTGTCTGTGTTATCACACCCATGACAAAATTGCAAAGAAGCAGTCCCTATAGGTCTTTGATTGTTTGTGTGTGTCTGTGCTTTTTAATTGGCAGATTTTTATAGTTGGGCTGATAGTCAACTATATTCCAAATAGACATGTTGCTGCATGAGCCAATTAGATAGAGAGCAAACAAATACCTGACCAAATAATTATGCTATCACAAACGCACTCACACACGTGCACGCAAACACATACACAATACATAACCCACATTTCTAACCAAATATGCCTTTAAGTCCACATACAAAATACATAATGTCACTGTTCAAACAAGCTGAGATATGCCTTTTAACTGCAGTGCCTATCAAACATCACCTGTAGACCCCCCCCTCCACACACACCCTCCACACACACCCTCCCACACACACACACACACACACACACACACACACACACACACACACAGGCTTACCACCATATTGTTCTTGGAAACCCAGCAGTCCATAGGGAAGTCCTGCAGCATGGGAACCAGGAACTGCAGACAGCCGTCCCAGTGACACAGCAGCAACATCATACCAATCAGGTTGACTATCCTCACCATGGCACTGGCCAGGTCATAGGTCATATGGAAGATCTGGTACCAGGAGGGGAAATGCATGAAGAGGGGACTATTGTTTATGGTCATTGTTTAACCATTTTCCAGACTACATTCAAACCCACTATACCTGGTTAAAAGGGGGTTGGTTTGCACATCAACAAAATACTAAATATTATAATTATTTATTTTGGAAAACTATTTTGTAAGTTATTTTAAAAATCTAGGGCTAGATTGCAAACTACAAACTACAAGTATGACTATAATATGGAATATTACGTATGCCGGACAGTTTTTTGAGCTCGCAGACAAAAACCCCAGCTCGGAGGGGAATCACAGCTCGCTTCCTTGAGCGACTAACGCGTAGTGTGAACTGCTTACAACGCGAGCTGAGAGTGTTGCTGACATGTCGACGATGCTTCGTAAAGCCCGACTGGATATTTTGCAGGTTACATATATGGACCTGTTAGGGAGTCCAGATCCTGTAGTATGAGCAGAGTTCTGACAGCAGCGACGTACTACATCCAATGAGATGCAATACAAGGACAAGACAAGAACACCTTTGTAAACATTTGAACTGCTTGAAGAAACAAGCAGTTCAGTGCAGTCTCTGAAACACGTATCCCTTAGCTTCATATTTGATTCAACTGACTTGAATCAATTCTAACCACATAAGTGGTCGAAAATATTGTTAATGAAAGAATATTTTGAGAAATGTACAGGCTCCATGTTAAAGAGGTGCAAATGCTGCAACGGAGGGATAGGCCTTTATTAGTCTACTTCTACTTTGAAAGTTGTGTAGTGTGAACTCGGCATAATATGAAATGAATGCAACAGCAGTCTGTGCAGACAGAACATATGAATCTAATGTATTGTGGACTAAATATTTGACTGAATTGGATTGTCTGGACCTTTGCCATTATAACAAGAGTATTTTTGATTGTTATCAAATGGCAGATTATGTATCAGTGGATAGATATGAGTCTTAGGTGAGCACAGTAGCCTAGTTACCTCAAAGTTTAAGTACGTTGGTCTGACAAAAGCTGCGCTATTTAGACTCATGAGCACAAGCCCGCATACAGTCCTTTTGACGGCTAGCTTGAATCATTTCACAGGTTACATGAGTATTGTTTCATGTGGTCTCATGTCCGGGCCTCCCATTGCCCGGCCACCCCTCCAAACAAAGCTTTCTCTATTTGCTATTAGTCACTACTGAAACTTTGAAACTCAAAAAATGGTATTCGGGCCAGCCCTGAAGAACTCGACAGTTAATTATCAGTGCACATGCACACTAGTGAGAACATAAGCTTAAATGTGGTGCCACGTTATTAGAGTACTGTATGAATGTGAATATAGAGTATATCATATATTTTATATAAAATTCTACAGGCATATACACACACAGAGCTCTTTGTCTAACCCCCTGCCCCCCCCTCCTCTATGTTCCCTGGGCCGGTTCAGACCTCCTCCCACTGGTGTATGTAGCGTATGAGCCTGGACAGGCGGAGCAGCCTCAGCAGACTCAGTATTTTGGTGAAGCGGACGATGCGCAGCGCCCTGGCCGTTCTGTAGACCTCTGAGTCTAGCCGAGCCTCCAGGTCCACCATGAGGAAGATGTAGTCCACCGGGATGGAGGAGACAAAGTCCACCAGGAACCAGCTCTTCAGGTAGCGCTGGCGGATGGCCCTGTGGAACACAGTAGCCCCCAACACAAGTGTCTCTACGTGGAAATGGATCCCAGCTCAGGTATTGGCTGTAGTGCCTACGATATACATGTAACGTTGATACCAGTTTTTCATGTACTGTTGTCAAGTAAGGTCAAGCCAATATTAGCCCTTAATCACATTACAGTCTCAAAAGGCTTTACAACCTTCATTCATTTCACAACATTTCACATGGAAACAAATTACACCCCCATAACCTGCGTCTCCCCCCCGGGCAAGGACGTGATGTTTGATGTGTTTAAATGGTTCGTCTTTGTATTTTGATTGATTGTATTTGAAGAAGTTAAAGTTGAACTGAACAGAACTCCATCCCATCTCACAGATCAACACAAGTTTATGCCATAGAAATATACTTTATATAAACAACCATGTGCTACATTGTATATTTAAATGTGCACACATTATTTGTACAGTATGTACACATCTATATTATTTACACAACTTTCAATCTGTTTGTTCCAATGCACATAGTTAACATAAGACCCCTCGTGGGACTGTGAGCCTTTCCACTGACGTAGTACCAGTGCGTTCATTGGCATACTACCATCTCTGCACAGTGATGCTAGCATTTGTATGAATAAAGCTTGCTTTGTTAATATTCACAAGGAAGGATGACAGCAGAAGGTCCACTCTACGAATGCCACGGAGCGCTTGTTTGTTTGAACGCTCACCCCCTGGCAGATGGCTAAATTGTGACGCCCTTTGGTGTCGTATCAGTGTTTCAGATCACACACAAACAGAAAAACACACCTCCCTTCATCAACTATTAATACAGGACCCATTCTACTACTTTTGACCCATGACCCCTCTGAACCAGCATGTGGGTCACAGGCCGCTTATGAAGCGTTTAGCGACACAAATCAAGTAATAAACTATATTAAAAAATATATTTTTATATTTTTATTAACTAACATAATTAATTGATTTATTGATGTAATGATTAAATAGACATTTTAAATAAGTACAATTTAAAAAGCAAAGAGTTAAAACATCTAAAAAGCGTGTCACCCAGCGTAGCGTGTCTTGCAATCCCCTTGAGTGTGGACGGGTCGGGTTTAGAACCACGTTTATATCAGTAGCCCACCACCTACTGACCTGGGGTCCAGCAAGATCTCGGTGCTGTCCTCCTTGACTATGCCAGTCCTGAAATTGAGGACCAGGTCGACCAAGAAGAGCGTGTCGGAGACCACGTTGAAGATGATCCAGGGAGGGGTGTTCTCGTCCTTGAAGAAGGTGATGCCCACTGGCAGTATGATCAGATTGCCCATCATCAACAGCAACATCAGCAGGTCCCAGTAGAACCTAGGTGGAGTGAGAGAGAGAGAAAGAGAGAGAGAGAGAGAAGGAGAGAGAGAGAGAGAGAGAGTGAGAGAGAGAGTGATAGAGAGAGAGAGAGAGAGAGTGAGAGAGATGGAGAGAGAGAGAGATGGAGAGAGAGTGAGAGAGTGAGAGAGTGAGAGATGGAGAGAGAGAGTGAGAGAGTGAGAGAGTGAGAGAGAGAGAGTGATAGAGAGAGAGAGAGAGAGAGAGGGAGAGAGAGGGGGTGAGAAGTGGGCCCTTGTGAATAATAATAGCATGCCGTATGATAGCAGCATGCAGTGACAACATCGGAATGTCGTAACATTACAAATTACACATTCATAAAAAATGTCAATTCCAACAGTGAGATAGATATGTGCATGTTTACACAGCCATTGTCCAAGGCATAGAGAGCCTGTAGGAGATGTGTGTGTTATTTGGCCACAGGGAACACAGCCATGCCAAGGTGGGTACCACACACACACAACAATTGGGACTAATCCCAATGCCCCAGCAGTGCACCTGAGCGTGTGTGTGTGTGTGTGTGTGTGTGTGTGTGTGTGTGCGTGTGTGTGTGTGTGTGTCAACATGCTTAGAATTCGCAACATGGGAGTACGATCTGAGGGACTTCCTGGTGGTTAGAGGCAAAACACTAACTGGTATTACCCCCATGTACATGCAGATAACTACATATATGGAAATACCACCCTGCCCATTGGACATTCACACAATTTCTAATCCTTTTATTCACATTTAACAACTTGTTGAAATGTCACAATAACCCACATATCTACCTCTCTGCCCTGTAGCGTGTACGCAACTTCTGTGGTCAATGGCTATTGAGCGCTTATTCACTATCACATCCTCTGATGTGATGCTAGTAGGACTGATCAAGATTAACTATGACTCACTCTGCCAGCACACACACACACACAGACACACATTTCTTATTGACTCTGCATCGTTTTAAATTTCCAAGAAGGTGGTGTAATTCACATAAAATAAATTGAGGTAGACAAAATGATGGTGGCTGAAATTTCACCCTGGCATTTAATCTCTGAATACATTGACAACATTTTACCCCCCCCCCTCCATTTTAGATAATAATATAGTGCTGAAAGCAGAAAGAAGATAAAGAAGCTCATCATAGAATATACAGTAATGTGCTGCCTATTATCAAAGCATCTCTCAAAGATATGTTTAAGATTAGGCCGTAATGTGAAAGTCTGTGTTGTACAGTTCACTTCCTAAACACCCTCCTTAATGTAACAGTAGGCCTCGACCACTAGCGATGTTAACTGAGTTGGGCAAATCAGAACTCAAAGTTCAAGATGTGAAAACATGAGTTCTTTCCACACAATACTACATGCAAATTCCAGAGTGTGAGTTCCACTAAAGAGGATGCCATGACAGTCGTGCAGGGAGGCTGCTTTCTACCAAATGCATAAGCTGCAGTCTTGCCAGATGACTTGATATGTTCTCTTACTCAAAATGATGGTTAATGATGTGGAATTGTCTTACAGTCCAATTATGACAAGAGTTTGTTCAAGGTATCTGTATAATAATTATGTATTATACAGTCCATCGCATTGTATGTTGAGTATTGCTGGCAAATAGTTACCTGAGCGTTATATAGCCGGCAGTGAGTCTAAATATAAACCCAATGGAATGTCTTACCCTTCAGGCTCTGAAAAATGATAAATTCTAGGACGTCATTGAGAAATGCTTACAGTATATGCACACACATACATACACACACACACACACACAGGTGCATTGCAAATGCAATCAAAGCTCCTCATCAGTACTCCAATTTCAGCGGCAACAGGGTTTGGGACGGAGCTCATCTGCTCCCACACCACACCGTAATTCTACTGTAATTGAGGCCAAGTGTCTCAATTGCACCTTGTGTGATTGGTTTCCCGCTCCTAGTTTACCTGATGTCAACTCCCGGCATGAATCCACCCATCATCTAATGGCTGGTTCTATAGTCTTACAGTATGTACTGTAGAGAGTTGTCAGCCGGCTTTACCACAGTGCAGTATCAGCAACAGTTGCTTGCCAAATACTAGTCATATCCTTGCTCTTCCTCTGCTATTGTTGGGCTTATCCTTCGAAGTCTGCTACTAATTCACAGTTACGTCCAATAATGGCCGGCCCACTACAAAGCAAACCGTTCGGGCGTGTCTTCTTTAGAGCTCTCTCTGACCTTTTGACCTTTAAGCGCCTACTGCCCTGTTCTTTTATATTTCAAACAATGCCTTTTCTTCTGCCTGTCATTATGTAGTAATAGTCACACAGATTATAATGAGGTGAAAGGTGTGAGAGCGTACCAAGCTAAGTAAAGAGAGTCCACACACACACAATACAGTATGTACATTAAAGAAAAGGCCATTACTTTAAATTGAATCAGAATCAAAGCTCCTGCAAGAGAACTTAACAGAAAGAATACATCTCTATTATCCCTCATCTGCTTCTTCCAACTTTCCCATTTGCCAGCGCTCCTGTCTCCAGGTGCCTAAAGGTGTCTGCATTATGCATAATGCATACTCAGCATGCATAATTTAGAATATCATGCATAACTGATCAATATTCAAGTGTAGACAGGATAATGAGGTCAATTTAACATCCCACCTTATGTCTCTGGATGTCAGGTAGTAGCCTACAAGATGGGGGGGGGGGGGGGAGAGAGATTCAGTAGGCCACAGTTTCACTTTGTCTATCCTTCCAAAGATGCCCCGCCCCCTCAATCTATAAGAGCAACGCTAAGTAGGACTTGTGATTGTCATATTGAATGGCAGTATAACATGGTTGTGATAGTTGTGTGCGTGCATGCGTGTGTTTGCGTGCTTCATGTGTTTGCGTGCGTGCGTATGCATGTGTGCGTGCGTGCACGTGTGTGCGCGTGCGGCTGAACAAAAGTGGGCCATGCGCCTGGGGGATCAAGTCGCCCATTGTTGCAGCAGTCAATGTGGAGATAATGAATGCTGCCTCTCTGTCCATCTGTCCTTCTGTTTGTCTGTCTGTTGGCAGGCGCACATCACAGCATCTTATATGCACAGTCCACTACAAGCCAAGTAGCTCTGAGACCATCTGTGGTGGTCCCACAGCCTTTTCAAGAAAAGGAATTTGGGGAAATGTGACTGTATTTCCAGTGCGTGTGTGTGTGTGTGTGTGTGTGTGGCACAGTATAGCTTCTGGCCATCATAACATGATATCATAAATATGTCTACACTACAGGTAATTTGAATTAGTCTTTTCAAACAATAGTGGACACTCCATAGCAACCAAATAAGGATGGGTTAAAATCCAAGCTGGTATGACCTGAGCAACACACACTGCCTCAGTAGTCTAAATCTGTCTGGCGTTTGAAACATAATACATTCAAGACGGACTATTGATGTACTTCTTATTTGGAAGATTATTCTGGTCACCAGCAGGGGGTGCTGTGCTCTCTAGTTAACATGTTGCACATTCTGGCCTTAAGTGTGTGTGTGTGTGTGTGTGTGTGTGTGTGTGTGTGGTGTAAGCACTTGTGCATGGATGCATATATACAGTTGTGTTTGAGTTTGTATGTATTTATTGTGCATATGGTCTATATGTCAGTATGTCTAGCAGAAAGGCGAAACTAATTCAATGCACAATTGTTCGTGCTTCCCCTGAAAGTCAAACCCACTTGGCTAAATCTGTCTTGCTCATTATGAACACCTTATCATGTCTGCTCCTCTATAGTTGTTTTTCTATATGTAGACACAAAAGACTAAAACTATGTAACACCTGCCTAGTTTTTCATTTTCTTCTCAATAGGAAGATTTCCTGCCTCTTGGCCATATACCGGTCAGGGTTTATATTAAGACTGTACACGTACACACATAAGCACACACACATGCGTGCGCACACACACACACACACACACACACACTTATTTGTCTACTTTGATCGTGTACAGTTCAGCCACTCGACCTTTCTTGCACACTTTCTCCATTCTCCCTGCTTGCGTCAAAAGGGACAGCATTCTCCGGGACGTAATGTACCATGAGACCATGCTGAGATTACCAGCTCATTCCATTTCGCTCTGCTATCAGTCTGGATGCACTCAATAGAAAGATGCTTGCACCCAGTCAAAAAATAACCAGCCAATCAGGGTCCAGTTCAGCAGTTCAGTTTACTGCCACAGTGAAAAGTGTTTATTGTAAATGCATGTATGGTTTGGTCAAATAATAACTGCTGGGTGATATTGATGATAAATACCTTGATGTAAATATGATCATGATATTTTAATATGTAAAATGAACTCTTCGATGCAAAAGAACATTTGAGAAACCATTTCAATATTTGGACATCAAGACCAAGCTCTTTAAGTCAGTTTTCTATTTAGATCAGTTCAGAAAATGTGACAGCTTCACTGTAATGTTCTCTTTCTGACCAAGACAACAAAGCTCATATCACGATATTCGGCTAATCAAAATACCAGCCAGCATTGACAGCTTCACTAACAACTTTGATGCCTATTGGCCATTATCGGCTTCCCTTCTGTCGTGACTTTTTCACAGCTCTGATTTCTCCGTGGTAACAGCTGAAGAGGGAGACAGGCGTCTGCTTCCCCTCCTCTCCTCAAGTGTGCATCAGCACACCTCGAGTTCTGGCTGGTGTCAGTGCACGTGCACGTGCACGATTACAGAGGTATTTTAAAGCTTCTCTTGTAATGAGGGGGCGATAGCCTACTTTTGGATGCTACCATGTACCGGAATAGTTTATTTTCAAACCTCTATCATTGTGACTGGAGTACTAATCATGTGATTGTTGCCAAGCGACTCTTGTTTAAGTGTGAGCACCACTACACACCTGAAGTCGCTGTAGGGGTGGATGATCCACACCCCAGCTGATTTCAGTCGCTCCTGCTCCATCGCCACAGCCTTATGGGACCCGAACATCCGCAGGCTGAACTTGTTGACCCCGGGCTGCAGCATGGCTCCGAACTGCCTCTGGATGAAGGTGCTCTGGTTGGAGTAGCTGTAATCCTCCCCGTCCAGGCCCATGCCGAAGCCCCCTATCTCGGGGGTGCCCGCGGCGGTGGTGTTGCAGGCCGTTGTGACGGAGGTCTCGGCGCACGTTGCCACCACTACCACCCCGGTGCCGGTGGACGAGGTGGAGGCCAGGGCGGCGCGAGATGAGGCGAAGCCCACCAAGCGAGGCTGTGGAAGCGGGAGTGGCACCGGGGTGGTGGGGGTCCCCGCCGGACGGAAGGGCAGTCCATCCCGGGCGGACGAGCTCATGATGGAGGGGCGGCGACGCCCCCCTGTGGAGACTATGCTGTCCGCCCCCACGGAGCCCTTGTCCCCCTCCAGAGACGCCTGGGACAGCCGGTAGCCCGGTGAAGGAAGGCTGCCCTTACTGCGGCGCTTACAGTCCCCTCCGTTGCGTCGGGGGAGGCTGTCAACCCCCGACACCCCTGTGCCACTCGGGGGGCACACAGTTCCTGTCACCCCATCCATCCCAACTCACAGAGGAGCAGGGAGGGAATTGTGAATATAACCTAGAACTCCTGGCCACTTTAGAAAATGCTACAGTGCAGTGCGTGGGTTACATAGGCCTGATGTGCCAAACAAACGCCAAAGTCAATTAAATCAATGTTACACTCACGTTTTTTAAGAAAAAGTATTCTTCTGGAGCAGACAGCTCACGCCCTCCGCCCTCCGTTCGCTGATCTGAACATCCTTGCCCTTGGAAGTAACCACTGGAGTAGCGCAATAAAATATCTCACTCTGCCAGTATGACGCCAGCAGCAGTCTTACTTTTTCTGCTTCTCCCCACCCCCCCACCCCCCTCAGTGTCTCGTCAGTCCTTACACATGTTTCAGAATCCTCCTTCCTCGCCCTTGAAACGTTGCTCCGCGCCCGAGGCCCTCCATCTCCTCTCCACAGCCGCCCTTAACGCTCCAGCGCCCGGCATATTGGCACCGAATTACCGGTCTTTAGGAGATGACCGAGCACGTCGCACTTTAACGTTTGTGCTCTGGATATGCACGCGCTCTGCCAGTTTTGCTATTTACAACGTATATCATTATGTAATATGTCAAGTTAATGCCGTGGAGAGGTGGTAGTTTGGTAAACACTCATCCAAGGATGGACACTTAGGCAGTTGTCAGACGGGATGGCTCGTTAACGGACATAAGGCACGCACACAAGAGGCACATACGCGCCCTGACTCAAAGGCGCGCTGATTCATTCTGACACACTCACAACCTGAAACACGTTACACGCACACAGGAAAACAGACATGGACGCACACGAAACAAGTGAAATTACCTAAAATTTGATCATATTTTCGCTGTGACATGTCCGTTGTCTCCGTGTCCAAACGGTTAAAACATGAAATATTCTCGATGCTCTCGAGTCGTTGTTATGAATATTTTTCAACAGAACTGCTCAAAATCCTGTTCTATCACCCGCCTCGCCTTCGACCGACTTTCGTTGACAATGTCTTTATAGACAAGGACGCACGGGTATCGTTTCCTTCTCCATTTAGGACAAATATATGCTAGGAACTCCAATCCAATCCCGCGTGCCCGCGTAACTTGTTGAACGTTTGTGCTTTGAAAATAAAAAAAATTATTGTCGACTTCAATTACGATTTACAGTTCACTTCTCATTCGGAAAGACAGTGTGCATGCGGACCCATCCATATGCGCGCTCCGCACGTAAATTACATATTAAATAAATAAATGTGCACATAAAGGTCTGAATTGAATCGGCTTGTTGCCATAGCACCCGCATCCCCATTCTCCTCCCTCAAGGCCGCATGCCCGGCCAGCACAAAATGCACGTCGCAGGTATGAGTCGCGCGTCATTCGCTCTCGCCAATCGGTCTACGACGAGGGAATTGCGTAATAGGGAGGAGGAGAAGGCATTTCAGTCCGTTAAGAAATGGAAAGGAAACACCCGACGTTGAGCAATGGGAACTATACCACAAGGGACAGAGTGAGAGAGCAAGACAGATCAAGAGAGAGAGATAGAGAAAGAGAGGGGGGGGGGGGGGGGGGCATTTAATTGGTTTATTGGCAAACAGTCACAGGGTGTGGTCATTTGGTCATCTCAGCCTAGACAGAAGGCTTCGCGCAGTAGAACGAAATCTCTCCATCAAAGAGACCACTTTGAGTCATGAAGAATTCAGTCAGCTCAAAGATAAACCCAAGATTAGATGGGCTTGGCCAGAATTATATACTGGCCATGAATTATAATAGCCTTGACTATTATAATGAAACAAAATTGGAATAAAATGTTTCCATTTTAAGGTCAATAGCATCACTGCCCCAAAAAGGGTTCTTTGGATTCAAATAAAAAATAGCAGTTTTTAGTTTTTAAATACACAGATAAGTAATAATTCAAGTTTTATTTAGAGGGAGTCATTTTCCATAAAGTTTACAAACACAAACTTTTATTTATTAATGATACCTTATGGTATAAATAACATATAAACTTGTTGCTGCTTTAGCATCTGTCTTTTTCATTTGTCTGCTGTGAGAACAAGTTCTGCCAGACAGTCTGAGTGAAGTTATGCTGTTCAGGCTACACTGGTCGCCCTCATAATGTTGGTGTGACCTGATCCTGGGATCCAGCCAGTCACCACAATCACCATGTCACCTGACTTGAAGAAGCCCCGTGCCTTGCCTACACACGCACACACACGCACACACACGCACACACACGCACACACACGCACACACACGCACACACACGCACACACACGCACGCACACAGTGGGGTGGAGCGTTGAGAGACAGAATGAAAACATGACGATTGATCACTTGATGGATTAGACACTAACAAAAACACTGACATACCTGTCAGTCATACACTGACTGTATACACACACACAAACACACACACAGAGACTAACCTATATTCATGGCAAAATTGACCCTGCTGTCTACATCGTCCGCCCAGACGGGAGCAGGGAGTGGATGGAAGAGGACTGGGAACACCCCTCTCAGCAGCTGGGACTGACGAGCCACCTGACAGAGAGGACAGACAGGATTTAGAGGGGGGCACAAATCCCCGCAAATGGTGTAACTCACTGCACATAGAGGGGATAAACAATGGTCAGGAACACTACTGTATTAAAGCATACGCTTCCATGTTCTGGATGGGACACCTTGGATTAAAGCTTTAGCCAGCAATATGATTGTTTTTACAGGCTCTTCAGTAGGTTGTATTGTACCGTATAAACACATTGTACACAGTATAGGCTGAGTAGTGTTTTAATAAGGTAGAATAAAGTTATTCATGTTGATTTAGTGATGACACTTTGTATATCAACATTATAAAAGAAAAGAAAGGTACACGTTTGACGAATTTCAAAGGAAATTAAAGCAAGTAAAATATTGTAGGTCTCCGAACGACAGTTAAACACAGCCGAGCAAAGAACAGAAGGGGTCCTGACTCCATATGTCAGAACATATTCCAGTAAATGTCAACCAGACTCTCTGAGGGGAGACAAATATGTTCCACACATCACACACCTCATACAGTGACTCAGGCATGGCTAATACACCGCCCGGCTCTACCGTTCAGTTCATGAGACTCTACCTGAGGGTTTCTGGTGACCGCTATGATGGGACAGCGAGGCCGGTACCTTGACAACAGTTGAGCGGACCTGAGATGAACAGGCAACAGAGCACAGAGGATAGAGGAAGGTGACACAGGATTGAGGATTTATTTTGCACACAGCGCTGATCTGCAATAATAAACGTTTGTTGCAGGCCAGTTGCCAACAATGTTTTTCTGTCGACCATTCAGTTTTAAAAAACAGTTTTTTTAATGTGGCTTAGAGTTAAGATAGGATAACCCTAACCATATAATAAATACTGGGTACACACTTTTTTTTCAGTGGTGTTTATTTACGGGCTCATGAGCTATGAATTACATTTTTGGTTTAAAAAGGCTGAGAATCATTGGTCAAGAGGGTATATTATTTTGTATGTGTGTGTATGCTTGAATGTGGGTGTGCTATGGCATTGAGAGCAAGTCACTTATCTTATCTTAACTTAAGTCACTTATCTCATCTTAACTTAAGTGTCCCAGTGTTCAATTAACCCTGAAACACCAAAGGACACGGTGACAAACATGCAACACACTACTACTGTATTACAGCCCCCGACCCCGTTGCTGTGGCGACAGAGGTACCTGCCAGTGCTGGTTAGCACAATGATGGCCCCGGCGCAGCACTTGAAGGAGGACTCCACAGCACCGATGGCGGTCACCTCTGTGGGGTCGGAGGTCAGCGGGGTCAGACGACGCAGCTCCTCGAACAGCTGCTGGTGGAACATGGCCGCCTCTGCCTCCCGGCAGATCTGTGTGTGTGTGTGTGCATTGGTGTCATGTTATCGTGACACAATGCACAATGGAATGAATACAAACATGCAGATGGGCACACACACACACACACACACACACACACACACACACACACAAAGACTCGCACAAGCAAGCACACGCACACACACACAAACAAAGACTCAAACATTCAGCATGCAAACCTCAACAGACACACACATACACACACACACACACACACACACACACGCGCTCACAAGCACACACACACACACACACATGCACAAGCACGCACACACACACACACAAACAAAGACTCAAACATACAGCATGCAAACCTCAACAGACACACACATACACACACGCACACACACCGAGTGCATCATGGCGACAGCCTCAACAGGAAACAGTCCTTTGGCGGTCTCGCCAGACAGCATCACACAATCAGCTCCATCAAGCACAGCGTTGGCTACGTCACTGCCCTCTGCTCTGGTGGGCCGCGGATGAGAGACCATACTCTCCAGCATCTACACACACACACACACAGCAGACACATTGCTCTGTTGAGGGGACAGGCATAAGGAAACATAACGTGCCTGTACTGTTACTGTAAGAGGGGGGAGAAATAAGAGAGACAGCTTGAGAGAGGCTGGCATGACTGTGATAGATGGCCATTACTAACAACAGGCCAGCACTGTAGATACCCTATATCCATGAAGTCCCTGTTCATTTGTATTCTTGGGGATTGTGGTAGCAAACCTTCTGTAATGCGATTACTTTGATTCAAGAACTGTTTGTCAGTTTGACTCTAGGAGTGTGTGTGTGTGCATGTGTGTGTATCTGTGTGTTTGTGTATGTGTGTGAGAGAGAGATAGAGAGAGAGGGGGACTACTGTGAATGACAGCTTGACAAGAGCTTGTTTACGTTACTGTATGTGCAGAAACACAGTTCGGATTCTTCACACATTCCTGTCGCAGCATCTGTGTGTGTGTCCGTGTGTACGTGCATGTGGACACGTGCGCCCTGGCTTTCACTGACCTGCGTGGCACAGATGACAGGTTTGCCAGCTGAGTTACAGCGTCCAATCATCATCTTCTGGGCAATGAAGACTTTCTCTGCCGGAATCTCGATCCCCAGGTCGCCCCTAGCAACCATCACCCCATCACTCTCTGCCAGGATCTCCTCAAAACTGATAACAGTTGGAAGGCACAACAATCAGGATACATGCTCTACCCTGTATCTTTTAAGGCACATTTAAAATACGTGTTGTCCAGACCGTTACAGCAGGATGCTTCATAAAGCATTTATGCTAAACAGTTTTATGCTATCACAGTTAGTACTTATCACACAACGTTTTTGTAAAGGCTCAATAAATGACAACCAGATATACAACCTGGTATACAGTGTAATGAGGATGTCCCAGGACATTGTTGTAACCCTGTGTATTCAACTGTAACAACTGAGAGCAACCAGAGACAGTAAACAGCGAGAGAAACTGTTAGGAGAGACAGACAGCGTGCAGTGGCTTGTGTCAGCTACATTAAAGCGACAGTCATTAATCATGCAGACAACCGGATGGGCAGTGGATCATAGGTGCATAACATCCAGACAGTGTCAAGCCAGTGTCTGCCAGTTTAGCATCCTACAACAGCTGGCTGTCCAGAAGCAGAGCAGTCTGCTGCTGGACTATGAATTAATAAATGTACATGTTACAGTCCTGTTCTGAGCAGCGATGTGCGGTCTGCTAGACAGGATAGGCACTGCCTACATGGTACTACTAACATTACAAAGAACTATTATTTGTACGCAGCAATTATTGATTTTCAGGTGTAAATTTATTTAAATTTATTTATAATATATATATAATATTTATAAAAAATATAAATTAATTTAAATTTAACAACAGCATTGTGTTTCATCACAGTGCAGTCTTATCATATATTTATATATATTGTATCCATATAAACAGCCTGCTAGTCTGTTTCCCCTGTAAGGGGGTATAGCATCTACCTCTCCTTCCATCACACTCACTTTTGGACTCCTTGTCGGCTCTCCACCTTACTGACCACCTTTATGTCTCGGCCGTGGGGTCCTAGTGCACGTCGAACATCCTTGACGTCCTGGCCGGAGCGGATGAAGCTGGCGAACACCATGTCTACTCCCTGGGCCACGCCGAACTTCAGGTCCGCTTCATCACGCTCGCTGACCGCCGGCATGCCCACCAGGTCGCAGCCGGGGAGGTTGACCCCCTTACAGCTGCACAGAACGCCGCCCGCCTCCACACGCGCATCCACCCAGTCGGGGCCTGCAGGGACAGTGTGTGTATATAAATACACAGGTATATAT
>JAODOY010000008.1:2757317-2780130 GCA_025399855.1 Forbesichthys papilliferus | reverse complement strand
AATAATAAAATAATAATAATAATAATAATAATAATAATAATAATAATAATAATAATAATAATAATGATCATAATAATAATAATAATTATGTTATTGTGTCTTGTTCAGTGTTTATCTAAAGTAGTATTCTTTTTGCATTTTTTCTTGTTTTTTTAATCTTTTAAATGCTGCTCTTCGTAAACTAAAATATTTACATGTAATTAGGTTCTTTTCCAAAGTCTCTCTAACCTACTAATTTATGTTTTTTTTTTTGTTGTGTTTTTGTTTTGTATTTTTTTATTATGAAACATCGGTCCCTCTATATTTGTCATGTAACAGACATGGCAAAGACATGTTTTAGCCTATAGAAGTGATATATATCAGCATTATTCATCAGTACATACTAGACACCCTGGGTGTCTGGTATGTATGGAGTGATGTTAACTGCATGTTACTGCATGTTGACTGCATTAGACACCCTGTTGGCAAACTCAGCACAGACCATTGTCAAACTGATTCGTCAGCTATACATGTAACATTACTGATCTGTGTGAACATGTGTGTATTTGTGTCAGTCTGTGCACATTATGTACATTTGTATATCAGCCACACACTATTTATGGTTCAGTGTGTGTGTGTGTGTGTGTGTGTGTGTGTATATGTGTGCGTGCGTGTGTGTGTGTGTGTGTGTGTGGCTGCACTCCTCCGTTGCTCAAAAGCAGAGGACAGTCTGAAAGCACACTGAACCCTGGGATTGTGTCAGGAGTCTGAATCCTCACCACCTGCAAGAGAGAGTTGGGGATAGAGGGATTGATACATAATAGGGAGAGAGGAAAAAAGGGGGGTATAATATGTTAGGCCAGAGTTATAAATGACAATATTCTGTCATGTCTGAGCATTCTTATCAGGCAAACATTCCTCCTGAAGGCGGTACTGGGAGCTATGCTGCCCTTTTAGCAATCCTCTTCTACAGACCATCCTACAGAAAGTATACTTTTGATTTTACTTTTATGGAGAGCACATTAGAACAAGACAGGGTCATTCACAGCTGTAGAGCTGTCTTTCTACAGCAATAAAATCATGGTGCTTTAACACATACACGCACAGTGTCTGATCATGCAACTCAATACAGTGAATATCCATCAGCAGCGTGTGTGTGTGTGTGTGCGCGCTTATGCGCTTATGTGTGCATGTGTGTGTGTGTGCTTGTGTGTGTGTGTGAATTTTGTGGGGCATATTTGCAAGTATTTCTGGTTGTGCTCTGGTGTGTTTATGTGTCCTGGATCTTGGCAAGCAAACAAACTACTACCAACATGCATCACTCTCTGGCATTTGCAGTATAGAAATTCTGGGTGATTGTTTGCAAGGTTGTGATGTACTGGCAGCTTAGATGTACTGGAGGTAACAGGACATATTTATTATCCAAGAGGGGTTGTTATGCAATAAGTTGCCATACTCTCAACCCTTTAATTATAATGTGTGCTGCCTGCATTGTAGTGCCCCATATGCACTGCTCTAAAAACGTCTGTGAACCTTTTCCCTCAAAAATTGAGGGTGATGCTACGATTTAGATTAGTTTGCCAAGATGAGCATACACAATTATGTGTATTACATTTCTCCCAGAATTCCTATAATTGAAGGCTGTTCTCCAATAAGCAAAAGGCACTTATTTTTCACCATGACAACTGCATACCGTTTACCTCAAAACACCAGCTATAGGGGAACAGATGGACAAGGTGTGAAGACAGAAATTTGGACAGAGAATTCAGTGGAGGGAAGAGTGCGACAGAGGGAGTGTTAAGAATTAAATGGGAAGAATGTCACAGAAGCAATGATAGGAGATGCAGAAAAGAAGGAAAGAGAAAACAAGGAAATATCGCAGAAATGCCACTCACACGCTATAACCAAGTTGAATCCAGCCTGGCAAAATAACGGTATGGCTTAATTTTGTGCGTTCTGCCCCCCTAAATAATGCATTGTAAATAGCCCACCCTTGTTTCTGCTATTACAAATACTGTATCAAATCTAGTTTTAGACTGTAATGATAAGAAACCCATTCAATCCATCTAGCCTACTTATGAGACTATTATTTTATAACATGTAAACTACAGTATCAGAAAAAAACACAACATCATAGTTTATGCATCTTACTAGAAGAAATAACCATTTAGCCTACATGTTTTTGCAAGTCCTAGCCAAGCCATATGGCCTTTATTAGCTATATCTGATATCTACATATACCCACACATACCATTCACATTGTGTTACACACTAATAGTGCAACATGGACACACATAGAGCCACCGCTCACGTTCTACTGTATCTGGTAACTTTGTTCAAATGATAATGACACCAAACAGAACACTACAGAAACTGATCAAAAACAAAGCTGCAAAAACAATGAGCGTTGCTACAGAATTGATCAAATTACTGTTATGATCAGTTATATATAATATTCAGTCAAATCAATTGATGCTGGGACAATCCTGGTTATTGACGGTTATTGATCAGTATGTGCACAAGTCAATTCAAAATAAAGTCACAATGCACCAAACACAGTCTGTGGTCACCATGGCAACAGGACATGCAGGTCAACGCATGGCCGGTTGCTCGAGGTGACAACAAAAATCGCCAAGGGCAACCAACACAGGCAATCAATCGCCACAGCAACCCAAACACAGGCCAACCAATCAACTTACAACAATGTGAGAGGAATTGGGGATCAGGGCTTTATCGGTCACTAGGCAACCATTGCCATAGCGATGGGGTCCCCACGAATAATGATTGGACGGTAGGATCTTGGGTGTGGTAAGTTGCCATTTCAGGAAAAGATCAAAACAGCAGGAAGAAAATAAATAAGAATGTGAAAGAAAATAAAAAAGGATAACATTATTTTAATGTTTTCATTTTCCCTGAGTTTATTATGCTAATGTAGCATATGTAACCCTGAATCTCCCTTATTACCAAGATATAGGCCTACTTGTGTTACTAACGATTTCCAGACATACATATACAGTAGCTAGTTATCAATTTAGCATCTCTCGATCACGATCTTGTTGTATTTACCTTTCTCTACGTCAGTATGTCTGCCCACCAGTTTATATATAGCCTAACACTTACAACACCTCGCTCCCGGCTGTCAGCCAGGCCTTTAGCCTCACCTCTAGGTCTCTCCTCCTTAGCTCGCCCAGTCCTTAGTACGGGCGGTTGGCATCTTTTGGCCTTTTGAGCTGCACCTTCAGTCTTTTCATTCCAATCTGAAAACCGTTCATGGCCTGGATGGCAGTCTGAGCACTGGCTGGGTTGTCGAAACTCACAAAGCCTTTGGAGAAATGGAAAGCTATATGAGAGAGATCATTGAACATGTGTAGCAATGTACAATTCTAAAAACATTGCTGTCCTTTAGGGTTTCCTCTTCCTAACCACTTATTTTCAATGTGGGTGTTTCTGTAGGGGCTATAAGAAACATTTAAAGGGTTTGCTAGAGGATTTAAAATGTTTTGCTGCATTTAGTCCATCTCTGTCCCTCCACCTCAGCATCTGACATTCTTTACTTTTTTCTTTAGAATATTAGCACTTTATTGGTACTTCTAGCAACTCTCTGAAACATGTTTTTAATCCCCTGGTATAAAACATAATGTATGGATGTTTGTTGCAAAGGTATAACATAGTTAGCCCTAATGACATGCTGCTGCGGTTATTCGAACCGGTGTATGATCTCTTCTACTGTTGACTTGTGTACTGCTTGTTAGTTGCTTTGGATAGAAGCGTCTCCTAAATGATGTAAATGTAAATCTGCTGTCATATTCAGTAATGCTACAAAATCAGGGTAAGCAACTCTGAATAGAAAAATGATGTTAAAATAATATTGTCATATATTTTCCTGAATCCTTCCTGTGAGTCTCACCGAAGCATTTGCTCTGGTTGGTGGCACGGTCAACGAACACCTTGGCTGAGATGACATTGCCAAAGGGCAGAAACATCTGTAACATCTCAGAGTCACTGAACTCTTGAGGGAGGTGGTAGATGAAGATGTTACAGCCCTCCGGACCTGGGTTGGCCACACACACACACACACACACACACACACACACACACCATAGAGATAAGAGATCACTGGCTCTGAATACTTGTGACAAACAACTAAGAATACAAATTTGGGAGACAAGGCGTGGCCGAGCCAGCCAGGCTGTCACATTACCTTCTCTCTGCTGCTGTTGCTGGGGCTGCTGGTGTTGCTGGGCAACCAAGGTTGGCTGCTGTGGGAATGGCTGGCCAACCAATCCGTAAGCAGCAGGGTATGCCGCTATTGGCAGAGACAGACAGTGACATAATGTGATTGGGTAAAAGAAAAGGCGGCAACACAGCGGCATCCAGTAGCAGATACGACTTCATAGAGGTTATTAGGACTCCACATTCAGCTGAACACAGTGACTCTGCAAAGTGAATATTGACATGTTGTTGTTGTAAATGTAAATGTAAACTTTAATTATGTGAGATTCAACACAAAACACTGGCATCTGCACCTGGGTTTGAATAGTTATACTATATCACTGATGTAGTGTAGACTGGGCATGCAATGTGGGCTTCCGATGTTTGATTGATTTTACAGGCTCACCTACATTTACAATGTATAGGTGAATTTACCCATAGTTATCCTGTATGTAACAGCCTACAATCAGTGGCCTTCCAGATTATCAAGGAGACTTTAGTGAGATGAGATAAAATGAGATGAAGAATGTTATGGTTAGGACTATAATGTGTTTACACAATGGCATAATCTCCCAACCTGTGTAATGTTGCATGCCTGCATAAGCCTGCTGGAGAGGATCCAGGGCTGCTGGACTCTGGGCTGGACAAAGGAAAATGAAGGATGAAAAACAAATAAATGTATTGTCTCAAATACATTTTCTCTGTAGAATATTTTTTTTCCTTATTAGTTCAGTTAGTACCTTGATATGCATGAACGCCATTGGTGTAGAGTGCTTCCGTCGCCTGTTGCCCATTGGTTGGGGCGGGGACACTGCCATAACCATTGACTCCTATTGGCGGAGGCAGTGCCGGCACAGGTGTTGCTGCGATAGTGGGCGGGGTGTTTGTGCCTGTGGGCCAGGAGCAAGTTATGAGATGTTTTGAATGATCAACTTATTGGCAGTTATGTAAAAAGGTAATACACTCACGCATTTCTAATATCGGGTGAGCAGGGAAGAGATGTTTCACTACTAAACAAAAGTACAATAAATTAACCAGTTTACAGTTTTTTTCTGAATAAAGAATTATATGTGTGTAAGCACTGTGTGTGTATGTGTGTGTGTGTGTGTGTGCCTGTGCGAGTGCATGAAGCCAGCATGCTAACCCGAAGACGGTGTGAGGGGCGCGATGGGCGTGGCGATGAGTCCGTTTGCGTTAAGCGCTGCCATCTGCTGCATCTGTACTGCAGCAACTGTTGCTACTGGCGACAAGTATGCTGACTGAGCAACCAGGGCCTGCTGTTGAACCAACTGGAGAGAGAGAGAGAGAGAGAGAGAGAGAGAGAGAGAGAGAGAAAGAGAGACATATGTAGACATGTAGTCCCTAAGGTTGTCATTATAAGCTTTAAAATCCCCAAAACAACTCACAGGTTGCACAAAACATACGGTAGCACATAACACCGACACATAAACAATATCTGTAGCTCTGACATACCTCAAAAGTCAACCCCATCTCCCCATACTTCAGAGAAAACAAGAGAAAGAGAAGGAAAGGGGGAAAGGAAGAGGGAGAAAGAGGAAATAGAGGAGGGACAGGGAGGGAAAGGGGCGATAGAGGAACAGATGAATAGAGATCTAATTACGTGGCCATTACGTCCAGTCACTGGGTTAATGGTTGTGTGTTGCGGGAAAGCTAATGCCACATGACGTATGTTCTGTTGTCTGGGTAATAACATTAGCCTCAATTAGAACACTGATGGCCTCTTGAAACTTATAACATCCTTTCATAACCTCAGAAGTACCCTTACACTGTATGTGTGTGTGTGTGTGTGTGTGTGTGTGTGGGCACCGACTGTCTATACGTTGACGCCAGTGTGTGCACTGCACACACACACACTAGCATTATGCTGGCCATAATGCTAGTGTGCGTGTACACTGTACACACTGGCGTGTGTGTAAATGTATACAAAATATGTCTGTATTCTTTCTTTTTTTTTACTACAGTAAATGCCATTACGTGTGTGTGTGTGTGCGTGCGTGCGTGCGTGCGTGCGGGTGTACTGACTGCCTGTGCGTTGACAGCCTGTGTGTAGGCGTTGTATGCAGGGAAGTTGAGCGTCATGGGACTGAAGATGCCGAGCTGAGAGGCCACCTGCTGCATTCTCCTCAAGCCGCGCTCCTTCTCTGTGTCCGCAAACTTCACCACCAGGCTGGAGGATGCTCCCTGACACACACACACGCACGCACGCACGCACACACACATCTGTACATAATACCTTCATCGCCTTGTAGTTTGAAATGTTTGAGTGTAAAAGTACTGTATTTTGTCTGATATGGATTGTGTGTATGCATTAAAATTACATGTGCTTTCTCTATATAATACAATAAAAAAATCATTTTTATTTTAATTTAATAATAATAATAATACATTGTATTTAATGACGCCTTTCAAAACACTCAAGGACATCTTACATTACAGTACATATACATAATATAAAACATTGACTAAGACAGGAGCATACGGTACATATTAGACATACAAGATACAAATACAAAGTGTGAATAGTAAAATACAGGAGATTTTAAATAAAAATTGGTTTGTTGTGGTTAAATATGGGGAGGTCAATAATAATAGCTGGGGAATATAGATATAAAATATAACACAATCAGAAATTAGGAGCCAGGGAGTTTAATGGAAGGCATTCTAATTTAGGGGGATGGACATTATCATATTTGGCTTTCAGCGTGTAAACAAAGCCAGGTAAGTTTGTCATTGTAAATTCCTGAAAGAGTAGGGTCTAATTGTCAGAGAGGGAGCAGAAATCAAACGTCAAAAATATACATGCATGTACTCTGTGTGCGTGTGTGAGAGAGAGAGCGCGAACCACGCCCGTGCCACTTACAGGTAGTGTACGACTTCCGTGCAAGCTGTTGATGGCAGCCTGGGCTTCAGCATGTCCCTGGAACTTTACAAATGCACAACCTGCGAGAGCATCAATACAACATGAATACACACAAATACAGTACATGCAAAAACATCAAAATGAAGAACCTGACTTATTGTATCATGTACTAATTAATGGCTGCCATCAAGTAAATGTAGTCAGTGTTGGACTTCAGAGCCCAGATATTGCTGTTAGCAATCCACTTGGAAAGGGACATAAACATCAGCTGGTCAAATGCATGGGACCTGGCTAGTATCTCTTTATTATTTACACAAAGACAGGGTTACCTTTGCTGGTCCCATCAGGCCCTCTCAGGACAGTGCACTCGTCTATGGTGCCAAAGGGCTCGAACAGCATCCTGACGTCCTCATCGCTCTGTTGCTTTCCCAGCATTCCCACAAACAACTTCCTGTCCTCTGCAAGGAGACAGCGGGAAACCAAAAGGGCATAAGAGGGCATAAATGTAGGCTATCTCGCTATAGTATATTGCCGTCTTAAGGGAAGAAATACCACTTGCCTCCAACAGAGAGCAGTACATGCCTTGGTGATGGGTGTGCAATATTGTGTGTGTGTGTGTGCTGTGTGCGTGTGCATGTGTGGGTGTGCGTGTGCGGTTGCGCGCGTGCGTGCGTGTGTGTGTGTGTGTGTGTGTGTGTGTGTGTGTGAAGGCACTAACCCTCTGTGATTGTTATTACCTTGTTGACAACATTTCCTCACTGGCTAATCCAACTCGACACTCAGAGATCCCTCTTTCACACCATACCACACCAAGTGTCTGCCAGTGTGTGTGTGCATGCGTTTGTGTGTGTGTGTGTGTGTATTTGTCTACATGATTATTACCTCCCCTGCCTTCACTGTCAGCTGGTTTCACTTGGATTGGCCGGTTCATCTAAAGGAACAAACAAGCAGAAAACAATAATTCATACTGTCAACATAAACAAGTTGGTGTGTGTGTGTGTTGTGTGTTTGGGTGTGTGTGTGTGTGTGTGTGTGTGTGTAGGTCTGTCAGATCACACCTCTCTACATTCAGTTGCTCCACAACTAATTTAATTTGTAATTTCAGCTACAGCATAAACAGCTGAGCTGGACATGCGATACAATTGACATATCACATTGTATTATTCACTGTTAAACAGTGGAGTTTAAACAAAAATGTGTCATCTAGCAAAAGGAAAATATGCAGATATCTCTGTAAAAGGAAATTAAATATTATGTGCTGTGACCATTTCATGTTAATATTGCAATAGACTTGTAACCAAAAAATATTATTCATATTAGTAATCCCAGGATTATATGATTTAATGTGGGATCTTGTTTTTGAAATTTAATTAAAAAATATATTTGTATTACTCTGTGTGTGTATTTAGTACACACACATTTGTTTCAGAGACAGATCAAGGTTAACAGGTGTGGTAAAAACAGTGTCCTATGCAGCTCCATTCCCATTTTCAACACATACACACGCGCACACGCACGCACGCACGCACTCACACACACACACAAACACAGCAGGAGGAGTAGCATGAAGGATTGAGAAGTGACGAGATTAAGAAGGCAGGCCATCTGATGTGGATTAGAGAGGAGAGAGGGATTAGAGATAAGAGGCAGAGAGAGATAGAGGAGAAAGATGCAACAGAGGAGAAGAAATAATGATATATAGAGCGTGAGAGAGGGATGGGGATAATGAATGAATGCGAGTGACATTGGTCTAGACAAGGCCAGAGAGAGAGAGAGAGAGAGGAGAATGAAAGACTTACTGGTCCTGAGAGGATGATTCAAAAAGAATGGAGAGAGAGAAAGAGGGGTGGGGAGGGACGCGTGGAGATTCAGTCGTGACTTCTTCTGTCACGACTATGGAGATCCAGCGCTTAGTCAGAGCCCTAACGCTGGCTCACACTTAAAGCACTCGTGCATAAAATCACACACATCTTCAAACACAAATTGCTAATTAAACTGAACACTCATATAGACACAAACAGCCAATGCACGCCGAGATACACACACACTTATATTCAGCACACACACACACACATAAGTGCTTAGTCACACCAAATGTTAACGCCGAGGGAATGGAATGGGAGATGTAAAGGCCCTGCCTAAGGATAAGAGATGAAAGGGAGGCTAGGTGGAAAGATGGATGGATTTAAGAGGAAGCGCTGGAGGCAGCGCCACAAAGAGGGGAAGAGTACGGTACGGAGGAGAGGAGAGACCTGGGACACAAACACATATTGATATACATAGGGAGGTGTGAAAACCCTGCAAGCCGCATGACGTAGGCAGCGCCGTCTGACATTTTATTTGAGGAAAAAAATACAAACACCCCCTCCCCTCCACACACACACACACACACACAGAGATTACACTCATGTTTACAAATCAAACACAGTGCTTAGTTCAGTAACTATACGTGGTTTTACAACAGCAGGAGACCCACATATCAACTTGAATAGCCTGCCTGGTTCTCAGTTACCTTAAATCCACTTTTGCACCATTAATTAAATAGACAATATGTAAGTGGTTTACGCCTATGGGCAGCACATGCCAGCTACACAGACAAACACACGGAGAGGAGAGGAGAGGAGAGGCAGGGTGGGAGGGGTGGGAGGGGTGAAGGGATAGATGCAGAGACGTCCCAGTGGGGTGTTCAGGCAACGTAATGAAGCTGGTAATGGAGGCGAGGGCAGAGCAGAGAGAGGCTGATCTATGCATTTGATTAATCAGCTCTTAGCTGTCACCACAAGGCTACCGAGTCAAGGCAAGGCCTTCACACACACACACACACACACACACACACATGAACACACCACCAGGACACACTTTGTTTTATTGGATGTAAGGCAAACACACACACACACACACACACACACACCTCTTTCCATTATAGATTTATATCACCCATCATCTATACATACAGTAAGGTTAGGTTAGGGTTACAGGGTTAGGGGTTAGTGGTTGTCTAAATGGGGGTGGGGTACCTAAAATGGGTCACAATACTTATGTAGGTCACATGATTTCTTAATAATTCATACTATTGTTAGATACACTCATTTGAATTTTTTTAAATGAAATATTTCACTAGTAATTATTAATACTAATTTCCGATACAGATGCGTTTCAATGCACCCCCAGTTCACACAGGTTAACCGCCCCTGTTATCGCCATGTCAGCCATCAATCAATGTTGTGCTAGTGCTGTCTATCCACACAGCCATCAATCTTGTGCTATCCATTCATTGATCAGTCCTGTCTTGTTCATTGATTCCAGGCCATATTGTCGGCTGGGTTGATTGTGTCCATTTCTTTATCCCTTCGTCCATCCATCCATCATTCATTACAATTCTCACATCATTAGCTGTACTGGAGCGTACTGCTCTAGTGCTCTGACATTAACATGGACTAAATGGAAAATAAAATGTAACTGTTTTCCCACTAAGCGCTATGAAGGTGTGTGTTTTCACCAGACGTCATGGTCTCTGTTCAAACCTGGGCATTCTGACAGAGGAGAACATGGGTGGTTGGTAGGGACATATCGAAGCTACATAGAAAACAAAATGGCAATGGAAAATTGGCATGGCAACCATCTCGTTGTCATGGAAATTATGTGACGGCACTGGGCAGGTAAACACGGATGCCTGTTGCCAGGGGCAACTACTGTACTCTTTGGGTAAACAGAGAATCTGTGCCAGAGAATGCTTCGCTGATTCGGTACTCACCAAATCCCTATCAGCATCTTTATATCCTTCCTTATTCTTTCCTTCCTTTCATTTTAGTTATTTTTTAAAGCTATGCTATTGATGTGCATGATGTTCCCTTCAGCCAGATATACACATGAATAATAAAGTGCCATGCCTGCCTCTCTGTCTTCTCTCTGTTACAGCCCACACTCCTTTCAAGTGAAATTATCTTCTAATTACTCATGCTCCAATTTGGATTTAATTAAACACTAACCATCTGCACATGAACACGGACACACATTTCCATTCTGTTTGCAAGCATGGCACTACATAAGGTACATCGCAATTGCATACATGCATTCCCACAAGACCATTTAGATTGGGCTTGGACCATTTATACATGCAAGACCAAAACCTGCACACAGCTCATACATGCTGTGCTGCCAATATCAATACATCTAAATACTGCACATGTGGGCCCAGATACACTATGGCATGACACACATGGACATACACACACACACACACACGCACGCACGCGCACGCGCACGCAATGCCCCATTGTAACTGCATTGGGCAACATGGTGGCCCAGTGGCTAGCACTGTGGCCTTACAGCAAGAAGGTCCTGGGTTCGAACCTCGATCGTCCTGGCCTTTCTGTGTGGAGTTTGTGTGTTCTCCCCGTGTCTGCGTGGGTTTCCTCTGGGTCCTCTGGTTTCCCCCACTATCTAAAAACATGTCAGGTTCACCCTCCAGCCAGTGTCATGTGACCAGTGACACAGGCTCCTATCTGGAGTTGGTCCCTGGGCGCTGCACAGCGGCTGCCACTGCTCCCTTGAGGGATGGGTTAAATGCAGGATGATGAATTTTGCAACATGTATGTGACAATAAAAAACACTACCTTTATACACATAAAAAACCTCAAGATATACACAGTTAATCTCACTCCCCACAGTAATGCAGAGAGGATTGTGCCAGGATTAAAGGATATTAAATCCTTGGATTATCCAATCAAATCGTATTCTACCCCTCTCCCTATGCACGATCACTGGACCAAACCATCACACCACATTATGAGAGGGTATAGGGGGTATGCCCATATGTAAACGTATGCATGTCTGTGTACATGTCATGTACTTTCCTGAGCGTGGATTAGGCTACGATCTGTATTGTGCCATTAAACCACTGGATCTTAACATACCACCAGGAACATACATAGAAAAGCATGTATTAAAAGGCAAAACAGCACACACACACACTCACTCCTCACCCCGCACTCGCCCTCCGGAACACTCCATCCAAACGATTTGAGATGTCCATTTTCCAGAGTGCACAAGAAAGGAATACTATTTTTATCCCTTCCCCACTATCTAGTTATTCCTCCCTTGCTCTGCCCTAACCCCCTCTCTCCTCCATTTCTCTCTCTTTGTTCACCACTACATAATCCCCTCCCATACCGGGCATGATGACACTGTCATCTCTATTTCCTCCTTGCCCTTTTCCTCTCTCTCTCTCTCTCTCTCTCTCTCTCTCTCTCTCTCTCTCTCTCTCTCTCTCTCCCCATTAGTGAAATAATGTGCCTGGAAGGCTCTGGTACTCATTAGCATCATAGTTCCTTATGACCTTATGTTATTTTTCAAGTCTAAATAAAATACAAGTATATATATATGAAACACAGTTAAATCACAAATAAGAAAAGGCAAACTACAGACTTCTACCACATGTACAGTAGTGTGCAAACAAAGAGCAAGCGTTGCCCTGCCTGAGTACCACAAATAGAATAGAACAGAAGATGCTTATTGTCGTTGCACTGGTGTTCCCAGGGAAATTGGGTCACAAATGACTGTGGTTGTGTAGTACAACTGCAGAAATGAAACTAATAGTGTCTCCGTCGCTCTTGAAAAAGTGAAGCATAATACCAGGTTGAGGTTAAGGTGGAGCCGCCGGTAAGATCTGTTCCACCACAGCTCCACCCCTGCCTCTCTCCCACGTTAAGTCTTTGCATCGGCCGGGTTACCTAGCAACCTGGCATCTCGCTCAGCTCCGTTGCCTGGTAACGGGGGCCTGCAACCGTAACACAACCTCCAGCGCACCCCATCCCCCTGCACTCATCCCTCCATGTCTCTCTCCCGTTCCACTCTTCACACCTGAGAAATCTGCCACATACCCACCCTCCCGTCACACCCCTTCATCTGGCTGTTAACCCTTCATCAGCCACTCCAGCGGAGCAGAGCGCCCAGACACATATTGTCCATAACTACGTATATGAAATAAACACATGGTTCTCAACGTAGGGGAAACCAGACCAGAAGGAACAATTTAGGGGGGGGGGGTCACACATTATGAACCTATTATGTGATTCAAAAAGGTTGAGTACCACTAGTATAAACGTATGCAAAGAGCAGACCTACATACCCACTGAAGCGTATGTTATTAAGCTGTTTCAACAAAACCCAGATTCTGCATGGAGCAGAAGAGCCCTGGCTAGAATGTGATCCCTTTGGGTTTGGTCCAACTTAATCCAACAGCACTATAGAAGATAACAGTTAGACCTAGGCACTTGAATGTTCTTTCCATTCCGGTGGAATATACTGTAAGACCTTTGGGAAATGATCCACTGAGCTCAAAAGGCCTAAAGCAATACAAATCTATGCCTATAAAAACGTCCTATTCACTTAGATTATGTAGAGCTCTGAGAGTATTTGGGCAGTGAAACGTTTTTGAATGCTTTGGCGGTCACTGGCCTTTTCCTCTTATCTGCTTTCAATTTGAATAAAAGACTGATTATTGGTTTAAAGTCCACACATTCAGCTTTAAGTATAAAATCCATGTACATGTTAAATATACCCAATGGGTGTCATTGAGCTCATGGTTAAAGGTGTCAAGAGTAGCTGAACAACTAAAACCATTTTACGAATGTCAGTAACATATAAAGTATATAACGTTTAAATCTCGATTCATTACACTAAAAACCAGACTGCTGTGAACTGTAATCTATTTTAAATGATCCAATATATAAGATATATTAGTATTTTATTTTCCCGCAGTTAATTATACTATTTTGGTATATTTAGATACCATACGTTAATCAATAAACATTTTATGTAAAAGAGTTTTCTTTTATACTTAAATAATAAACTATATAATGTAACAGAAATTAAGTTGCTTATCTTGAAAAATAATTAATGTTAAGATATACCTTAACGTGTGCTAAAAGCTTTAACTACATAAAATAAAACTAGTAAATAAAACCAAAATAGTAAAACAGAAACCCTTAATGTACACAGATCCAATGAAATAATCTAATGTGCTCCCAAAAAGCATCTTCCGACCCTGAACACTGACAAGTGTGTAGACATAGAAGCTAACATTAGCCGAGAGCAGGGCAGTGAATAGATCATCGTCTGCACCCTGGTGATGGGAGGTGTGTCTCCGTTAGCTCTGCACTGTGAAAGGAGCTTTATCCAGAGGGCTAAAGCACAGACCCTGAGCAGAGGTCACCGCAGGTGCCTAGAAGTCTCTGCCATACCCTTATCAGTCCAATCACACAGACACACACGCACACACTCGCACGGACGCATGTACGCACACACTCACTTACAAACACACTCGCACGCCCACTCGCACAGACACACACACTCAGCCATGGCCCCTTCTGACAGATGTCTCTCTTAAATTGACAGACTTGCGCGCCGACAGCTCCCCCTCCACCACACAACCAGTAGACCTTCTTTCTTACTCAGCCAGGGCTCACCCCCTCCCCCGCCTTCATTATGGCAAACTTTTGTCTTTCTTTCCCTTTCACTGCCCCTCCCTGTCTCCCCAGTGCCTCCCATGCCCCCCACACTCCACCTCTATCTGGCCTCTATTCAGCCCCAGCCTCCGCACACCACTCTGCTGCTCTTAACCCTCTTTTCATTGGGACAAGTTCACACACTCATTCTACTTCGTCCTATAGGCGCATTTACAGAGACAATAATATTGCGTACTCAAACTAGACCGTCTGGAGGTGGAGGCCAGCAATCTGAGTCACAATTCGCTGGTTTGAACTCAATAAACATCACAATGCATGTTTCCTGCATTGTAGACTGTCAAAACTACAGTGTATTAATTATTATATAATTAAATACAATACATTAATTACACATTACATACATTATACATTTATTTTTATTTTTAGTATGTTTTTTTTGTTTTTGTTTTGTATGTATTTTCAGCATTTTATTGCTTTGATCTTTGCACTCCTTATTGACTGTGTTTACAGTCAATGAGGAGCACCAATATAGTGGATTATGTGTGTGTGTAAACATGCTGTATTCACAGTTCATTGTCTATGAACTGAAGCTTTGTAAATACATCCAAAAAGTATATGTAACCAGCCCACATTTTGTGAATCGTTAATTGGGACTTGTTCTTTATAGTATTTCTGGATGGATTTTTAATACATAGACTATAGTGTTGAACTGAGTTCACTTAAAGCTCATTACCTGAAAGATAAAGGTTTTGCAGTGAACAATTACTAACGATCAGCAATATATTTCCCAACACTGGATATAAAACCAAATGGGCCATATCACTCTCTTTGTGTGTGTGCATAAGCGTGTGTGGCAGGTCTAACAGAGACAGGCTCTCGGAGTTAGGCTTTTATGGTGCTGTGATTAGATTCAGCCGCAATTTAGTGGTGAAATATGAAGCAGGAGCGCTTGTTCTCTCTCTCTCTCTCACACACACACACACACACACACACACACACACACACACACCATAGACTTTTTGTGAAAAATAAATAAATAAAAACTGTCTCAGTTGTACACAGCCACACAACAGTCCTCCCGTGGCCCCTCCCATTCTCCATCGCACACACACACACACACACACACACACACACACACACACACACACCCACACACACACACATGCACACAACACCTGTCCCTCACTCCCCTCCCCTCAGAGTGAAGACAAAAATACAGAGATGGAGGGGGGAGGAGGGTGTGATACACATCACAAACCCCATCAGGCAGGGAGAGATAGCAGGATGGCAAGGCAACAAGACACACAGAGGGAGAGAGAGAGAAAGAGAGAGAGAGAGAGGTTCTGTTCTGAACTGAAAGTGCAGCAGTTAGCAGTGAAGGGGATAGTAAACAGTGATGCTGACCACATAAATATGCTAAATTATCCTACAAAGCCACCCCAGTGGATAATTGCTTATCATAGCTTTGTCCCACAGGGAGACAGCCTGCCAGGCATCTTAGATTCCACTTGGTAGCAAACGCAGAACATAGATTTGTATTTATTTAACCATCATATCACCCCCCGGTAAGTCTAATTGCCATGTGACAGGCCGGGCCAAAAGATCACTAAAATCAGTCATCAGCCAGCATACAGTACAAATATTGCACTTCAAAGTGTCTGTGCATGTATAGTATAATACTATACTGGATGACACTGGGCCATGTGGGACTAGGTACAGGACACAAATATAGCCATGCTAATTTGGAATATACAGTATGTCACTGCCAATTTGTAGCATGTCTTTTCCAAATGTTAACTCAATTGTGCATGTTTCTTTTTTTAGCCTATTTATATGCAAATTTGTCACAAAGAACTGACTACATTGTTAAAGTAATTTCAGACATATATCAGCATCAAAATCTATATTTTCAATCAAATTGACTGTCTATGAGTGTCTATAAAAATAAAAAAGATAAAACAAAGATATTCTCTACAAACTCTTCTTAACATTTGTTATATGTGTATAATCCAGCAGTTTGCCTTAGCAAAGAAAACAGTTGACTAAACCGCCGTCTACACCTTGTGTATAATAAACAACTCCAAACAATGAGCACACATGTATGGGCTCATTGATCAGCTGCTGTACCAGTTATTGTTACAGCAACTATTTATTCTGCAGTAACTCGCAGCCTTGTTTAATTATTCAACAGGAGTCTGGTACGTCACAGAGGTGAGTTTTGTCTGAACACTTTGTGTGTGTGTGTGTGTGTATGTGTGTGTGTGTGTTTAGACCTGGTTCTAATCAAAGTGCGTGGTGGAGAGTGCTGCCGGAGAGCCGTGAAGTGTGACAACACACACATGGTAAGCTGCTTATCACACTTTAATTTCATCTGTGCACGCCGGCAAGACAAAATGGATGTAAACACACACACTCGTACATGCACGCGTGTATACGTATGTGCATGTGTGTGTGTGTGTGTGTGTGTGTGAGAGAGAGAGAGAGAGAGAGAGAGAGAGAGAGAGAGAGAGAGAGAGAGAGAGAGAGATAATATGTACACGTGTGCGAACGTGTTGGGAGCAGAGCGAGATGAAGTGAGTGATAAAGCTGGAGTGGAGATTAAATGGAGAGAACAAACTAAAACGATAAGGGGAAAGATAAGTGATGAAGTAAAGAAGGAGGGGATAGGGGAGAGAGAGCACACACCAACAGACATGCTACAAAGACAGCGAGGAAGAGAACGCAATGGAGTAATATGTGTATATTTGTATATTTAAAATTGACGGTGGCGATAGATTTGTAGCTAGATTTGAACTATAATGTGGCAAATGGCAGGTTATTTAGAGATTAACTGAGGCCTGAGAGGAAAAACAGAAAAGAATGTAAACTAAATGAGGGTGTTATTTAGGAATAAAGGAACCTAATGATGGGCCAGTAGAGTTTTTTATGGCTAATTGTGTGTGTGTGTGTGTGTGTGTGTGTGTGTGAGAGTGTGAGAGAGACAGAGAGAGAGAGAGAGAAAGAGAGAGAGAGAGAGAGAGAGAGAGAGAGAGAGAGAGAGAGAGAGAGAAAAATCCTTGTGTCTGCGGCAGGTGCATGTGAGCATTTATGCTAAATCTCTTCCTTTTCGAGAGGGAAAGGTCACAGGTCTTTTGTCTCAGGCTAGTCTTTGTGACTGTTAACTAAAGCCTGACCTCTGACCCCTGACTCTCAGACACACGCTGTTTTGTGACCCTCTTCATTGAACTAGGAAGACATACTCAACTTTCACAACTACCCTTGCAGGCTCAAATGTAGCCTATAATCAGTGCATTGATACTGTATGTCACACCTAATGTATTTTGATGATTATAATATTATAGTCCTAAAAATTTCTTTTGAGAACTCAGTGTTTCCAGACTATCTTAAGGTTTAGAAAACACATGCATGGAGGTGCAATGTCCAATGATTGCTCACATAAATTAGAAATTAACATTAATTTAATGCAACAAGAAGGGAATCCCAATTCTTGCACACAATTAATGTTGATTTTCACTTGACTGCATATTTTTCACATTATCCATGTACATTATATATTATTCGGTAACAGAGCCATCTGCAGTATGTTAATAATAAGCAAAAGATATCTGATAGACTTGGAATTACATCCCAGTTAAAGGAGAGGCCAGTATGCTACAGCGTCCAGATTATCTAAATCAAAATATCCCATATCAATTTGCCATTTTAAAAATACTTTCCCCCCTTCTCATCCTAAACATCCTAACGTCATTATATGCGCTAGCCTTTCAGTATTTGATTGGGAGTGGCGGGAAAGACCATAACTGATTGATTAAAATACAGAAATTATGCCAAATGCCATATCTGATGGGTTCTCTTGAGCAATGAAGTAAAGAGGACCTTTGGCGTTCAGAATGTATCATGTCCTTTAAGACAACTCAACTGACCACATCTGGACAATTCTATGAGCCCGTTAATGCAGGACAGCATTTCTATCCTGACAGCAGCAATGCTGTCTTGTTGGTAAACAGTTTATTTTCTGCTCCCAATTCCATCTCACCCCACTTCCTCTCCATCTCTCTGTCCAAATTAAACACAAAGCGAATCCTCCTGATGTGGCCATCTGGTCATCTCTCTCTCTGTCTACTTCCATCATCACTGTTCAATGTGACATTATTCTTGCTGCTGAAGCTAGCACGGGATGTATACTAGGGCTTGGCGATATACCGGTATTTAATTTATATCAGAATTTTTTTCAAAAGAGATATAAAATTAGACAATATCGTTTATACTGATATAGTTATATTATGCTTTTATTCATTACTTTTTCAATTTTTTTGTCTCTCTCTCCATACCTGCACTTGGCCTGAGGATTGGAGTCAGGAGCGAGTGATTTTGTGCATTTAGAGTGTAAAAGGGGCGGAGACACCAGAAAACGCTCACATGTGAATTAATGTCACAAAAAATAAAACATTTCACATTTCCGTCAGGTTTCCTGTTTTTTCTCTATGCCTGAAGATTTAGTCCACTTTACAGTAAATACTAAAATATATCGTGTATCAGTATTCAATCTAAATATACCGGGATATGATTTTTGGTCCATATCGCCCAGCCCTAATCTGTCTCCATAATTCTCTCTCTCTCTCTCTCTCTCTCTCTTAATTTGCATGTACTGTCTGATTGGAACAGTTAAATCAGCACTGAGTGACAGACAGAGGTGGACATGGTGTTCTCTAACACTGCACTCCCTACTAAACCTAAACACAGAAACACAGCATGTGCATGTCCGCAGGTGTGTGTGCGTGTGTGTGGCCGACATACGGAACGGCCTTGTTGTTGGAGTCACATACTGTGACTGAAATTCCCCCCAGTGTTAACAATTATGACGAATTACTCATCAGCCAGACACACACACACACACAGCTGTATGCTCACTACATCAGCTGCTTTGCCCCACCGTTATGAAAATACATTTGTGAGAAACTAATCGTGCAGATTAACAAGTGGAGCATGCATAAGAGAGAGGGAGAGAGAGAGAGAGAGAGAGAGAGAGAGAGAGAGTTGTGGGGTACTATCAACTAAATGGGAAATTAGTTTACAGTAAGGACAGCAGAACCAGTGAAAGGATGGGTGGGATGGAAAAGAGAAGATGATGGAGGTACAGGGAGAGGAGAGAGAGAGTGAGAGAGAGAGAGAGCGAGAGAGAGGGAGAGAGAGTGAGAGAGAGAGTGAGTGAGAAAAAGAGAGTGAGAGAGAGAGAGGGGTAGAGAGAGCAGGACTTAGGTTATCATAAATGACTGTGAAATGAGAACCCGGGGAGAGAGAGAGGAGGGGGGTAATAAGTGAAGCGGAGGACTGGAGGGTGGATGAGAGAGGGATACCATGACAAGGTGGCGGTGGGGGAGGGAGGGCCATTTTCTCTACTACAACTGGAGTAGAGGCAGAGGGGAGGTATCGGCTACAGCAAGCGGGGGGATAGAAGGAAGGGGAGGCAAAGAGGACAAGATTTTTAGGCAATTATTAGGAAATAAATTGAATTGGATAGCAGCTGGGAGTGTGTGTGTGTGTGTGTGTGTGCGTGTGTGTGCGTGTGTGTGCGTGCGTGTGTGTGCGTGTGTGTGGGTGCGTGGGTGTGTGTGTGTGTGGGTGCGTGGGTGTGTGTGCGTGGGTGTGTGTGTGTGTGTGGGTGCGTGGGTGTGTGTGTGTGTGGAAGAGAGGTAGAGGGAGAAGAAGGTCATTTCTAAATTCAGTCAGAGGAGGTGGGAGGAGAGCCAGGGCACGAGGAGAGAGGGGGAGAGTCGTCCACTAGACAGAAAAGGGGAAATAGAGGCCGATTGACGGATGAGAGAAAACCAATGCTACAGGCGGTCCATTGGCCTCCAGGCCAAAATCATTCAAAATCTATTTTCCTCATGCTGTTAAATCACAATGTTCATGCTTATCATACAGTCATTTCCATCAAATAAGCTCATGATAATAACATTACAGTCAGCGATGGAAAAACAATCCACTGAAGAGGTTTTTATTTGTATTTTTTATTGTGTGCACTATGAGCTTTCCATTTCCATGTCTTAATATGACATGATGATTAGATCTAATAATACACCAGGACAAATACATATATACGAAGAGAGACAGTTAGGCTCATTATGAAAGTTATTTGTACATGCACACACCAAACAGACTTGACTTGTCAGTCCTGGGCCTCTATAAACACTGTCTATTGAGTGTCATCACTCTCTATATATGGGTGTCCTTCGCACACTGTTTACTAATCAGTGTACCACCACTATCGAGTACACCCTGATCGTTTCCATTGTAACCACCGCCAACGACAGGGGACACAGAGGCAGGCAGGAATGACAAAAGGACGGCCGGAAGAACGGTTGAACTACTTGTGAGGGCGGACAGCAAGGACAGACAGCAGACATTGGAAAGGCGTCCGTCGATATTGCAGGAAAAGGTCAGATGCCGGCGCGGACCCTAATTGGATTAATGTGGCGATTAACACCCTGGGTGTGTAAAAGTGTGTGCGTGTGTGTGCATGTGCGTGCGTGTGTGCGTGTGTGTGCATGCGTGTGCGTCTGCTTGTGTGTGTGCATGTGTGCGTGCATGTGTGAGTGAGTGTGTGTGTATGTCGCCATGCGCCCAGTCACACAGCGGCATGCCCGCCTGCATTAAAAAGACGATCATACGTGTTCCAATTCCCCCCCGTCCCCACTGTCTGCCCCCTCCCCCACTCCACATGCTCCAAATCTCTCCTCCAATCGTCTTTTTATTTTTTCCTCTTCTGTTTTCTGGGAGATCTTATCAACACTTTTGCCTGAGGAAGGAAGTGCAAACACTGCAACTGGGATCACAGCGAGAGGAAGAGAGGAAGACAGGAGCGTGGAGCGCGAGAGCGAAGCGCGAGGGAAACAGACAGAGATTTGCATGCCACATTTTCCGCCCTACTGGGACGCCTGTGAAGCTGACTTCAGTTGGAGTTACAGAGAGTTTGAGAAAACGAGGCATACATTTCAAAGCGCGCTTGATCCTTTTTCATCGTGCCGCCGTTCTCAAGGCTAGCCGGAGCGTAGAGAGCTCTGCTCTCTGCTAGTGTTGAAGCGGGTTAAAAATACGAAATGTTCCAAAACAGTTAGCGCAAAACCCATTTATATTTATTTATTTTTTATACCACAGCGGAAACCAGGTCAGAGTAAGTGAGAATGAGAGAGAGGGAGAGAGAGAGAGAGGGAGGGAGAGGGAAAGAGAGACAGAATGACAGATTGGTACAGCCCTAGAGACACACAAAGAGATGTGTAGCACTCCATCCATAATGAACAGAGTCCCTGCCTCGGCCCCCGCTAACACGCCATCCCTCACAGGAGAGCATGCAGAAGACACAGCGCTTAGACAAAAGGGAAGGGCCACATTAATTACACACTCTCTCCAGGCGGAAGCTATCACAGCGCATGGAGGCAGGGCATGGGCAAACGAGGGAGCGAAAATTAAATGGAAGGGAGAAAAAGCGAGACGGAATGTGAGAGGAGCGTGGCTACTAACAGCGGTGGAGATCTCGCTATGTATCTCCTGTGGGGGGGGGGGGGGGGGGGTTGGGGGGGGGGTGGGGGGGCGGGGGTTGTTATTTTTGTGTCTCCCCAGCATGGAGCTCCACAGTGAGTCGCCGGCTGTCTGCTGAGTTATGTCACGGTGTTATTATAATGGACGTGCTCCTGCGTCCTATATGGTAGGACACAGTCAGGGTACCCCCAGTCTACACTGACTGTGAGACATGGCAGAGTTTTATGTGTACATCTGTGGGGGTGTGAATGCACGTGCTTGTGTGTGTGTGTGTGTGTGTGTGCGAGCGTGTGTCAGTGATACGCACTCACCCCTGGCAGTGTTTTCTGTTCATGCAGAGCGCTCTGGGCTTTCAGGGCCGACTCCCTCGCACAGTATGTCAGGAAGGCACATCCTGAGAGTGCACAGGGTAAAGTGAGCGATAAAACACTTCAGCGATAGCACAATGATCAACTGTAGAATAGACTCTCTCTCTCTCTCTCTCTCACACACACACACACACACACGTGCAGTCAGACAGACAGAAAAGACAAATAACCAAGGGGCCACTGACACACACGCCTAAGGAAACGTGCACGACTCTGTGTGTGGTGTGCTCACTTGTGTCCTGTTCTGAGCGCCCCATCGGTCTAATGATGTGCGCTGTCATACTTCATAACAGCCGGGGGGAAAGAGCAGGAGAAAAGCACATTCCAGGGTGCAGGGGGGGGGGGGGGGGGGGGGGGGGGGGGGG
>JAODOY010000008.1:2746189-2757217 GCA_025399855.1 Forbesichthys papilliferus | reverse complement strand
TTTCTTTATATTTGCCTGTGTACAATGTAAAATGGCCTTGAGTGTTTTGAAAGGCGTCATTAAATTAAATGTATTATTATTAAGTGATAATACCAACCTGGTCCATTTTGCTGGCCACAGCACTGATGATTGCCTGGTCTCTGAAGTGGAGATGAAACCTTTCAAAGTTCACCTGCCAGTAGATGCCTTCATCGCCATGACTCTGAAAAAGAGCGAGAACAGAGTGAAATGTCGTTCTTTCAAATGCTCTGTCACTCACACACTCACAAAGAGAAACGACATTGAATAAACAATTAAAATCCACAACAAACACGTGGAGTGCAGCGTGGAACAGCGACCCACCTCTCGGTCCACCTTGGCCTTCTTCGCAGGGCCCTGCTCCTCTCCATCCTCGCCGGAGCGCCGTCGCTTGCCTCGCCCAAGCAGCGTGACGTGTGGAACCTTGTAGCAGTCGGGGAAGCTCTCCGCTGTGGGCGGGGCTGTGCTAGCAGTGGTGGCGGGGGCACCAAGGGTGGCGGGAGGATCAGCGGCCGCTGGTGCAGCCTCTGCCACTGTAGGGCAGCGTTGCAAAAAATGGGTCTCCACCAGCTTGGAAAAGGTGGAGACGACTTCGCTGTACTCCATGCTGCGGCCCTCTGGGAACGCACATGAGGCCACAGCTCAAATTAAACATGGCACCCGGTTCTGCATTATGCCAACTAACGTATGGGTTGTTCGCACTATGTCAACTCATTTACATTTGCAGCGCTTGAGTTGACATTAGCTGAATAAATGTTTTTAGTCAGCGGTGTCATTATGTACGATGCTTGTTTAAGTTATCAACGTGCCATTTGATTATCCTCAGGTCATATAGTTTCAGTGTAATTTCTCAGCGAGAATCAGTCTGGAAAGCCTATAGGAATCATTGCAAATGTGTATTGGTTTGCCGACAGTGAAAACAACCAGATGGATCAGCCAATCAACTGCCAAGTATTTTTTGAAAGTGCCTGCCCTTTACAAACAATTTAAATGCATGGCTCCCCAGTTGGACTTGTGGATAACTGTAGGAGCCATTTATGAGTTGGGTTTCTGTTTGTAACAATCCATCTGGCATGTCAGGTTGCTATTTAATAGCCACTGATGGAACTTCAAGTGTACTTATTGTAAGAAGTTTTGGATAGATACATCTGCCAAATGACTAGAATATCCACTATTTAATACTGACCCTCCATGTTTTGTGTGAGGCGGTCAGCGACCGTCTTAACAGATGTGCTCATGGTCATGTGACCCCTCTGCAGCAATTCTTCAATGATCAGCTCTCCCGTGTCCCCATAGAGGGTTTTGGCTGTGTAGATGTAACGCGGGTAGCGCAGAAGCCGTAGAATGCGCTCACAGCTGGCCCTGTATTCCACCGGGCTACCCCGGCCTCTGCGGCCTGAGCTGAACACACAGGCCCCATGTTGCATCAGCACACACAGTGACTTCTTCACCTGAACACAGAGTGATAGAGAGGAGATCTCAGCAGGTTGGCTTGATTGGTTGGTCTTGATAAATGCTAAACAAAATTGTCAAGAATTGTCACAATAAAGGGCTTGGTTAGCTATATAATTATTAACAGTAGAGTACCAGGTCCAGTGGTGTGTTGCTCTCATGGGCAATAGCTCGTAGATTCTGTGCTCCACCTCTGACTAAATGTGTCCCAATCTTTTCCACCACTTCTCCAAAATGTTCTTGGAGCAGAAGACTACACAAACGCGTCTCCTGCCCAGTCATCTGTAAAAGGAAACCCAACATGTATACATAAGCATCGGGAGTGCCGTCCATGCAAGATCGGATTGTGCAAACTGACCACCCTGACACATGACATCTACAGTATCATGTTTCACGATCAGTAACTATTTCCAATGTAAGCAGCAGACGCTACATACCGGTAGGGTAGTCATATTAATTTGACTGGCTTTAATGTTTCAACATACCTCTCTGAAAGCACAGGTTATCCGTACTGGTAACCATCCCACAGCTAAGGAAACCCGACGCGTGCAGCTCATTCAGAACACACAACAACACACTTCCGCCCTTCCCTTCGATGTTGTCCCAAATGCGTGCCGCAATGCATGCAGGGCATGTGGAGGACCGCTCTCTTCACTGAGCTGGAGGACCGACGTCAGTGTTTGTGCTATTCTGGGGAAGATGGCGGAGGCTGCGGCTGTTTCCCCGCATCGGTTTTTTTGTCACTGTTGTAAAGGTGAAGTGAACCCCAAACTCCCGGTAAGGAAAATATATGCAGTCTCTTGTCGTTAACCGATATTCTTTATCTGTTAGTGGTTGACAAGTCTGCCTTGATTTGAAAATGCAAGTTGTATCGCTATATAGCTAACTAGCAGCTAGCAAGCTAGGTATGGCCCTCCGATTGATTGCTTGTGTTTTGTTGTTCGGAATGAACTTTCCTTTGACACGGGACTAGCATTGTGTTTTAAGTATAAATGATCAAATGTAGACGAAGGACGCTGTGGTACTTCAAAGTGCCATTTTAGTTTTTCTCAGTATGCAAAAGTGGTATCCAGCAGGTCAGCTATATGTGGCGACCACATCAAAAGTATTCCTTCCTTGAATCAACGTTATATTCAACGTCACTAACGTAGCTATCACAAATAATGTGTACGTTATTTTATTCTCGTTTCATAATGTGATAATATTATCAAAATGACATGCCTCGTACTGTACCGGTAAATTCTTTGTTTTTGTTTCATACGTTAACTTACGGTAATAGTGAAAGTAACAATAATTCTAACGATTCTATATCCTGGACAGTTAAACATGAGATGGATCCATTCCGTCGTCTTTTTCCAGTTGTATAATTTATTAATTTCCTTTGAAATGTGATATTGGAATCTGATATTGATCTATGTATGACTTGTGTTGCTGGCTATTCAGAAGCATAGACTATAACATGTTTGTTATAGTCAGCGGTAATCCCCTATTTCGCTTGCGAACCATTACGGAATGCTTGTCTGACAATGACGTCCCAGTTTACATTCCCACAGCCGTTTCTAAACACTCATTTAGCCATATTTGTGTTCTTGCCTACTTTCATTGCTGAATGTTATTTACACATTCACTAATACACTTAACATAGGCAACTATTACATATGTGTGCAATAATTGTCATATCAAATTCAACTCACAGTACTGTTTCCTTATTTTATTGCCAAATCTGTCATATAGGCTACTCTCCACCCACTCATCATCGACAACTGTCAAGTCACATTAATCAAACGCAGCATGTCAAAAAGACTGAGTCTTGTACTGGGTGCAGAAACTGTTTCTGTGTTGCATAATGTTCACGTCGTATAAATTCTTCAACCTGTACGATATGTACGTCCGCCCATGTGTCTTAATTCTACGACTTGGTTCTTCCTAGGAATACATATGTCCCAGATGTGATTCAGGGTTCATAGAGGAAGTAACAGAAGACTCCAGGTGAGTTTATTTATGTTTTTTTTTCTTTTTGTCTAGGCATCTTCTACACCAAGGCTCCAGATGGGCTGCAGCCGGTGTTAGCACATTGTTAAATCTTAACTCATACTTTATTAGGAGGACACTTTCTCTACTGGCCCAATAGGCCTGTAGTAGGTAAAGCTAGCATGCCATTTTGTTCAGACGGATCAGTGTGTCACCAATGATGTCTCTTGTCCCCTTGTGCGCTGTTTTCCTCAGTCTCCTAGAGGGCGGCGCTAATGGGATAGATGATACAGCCACACATTTTGCAGAGGTATCAGTTGTGCTCAGGGAAATTGGTGGGGTAGGTCTGCTGGAAGTTAGGGAAGGAATGCCTTGTTGATACTAATCATGATCTCCTTCTCTCCATACCTCCCCTATTACCTTTGCTGTTGCCTTTGTTCCTCCTTTCATCAATGCACATTTTCTCTCTCTCTCTCTAATTCCCTTTTTTGTTTCTTGAATCATCACTGAATCATCACTGTCTATCCATTCCGTGTCTCCTCTTGACCCTCTTCAATACGTGTCTGGCTTCCAACCTGTCTGGCCTGCAACCCTCCAACCCCACCCCCCCCACCCCCACCCCCCAGTTATGGAACCTGCTGTTTGTGGAAAGGCCCTTCACGACAGGAGGCGACAGCCCTGACTCAGAACCCCGGATCCCAGGGTTGGGATTGGGGGGTCTGAGCGGGCTCGGGAACCTTGCGGGGGTACCGTTCGGGGGTTCGGTCCCGGCTGGTCTCGGGGAGCCCATCGGGGGCCTACTAGGGCCCGGGGAGCACTGGGGGCCAGGACGACCACGCCGCCTGCACCCGAGGACTTACCGGTCTAGAGGCAGCAGTAGACCGGACCGCTCGCCTCCCATGGAGGGGTGAGTCCTTCAGCGCTACACTGTCCTGTTGTTGTTGTATGTGTGTCTCATAGGATCGTGCAGTATTTTCAGTTTTTTATTTACATGTTGTTGTGTATGTGTTTTTCTTTTCTTCTGTCTCATAGGATCGTGCAGTATTTTCTTGCTGGTCTATTTGCCAACTCAGGAGTGCCAGGTTCACCTCCTATGTCGTGGTAAGGAAGCACATTTGTAACATTACGCCCGCTGGAAGCCGGGTTGGTTATTGTGAGTTTTAGTGGAGAGTGAGCCATTTTTAGGCCTGTCACAATGGCTATTTTGGTTGGGCAATATACTGTCCCAGAAATAATTGGGATAAACAATATTATTGTCACAATCATATAACCATGTTGTTCCACTAGTGTCATGTGACCTCAATTGTTCATTATGATTGGATAAACCAATGTTATTGCTTGGCCAAGTATTACAATTAAAACAAAGCAAAACATAATCCCCCACACATTTTGCATATATTCTTCCAAACGTAGTTGGCAGGAACAATGCAGTTGTTGGGAAAAACATAGAGGAACACTTCTTTCACCTGTCGCTGTCTGCTCTGTGTGTGTATACTGTGTGTGTGGAGCCCAGGCAGACGAGAGCACAGTAGCAGCACAACATGGCTAACTTTCTTATGTCATCAACAAGCGTGTAAACAGGCAGTGTTATTGAGGTTACATGTCCATATATTGCAAGATAAGTCAATATGCTAATTATCGTGACATGCCTACTCGACCATAAACCTTTTGTCAAGTTAAATGTCTATGGTTGTATGTGGTTTTATAGCCTTACATTACAGTCTCAAAGGGCTGTACAGCCCATATTTCACATGGAAGCAAACCACACACCTTAAACCTGCTCCTTTGCTAGTACATTAACATTAGCCATCTTTGTCAGATAACATCAAGATAAAGCTATATGCATTTACATTGGGCTATCTTGATGTTATCCGACACCTCGTAATGGCAATATTATTGGGCTGTGTCCATATATTGCACAATAAGTCGATGTATAGTAAATATCGTGACCATTTGGGTTGTTTTCCAGGACGGGGATGCTCCACTCTAACCCAGGGGACTATGCTTGGGGACAGGGAGGGCTAGACGCCGTTATAACGCAGGTAACACGTTGGACTAATGTGTTTCTGTTATGCCTGCATCTTCCCCATGCCCCTTCAGATCGTAAATGTGTGTGTGCAGTTGTTAGGTCAGCTGGAGAACACGGGACCTCCTCCAGCAGAGAAAGAGAAGATCTCCTCCCTTCCCACTGTCCATATTTCTCAGGAACAAGCAGGTTAGTCACACTTCTTCTCACACACTGTTTTACATGCTTCATATCAAATGAAATCGAATCAAAATCAGCCATCTGTGAGGAACTCGGAGCAGAGCCGCTGCTCCTTTTGCGCGCAAAAGGAGCCAGTTAAGGTGCTACGGGCATCTGGTAAGTGTGCTCCCTGGCACGTCCAGCTGGGAGGAAACCTCAAAGAATACCCAGGAATAGGTGGAGTGATTATATCTCCACACTGGCCTGGGAACGCCTCGGAATCCCCCAGTCAGAGCTAGTTCATATGGTTTGAGAACGGGAAGTTTGGGGTCTCCTGCTGGAGCTGCTGGCCTCGCGACCCAACTCCGGATAAGCGGGTTAGAATGAATGGATGGATGGATGGATATCAAATAAAAATGATAATGGACTTTTCTTGCTGAAAGATGTAATGAAATAGGCCTACATGCAAAGTTATAAAGTCCCATTCAGAAAGCTTCGCAATGCCAAGTTCAGTTGCGGCACAGCCACACTTGATTTAATCACTAGTGAACGACAGTCCCATTCAAAAGCTCAGTGCCCAAGTCCTGCCCATAGGTCCCCATGGCAACCAGCCCACAGTTGTCACGGGTAAGCTATTGTAAATTATGTTTATACAAAATTCTTTAATATATCAAAAACTGTTTTATGAGAACAGTGTTGGTCTACTTAGCAGAATCGCTGAAAGGAATATATTTTTTGTATGCTTTATGCCGTATCACTATAGAATCTGATATTGCTTTATCAATCCTCTACTAAAAAAAAATAATACTTTTTATTAAAATATTTTAAAACATGCTAAATGAATGTAATTTTAATAAGGAGTGATTATTATTATGGGAGATTTTAACATTAATTAGGAAGAAAACATGTCTAGGAAATCTTCAGAACAGTGAATCAGTGATTTTGAATTGACACCAGGATTACAAATTCTACCAGATCACAAATTGACTTAATACTTAGCAATAGACCAAATTGTATTGTCAAATCATTCAATATGCTGACTGAACTATCGGATCATAATTTTACCCTGATAACCAGAAAGCTAACCAATAAGCATTTTACTCCATTTTTACAAGAACAGGAGTCTATAACCAATAATAAATATGCAAGATCTGTTTAAAAGCACTGTCCTTTTAGGAAAATCTCTGTAAGAAGACAGTAAAAGTTTCTCACACAAATTACAGAGCTCAGTTGACAAATTCACATGTAGACAAAGATGTAGAAGGAAAAAAAAAACAATTCCTTGGATAAACACAGAACTGTTAAACCTAATGGAAAAAATGGATATGGGCTTAAAGTCTGCTGTTAAATTTAAAATAAAACGTGATAGATATACCTCTATTCCATTACGGAATAGGGTAGTTAAAGAGTTACGGTTAGCTGAAGCTAACTTCTTTCTTACTAAAATAGAAAAAGCAGGAGGTAATGCTAAAGCTATTTGGAAACATTATAATGTATAAGCAATTGAAGTCGTTGTTGATGGAACATTCTTGAATAACTCTTGAATAAGCTGAAGTAGCTGATGCGCTCAATAATAATTGTATTGATTCAGTGGAAAATATCCTCAAATGTTTTTCTGCTTAGCATAAGAATACTCCCTGTCAAGTCACTCAGACAGAACCTTTTTTCAACATAGAAGCTATAAATGAGTCAGATGTTATGAGAGTGATTAGATCTCTTAGTGAACACAGTTCTGTTGAAAGAACTCTCTGAATCACTATTCTACCCAATTATGAAAATAGTAAACTTTTCATTTGCTCAGGGAATGTTCCCTATGGTGTGGAAATCAGCTGCAGTCGTTCCTGTATTTAGGGGAGGTGATTAGACCCATTAGTATTCTGCCGGTGGTGTCTAAGGTGGCTCAAAACCTTGTTTCAGAACAAATTTGGATGTAAATTATAAGAACTGGTATTTATAACCAGTTCTTATAATTTACATCCAAATCAGTTCGGCTTTCTTATCAGCGGCTTTCATCAGAAACAGACAATTGCTACTTTGTAGAAAAAGTCAAGTCAATGTTGCCTAGTGGAGGTGTTGTTGGTGCTGTTTTGTTTTTTACTTTAAAAAGACATTTGGTACCCTTAATCATATTTCTTCCATTTAAATGACCAACATTTAATCTCTTCTCGGATACGATTAAATGGGTAGAATCATCGGTTAATCGGTTTCAGTCTGTTAAAGTGAAGAATCAACAGTCAATTGTTGTTTCCTTGTCTGCAGGTGTCCCACAAGGGTAAATTTTAGGTCCACTTTTATTTTCATTGTATGTGATGATTTCATTGTATGTGAATGATTTGCCAAGTGTTTGTTTGTGCCAACATACAAATGTATGCAGATGACAGTCATTGTGCTGCATGCAAACAGTGCAGCTCAAGGTGCTGATCGGTTAACACATTCAATGAAAAAGATCTCAGAATGGCTAAAGTGCAATTACCTCCAACTAAATATATCTAAGAAAGTATGGTTTTTTTTTTTAGTAAAACAAAAAGTCCCTGTGCGGAACCAGATATAATTGTAGCGGGGGAGAGACTACAAGTTCTCTCAGATTTTAAATATCTTGGTGTACACATCGATAGTAATCTCATTTTAAAAATGCAGATCAAGAAGTTTGTAATCCTATTTTAGATATGTCCTTAGCTGCATGTCAACAAAATCATTATTGATGTTCATGTACTCAATGACTATCTCCCACATAATCTATTGCTTGACAACCTGGTCACAAGTGAGTAAAACTTCTCTCAAACCACTACACTCCCTATATAAACAAACTTTTAAAAATGGTGATAAGAAACCCAGATACTATCATCATATTTATAAAATATATAACCTTTTAATTTGGGGAAAAGCTAAATCAACGTACAGACCTCTGTCTTATGTATAAATTCATACATGGACTAATCCTCCAGTGTTGAACCAGTTTGTGCATCTATACGCAATAGATGCTGTATTTACAGAGTGCAACAAGAGGTGATTGTATGATTCCATTTAGGTCAAACAGCTTTTTCAGTTAAGGCTGCTCGTGGGTGTAACTCAATCTCAATTCACATTAGAAATCTGAAAATGTATGCATCTTTTACAATTTAACTTTTAAAGTGACTAGGTATTCAGCTTTGTTAACATTAAATACTAAATTGTGCTAACCTGTCTCTTCTGCAATGCCTGTTTCTTGTGTGTTGTTAGGTAGTTCGGTTTATTGTATTTCTTTTGCCAATTTACATGTGTTTTATAATTATTGTTTATTTTATTGCATTTGTATATTAAGGATAGTTTTTTTTCCCCCGGAGTGAATTATTACCACCAGTCCAGAGACAACGGATGTAAAATAGCCTTTGGCTAATTATGGTACATTTATACATTACAAAAGCAAGGATGGGACGCTGTTGAACTCAACTGAGGAGGTAATTGGGCGGTGGAAGGAATACTTTGAGGAATTCCTGAATCCGACTGACACGCTCTCTGATAGAGACAAAGCTGGAGGCTGATGGGGGATCATCATCAATTTTCCTGTGGGAGGTCACTGAGGTAGTCAAACTACTCCACAGTGGAAAAGCCCCAGGGATTGATGAGATCTGTCCAGAAATGCTAAAAGATTTGGATGTGGAGGGGATGTCTTGGATGACACGCCTCTTCAACATCGTGTGGAAATTGGGGACAGTGCCAAAGGAGTGGCAGACTGGGGTAGTGGTTGCCCTCTTCATAAAGGGGGACCAGAGAGTGTGTGCCAACCGCCATTGTGGCATCTGGTGGTTGGGAGGTGTTCCAGGCACGTCCAGCTGGAAGGAGGCCTCGGGGAAGACCCAGGACTAGGTGGAGAGATTATATCTCCACACTGGCCTGGGAACACCTCGGGATCCCCCAGTCAGAGCTTGCTAATGTGGCTCGGGAAAGGAAGGTGTGGGGTCCCCTGCTGGAGCTGCTGCCCCCGCGACCCGACTCCGGATAAGTGGATGAAGATGGATGGATAAATGATGTCCCTGATCAATAAACCTGCAATAAAATAAAGTTAGCTAGCTAGCTGGCTGAGCTGTACAAGAAAACACACTATTACGATTACCATAAAAAGGGGACATGCGTGGTACAGATCGGGCCATCAGCCAGCGCTAGTGTGCAATCACACACATGGGCAGAACGGATCTGGCAGGCACGGTCCGGGTACCTACAGTGCTTTCTGTACGATTTGTAGACCGTCACTCAACACCAAGAGTGATTCCCCAAATCTTGAGATACAATTCTTATTAATACGGTAATAACATTTTTGAAAATGGTTATGTTGATATGAATTGTAGACGTACTGGATAAAGACTGACACTTAAATGTCAAACCAAAAACTTGACTGCCATCCTTGGGAGCGTGAGTTACAGCTCGCTTTAATCTGTATCCCGTATCCTTTAGTGTGACCGGCGAGGTGAAATGAATGCACAAGATTGTCTTGAAAACAGTTGAACATTTAAAAGGGTTTCTGGTTCACAGGCAGTATTGTCTCGAACACCATAATCTGTGGTATTTTCACCTAAGCATGACAAATACATTTAATTGAGACCTGTGTCAAAGGGGCATGGAATGGTCACTTAAAACGCAAAGACCAACCCAAACTACTTTTGGACAATGTGATTGGCAGTTTGCCATTTTAACATGATTCCCCTTCCCTTTTCTATCTGCTTATCTCTCCTCCTCTGTTGTCATTATCAGCTCTCATATTTTCCCCACAGCTCTATAACCGAGCTTTTATCCAGACCGTGAGAGCTGTTAACAGCTGAGTCATTGGGATAAATTAAACTCCTTTATGGCCTTGAGCCATCACTTCCCATCTTTTTTTCATTAGCAGATAATTACTCAGTACCTTAAAATAATTTCAGTGGACCATGCAGGAATCTGGCACAACAAGTCTAGATTGGTCGTCTGCAAATGTGTGCTTGGGAAATGCAGCTGATGCAACAAACTGCAATGTTGGATGTCCCAAATTTAGAAAAAACAATGTATCATCACAAGGGTAAAAAAAAAAAAAAAGCCAATAAATACCTTTTTTTTTTTTTTTATTTCCCAGGATGAGGATATCACATTTGTGTAATTGTTGGAGCTAGTAACTATAATTTCTGTAAACATGTCTATTCTTGCCCTTTCTTGTCCCCTCCATAGACTGCAGCATGGAATGCCCTGTGTGCAAGGAGGACTTTGAAGTAGGGGAGCCTGTCAGGCAACTACCCTGTAACCACTTCTTTCATTCAGACTGCATAGTACCATGGCTGGAAATGGTGAGCATTATAACACTTAAGGAAATCCCAAAGTGGCTAAAATTACTATAAATTAATGTTTTGAAGAATGGATATTGAGTGCATATACTGGAATGTTTGGTAATTATATAT
>JAODOY010000008.1:2730368-2746089 GCA_025399855.1 Forbesichthys papilliferus | reverse complement strand
TATATGACACAATATTACAGATAGCCTCTACATTATAAAGCATAACATAAAAAGAAATAACATAACTTCACATATAACATCTCTTATGTATGCTACTGGCTTTCAGTGTTTTGTCATTCGGTGTTTTTTAATAAGTTAATTGACGAAACATATGTTTAAGTAGGCCTAATCTACAAATCCATACAACTACTATAGTCTGTCGTCGTCGTCGCCATTTTATTAGCTGCCTAAATAGCCCTCCCCAATTGCTTATTATGAACCGCAATGAGATCCAGTGCTGTAGTCAACGGTTTATCTCCTCCTCTGGGCACATGAAAATGGCCACGCAATTACATTCCCGAACATTTCCCAACCACAGTGGAATGTTAGACTAACACAAGGCAGTTTTTCGCATAATTGAACATATTGCCAAACATCCGCGCTCAGCACAGACATGAATCGATAACATAATTCGACACGTTACTAGATATGGCCAAGATGTAACTTTCCCCTTGAAGTGGCGAAATATTATTCTCATTCTGCAACACTGTAACAAGTTCGCCACCTAGCTGCAGAGACGCGCCTCCGGAGATATTTCGAACGTATGATTATGAAAACACCCGCGCGAATGCTGGTGCCCAGAGAGCTATGCGCTCTGATCAGATTGAAAGTGCTTTTCGGCGGAGAAGCCTTAGTTATGTAATCAAAGCAACACCTAATGCACCGCAAGCTTCCGACTGCTGCTGGCGAGAGTAGGACAGCAACACCTTGAGCCCTTGCCCAAACGCAGTTGGTTCTGGGACGCGCTCTCCGGTAAGTAGGCTACGTAGCCTTATTACAAAATGTCATGGCAGTCTGTATTAATGTGTGCAGGCCCGTCATCTTCACCGAGGTAAAAGCGCAGTTGGATCATGAATTTTTTTTTTTTGCATCCGCTGTGTGCTAATCATATCTCTTGTTGCGTTCGATATTTCCCCCCTGTCCTCCGTACAAGATTAATTTTATTTCAGTGCTGCTGACACCAGCATAAGGTTTGGCAGAGGACATTAAAAGCGGTTATATAGAACCACATCGCAGCTAGGAGAAAATTGTGATGGTACGATTCACCATACTTCGATCTTGAGTTTCATGTATAGCTACTTAAGTAGCCTATACATGTACTTATTGTGTAGCCTAATGTAACGAGTGTGGTAGGCAATAAAACACGTTATTATATGGATATGACTGACGACAACAACAACACGTGTGTGTCATCTGTTTTTTGCGCGACCGCGTAGGCTATATAGTAGTCCTTTTCAAAGTCATTATCGATAATGGAGCCCACGTTGGCGTTTTTAAAACATCCGCGATAGGTTGCTCTAGTGCGGTTAACACCCCCTTGCTGTGTACTGTATCTACAGTAGCTTCATTAGCGAGCCTACGCAGTTATACCTGGGTACACAATATACAACAGATACGCTTCTGATTCACTAACTAGGGGATCAAATAAGTGTGATTTGTGTGTGTGTGTGTGTGTGTGTGTGAGAGAGAGAGAGAGAGAGAGAGAGCGAGAGAGAATGTGGTTATGTTTAGAGGGACTCACTCATTGAGGAACCTACAGCATCTATAATCAGGCCTATAGATGTTGATAACTGCACTGGGACAGACAAACCAGCATGAAATGTCATCACAGACTGAGCCCAGTTCCGATTGTGGATATTATGGTTACTGTTATCAGATAGATGGTAATAGGGTTGTTATTATTATTTATCATGTCATATGCTAACTATAATTTAGTTATTTAATTAATGAGCCCTGCGGGGAAACTGCACACGGTTGTCTCAAGTTTTCCTAAATTTCTGCTACTCTAAATCATTGTTAGAAATTTGAATTATGTCTGAGATGCATACAGTAGCTTTGGAGGACATTTGAGCTTATTAGTCTGTGCATTTGAAGGATGTAGAAGATACATCCCTCTGTTCACTCTCAACGTTTTTAAGGCTGTCACTTCAACATGTAACGTACCCACCCATTAAGTTCTTTATGTATGTGAATCGGGCTACTGAAGTGGCTGCGGTCAAGGTGGCTGTGAATATTCAGAGGAAGCACCAATGTCGTCAATGTCTGCTCTTGCTGTATTTTATTGTAACAGACATTTGGCCTTGGAGGGATTTTCCTAACTTTTTTTTGTAAACTCTACCGGAGCAGATGTGGATTTTGAACCCAGTCTGATTCAAGTGAAGGATTTGGGTGTAGAGGGGCCAAGAGGCACGAGAAATAGCCCCCTGGGCTCTTAAATGAAAACATTGTCTGAGAAGCTAATACAACTTTTTAAAGGGCAGTTCAATACCTAGAGAGACAGACCAACCATTTCAGAAGTGACATGCAGGCGAGAACTGTAAGAATTCAAGAGTGTGTTTCTTAGTGTCTGAGAGAGAAAGTATGATTAAAGAAGAATGACACGAGGTGTCGTTTCTCTTCATCGCTAAACCTGAACCTCATGTGGTGCGAGTTAGCACGAGAGCGGGAATGTTTAGCTATGTTTTTAAGGGTGTGTTACTTGCCGTAATGTCACATTAAAAGTCAACGTTAAACGTGTTCAATGAAAAGCTTACTTGACTTAGAGGAAGCAATGGGAGGAGGAGGTATTTGCACTCCTTTCCAAAAATAAGTTTTACCCTTTCCTATGGATTTGTGTTACCACCGCTGAAAGGGGAGGAGGGGAAGGGTCGGACCGTGAATGGAGGGATTTAGGTTGGGGAAGAGGAAAGGAGCAGAGCGGAGGAGGAAATATGGTTCTGATTATTGTGGATACAGTACATGAGTGGACCATTTTATCGTGTGGTCTGCTGAGAGAGAGAGAGAGAGAGAGAGAGAGAGAGAGGGAGAGGGTGAATGTGACTAAGACTATGCAAGGGCATACTGACAAATATGAAAAGGGGAAGTTTTGAAGAGAGGAGAGCGTAGAGTAGAGGGATGGTGGGAGTAGCTGAGAAGAGGTGGTACAAAATCACAAGAAGGGGAGGAGGCTGGATTAGAGTACAACTCCGTCAAGCAGTGATTGATTGAGAAGTTGATTCTGGGCCAATGGGGATCACACCAATTACGACAGCATGGGGTTAGCAGATGTTGTTTATTATGGAATAGATTAGACTTTTCAAAAAAAAATGTGTGAGTAGATCGTGAGAGCATGCATTCCGGGAATGGGCTGCTGCGTAACTTTTGATTGGTCCCCTGGTTGTCTGTGCGATGACATCATCTCAGAGGACTTAAAGCCTTTAGCACCTCTGTACAGCTGCCGGGAAGAAGGGGACTTTCCCTCCATTCCTTTGGTGTTTCAACCAAATGTCTGAGCTCACTGAAATGACTAATTATTCACTTTCTCTTTCTCTCACTTTCTCTCTCCTCCTTCCATCCCTTCCCCCCTCTCTCTCTCTACCCCTCCTTCCCCCACCCCCCTCTCTCTCTCTCTCTCTGTACCTCTCTAACATAGCCTTCTCAGCCCAAGCCGGTGGGACAAAGGTGAGGCAGAATAGCTTGATGAAAGAGGCCATCTTTATCTGGACTTCACGTAGAAGTGTTTGCCCACCTCCTGGCCCACACCGGTCTTAACTCAGCCCTCGCCAGGCTTGTCCTGGGAACCCCGGCGCTCCCCTCCCCGCCCCCCAACTTCTCTGATGGACCAGAGAGCGAAGGGGGGGACCCCTCCGACCTCCCGCACCCCACCTCCCCCTGCCACGGCCCCACCCGAAGCCTCCACAGAACAGGACGGCGCGGCGGAAAAGGCGCGCCGAGCCGAGGGCGACCGCGGAGACACGGAGAAGCGAGGAGTGGGGAGGATGGCTCCAGGTGACAAGGGGACTGTGCTGGAGCTGCTCATCCAGGGCCGGTGCGGCAAAGCAGGCCAGCGGCGGCACCACTTCCCCCCAGGCTGCCCCGAGGGAAACATGCACGTGCGCGTTGGACTCCAGGCCAAGCGGACCAAGAAACCCCCCAAGATCCTGGAGAGCTACGTCTGCAAGCCCACCATCCGGACCTACCAGAGGCAGGGCAGGACAGAGACACTGGGTGCGGATGGAGATGGCGGGGTCGGCCAGCGGAGCAAGGCCAGCCCCCCTCCAGAGGAGGCGACCGGGGACGAACTCTCGCTGTTGGAGCCCGGCCAAATCGACTCCCAGCGCACGGCTTCAGCTTTGTCGCCACCGCCGCTTTCATCGCAGTCTCAGTTGTTGTCGCCAGCAGCGCCTGCAGCCTCCGCTCCATCCGCTGCTGGTCCTGACACCAAGCCAGCTAGAAAGGTAAGCCAAGTCTTACTCTTACAGATAACTCATTATTATTATTATTTAGTATTTACTTATCAACTGTTAAAATACTTGAAGCGATTACACATTTATTTAAAAAGAACATCTTAATTCTGAACAACAGAAAAAGACAAATTGAAGGATTTATATTATTATTATTATTATTATTATTATTATTATTATTATTATTATAATTATTATTATTATATAGTAATATATTATCAGTGATTCAATGATGATGGTGATCTTGTTTGTCTTGCCTCCGGTCACTAGAAAGGCTTATTTGGTGCAATAGCACCAAGCTTTAGTGCTCAGTGCTAATAAGGTCAAATGAGCTATTGTCTTGATACTGAAACCTAAGCAAGCATTTGAGTAAACAGACCTATAAATAGGACAACAGCACAGCAACCGCTAAGAGCTGGTACAGACATTGGTTCATTGGTCCTTGTGACAATCACTCAAGGGAAAGCTTATTTCTTAAGCTGCAAATACACCAGTCAAGCTGCAGCATTCCAAAATTACAGGACAAGCATGAAATGTCAGGCCTTCTCATCTCCATTAGTGGCAATTTATAGCTACCAATAGCACAGCTGCCTTGCTTTTCTCTCCCCCTCGCTCTATCTCTGTCCCACTCTTCTATTTTTACATCCCCTCTTTCTCTACCTGCTCTCATTTATCTCTCTCTCCCCCTCGTCTCTCTCTCTCTCTCTCTCTCTCTCTCTCTTTCCCTTTGTGTTTACCCACTTTCTGTGACCACAGACTACCGATTTCATCACCTCGTTTTCTCCTCCTCTTTCTGTCCTCCTTTCTCTCCTTCACTGAGTCACTTTGTCCTCAATGTCTTTTTTAACGGGGCACACAAAAGCGAAAGCTTTAAAGTCATAGCCGTGTCCCCAGCAGTCGTGTCCTCCACTGTTTTGTCAACAGCAATATAATAGATATTGCTGCCGTTGCTTGTTTATGACAGAGATGATCTGTTTGCACCTCCAGGTTCCTATTAAACAGGCCAGTAAAACAGAGGTGAATTCAAATGGGTCGTGTGAGAGAGTGAAGAGAGATAAGCTTGCCAGTGTCTCTAGCCAGCAAGTCCCTACTGCAGGACACAAACCATGCTCCCCCACATCAGGCCAAACAGCCCCCACCCTGCCCTCTACCCCATCTCTCCAGTCCCCCGCAGCAGTGAGAACGGACGGGGGCAACTATAACATACATAACGGCTTGATGCCAGCAGGGAGTCAGAAAGGACTTCCCAATGGGAAAGCCTCCGCAGACACGCTTGGCCCCAACAAGCACGCTAAGGTCAAAGTCGGAAAGCACCCCAGCTCCTCTACCGCTGCCACCAGAGATAAGGATTTACCACAGAGGCCTCCCGTCTCCGGCAGCTTCCATACAGACCACATGCTGTCTCATAGGAGTAAGACAGACTCCAAATCCTCCGTTTCTTTCATGTCTAAACCCCAGTGTTCCACCACATCCCTCCCTTCGGACCCCTCCCAGAAGGAACCTTCTCTGCAGCCCGTGCTCGATAACAAGAGAGAAAAAGAGAAAAGGGCTAAGAAAGAAAAACGGAAGGATAAAAAATCGAAGCGAGAACGAGCAGAGGGCGAGAGAGTAAAGGGTGCGAGCAGAAGGGAGGACGGCAAAAAGAAAAAAAAAGTCAAAGATGGAAAGATAAGACACGGAAAAGGCAAGGACGGCAAACATCGGGATGATGATACACACGAGACTGAAACGGAGAAGAGTGAGAAAGGAAAGGCAGAGAGAAAAAGAGATAAGCTTCCCCCAGAGAGCGCCACTGGAAAAGATCTAAACACTAAAACCAGCGCAACAGAAGACAGTAATAAGATAGACAAGACCTTTAGATTAGCAAACACCGGTGGGCCAAATGAGAGCCACAAGGCAGAGACCTTCAAGCAAGTTAAACAAGTCGACCCCACAGGTGACGCCAGCAAGTCTAAAGAGTACGACGTCCCTTCACGGCATCCATCTGCGCCACCAAACAACACCTCCTCTTCTCCTCCGTGTCCCCTCCCTCACCCTGCCCGTTGCCCCGCCTCTCCCGTCACCCCTTCCCCCCCAGAGCAGGACAGCCGGCCCCTCAAGAAGCGTAAGGCCCGAAGACCCAGCTGGACCAAGCTGGTGCAACGAGCTCAGCGACTGGAGAGCCAAGAGCCCCCTCTTGAGTCCTTCCATAACTCATTACCAACGTTTCCCCAGAACACTAAAACAAGCCTGTCTAACAAGACCACTAACCCACAGACAGATGAGTCACACCCAATCCCTTCTGCCGGCTCTCCACTTAGCTCCTCCACGCTCCGCCCACCAACCAAGCCTTCACCCCCCAATAAGAGTCAGGCCAACTCTGAGTCCAGCTCCTCTGCTCTTAAATACCTCGTAGCACCTGCCCGGAAGAGGGGCCGCCCAAGGTGCAACACCTCCAGCTCCGAAGAGCCCCCGCCCAGACACTCGCCCAAAGATATCCCAGACGAGGAGCCCTCTCTTGCATATGAAGGCGCCCATAACCCCTCTGTGCCGGAGGCCGGCTCAAAGCTCTCACCCAGTACCAGCCAGCCTCACAGCACCACACCCAGGAGGCGTGGTCGCCCTCCCAAGCGGCCCCTCCCCAAGGAGCCACATGGAGGAGATGCTCCGGGTAACTCTGACGGAAGAGAGCGCAGCAGGGACTTCTACCCCAACAAGGGGAGCAGGCAGCTCAAGATTAGGAGGCTCATTGGCGAGATGAAGAAACGGAAGAGACAGAGGCTGTGCGAGTTGGAACGGAGGGAGAGGAAGGGTCGAGTGAGCTCCACGGCAGTGTCCAAGACGACAGCAAGCACCCTGTCGGCCCTGTCAACCACCTTCGGGGGTCCGCTGGGGCCTCAGATTAACGTCAGCAAGAGAGGGACCATCTACATGGGCAAGAGGAGGGGCCGCAAGCCGAAGGCTCAGCCGGTTCACCCGGTCAAATCCAACTCCCACAATCCACCTCAGCCGTCTCTCTTCGCCAACCCCTCCGACGCCTGTCTCTTCTCCCCGGCTCATTCCCACCCCCCGTCGTCTCACCCCTTCCCCTCCCCGTCCCTCACCCACTCAAGTGGGGCGCAGAGCCCCTACAGTGAAGGCAGCTTTACGGAGCAGGCGCCCTCCTTCGTCTTCTCCCACCCGTTCTCCCTGCCGTCCCCGTCCTCCTCCTGCACGTCGCCGCGGCCCCCCTCCTCCTGCTCCTCCTCGCTCTCCCCCTTCGTGAAGCGGAGCTGCCCCTGCCAAGGGAGGCTTCACTTCCCCTTCCACCAGTCGTCCTGTAAGCTCTCGGCGGCTCCCCCGCCCCCGCCGCTCCACACACCTGGCTCCCCGTCCTACCTGAAAGAGGCCACCGCCTCCCCCAGGAGCGAGTCGCACAGCGAGGAGACCTTGCCCAGCGACAGCGGCATCGGCACGGATAACAGCGTGTGCGAGCGCGCCGAGATGAGGGCGGCCCGCGGCACGTTCAAGATCGGCCAGCGTTCGGCGGTGAGCGCGTGCGGGCAGAGACACCCCGTCCCGTCGCTGGCGGAGCGCCCCTCTCCCGTGGCGTCTCCCCTGCTCAGACACGCTCACCCCGCGCCCGGCTCGGCCGCGGCGGACCGACACAGGCACCGGCACCGGCGCCGGGAGCTGGACTGCTCTTCCCCGTGCCCCTGCCTGTGTCCCTGCCCCCACCTAGACTACTCACGCTTGGGGCTGAAGAGGCCCAAGAACAAACACAAGAAGAAGCACCAGCAGATGCTCACCCACGACCCGGACTTCCTGGCCGAGCTGGACGACCTGATCGGCCAGTTCGGCGAGGTCCACATCGGACGGCGTGGTTGGGTGAGGTCGGGCCTTGGCCAGGGCTCCGAAGGGCCCGGGAGGCGACTCCACCTCTCCTCCGCCCACCCGCTTCGCTCCAGCATCTTCAGGATCAACCTGAACGGCTTCTACTCGCCTCACCCCGCCTCCTACCCCGCCTCCTACCCTGCCTCCTACCCCGCCGGCGCCTCCTTCTCCGCCCCGCCTTTCTACCCGTGCCAGCCCCTCCACTGCGGCAGAAGGCCAGATCACAGGCAGTGCGGCTGTCCCTCAAAGTACCAGGAGGCCGTCGACGACCTGGGCTTCTCCCGGGGCTACCCCACCGCTGCGCCCTTGTACCCCCACCTGCACAGCTCCTTCCCCTTGCCGCCTCCTCACCAGTACGCCACCCACCAGCCCCAACACCAGCACCACGCCCACTTCCTGCTCAACCCGGCTCGCTTCCGCCGCAGGCGGAGCCGCCTGCTGAGGGAGGGGGTCTCGGGGGAACAGGTGCACGGTGAGATGGCGGGGCCCGCCGTAGGAGGCCCGGCCTGCGGCTGCGGGAGGAACGAACACAAGCGCAACAAACACCGCCGCCGGCACAGCGGACGAGATGCGGAGGAGGAAGAGGAGGAGGCGGCGGCGTGTGAGGCAGAGGAGGAGCAGGCGGAGAGAGAGAGGATGTCCAGGCTGAACGCCAGGTCCGGCTTCACGGCAGCTCCGGCAGATGGGGCCAGGAAAGCCGTGAAAGGCAGCGTCGGGTCGGTGTCGCCGTGGTTACGCAAAAATGCCAACGACTCCAGCTCCTCTGCTGCGAGCGCCTCGCTGTCTTCGTCTTTCTCCGTGGACAGGCTCAAACACACACCCTTCACCGCCCTGGGCCTGGGGTCTTCCCATCTGTGCTCCTTTGGAGGGGGGTGGGGGGGCCTGGGCCAGCCCTGGCTGAAGACGGGCCACGCGGGGAGCGCAGGGTTCGGCCTGTCAGGCAGCAGTTGGAGGAGCTTTACCGGGGTGGGACAGACAGCGGGGGCTGGGCGGCCCGACCCTGAGGAGCAGGACAATGAAGATGATGAAGAAGATGACAACGAAGAGGAGGAGGAGGAGGAGGAGGAGAACCTTCAGCAGTCAGAGCAGTATCGCTCCCCTGCTGCAGCATATACCAACCTGTTCACCTCAGCTGCCATGGCAACGGGGGGGAAGGGTCTGAAGATAGGCATGACCGGTGGGGGCCCAGGGAGTGCGGACAGGTCATGGAGGAGGAAGGAACTCACCTGGAGAGAGGGCAGAGCTGCAGGTGAGGATGGATGGATGGATGGATGGATGGATGGATGAATAGATAGATGGATGGATGGATGGATGAATAGATAGATGGATGGATGGATGAATAGATAGATGGATGAACAGATAAATGGATGGATGGATGATTGGGTGGATGAATTAATATATAGATGGATGGTTCATAGGTAGATGGTTGGATGGGTGGATGGATGGATGGATGAACAGATGGATGGATGGATGGATGGATAGATCATAGATGGATGGTTCATCAATGGTTGGATGGGTGGAATGTATTTTGATGTCCAATGGCCAATATCACAATTAGTGGACCACTGGCAACATTCACACACAAACAGCGTAAAGAACATAAATTGACCTTTTATGTAATTTTTGTTCTGTGGAGACATTGTAAATATATGTTTCATTATTCATTATTCAAGTGTGTACGATTTAGTGTAACCACCAAACAGCCAGACTGTAGATCTTTTACAGCAAATGGACTATAGCCCACTGTACGCCATGAGCCCCTGTTTCACATGGAGGCTGTGACAGATGACCAGACTGTCACACGTGGAGACAAGATGGTGACGGGGATAGCTTTGCCAGTGCAGCGAGCAATAGCTCCGTCGCCTTTTCCCGCGTGTCGTTAGGTTGCACATCAAAGACGAGAGGGTGTTTCGAGAGGAAATCAGACTCCGTTCTTTTTATAGCCAATTTCAGACTCTCCGCCGAGCGGGGGATGTGCCTGACACACAGACCCACACGTGAGCACTCGTTTTTTAGTTAGCAGTCGGGTTGGAAGGCATCTCCATGGGAATCTGCCAGAAAAATCTTTGAAATCTTCCTGGTCTGTTAGTGAACCACACGCTGCTGTAGCCCGAGGCTACCCGGTGAACACAGCTATTAGTTAAACCACCACAGCAGCGCTGACGGTTCTGTATGTGCTGGCCAACTGGGGCTTGTTTGACTTGGAAAAACCCTGCAAGGAAAGAGTGGTCAGGACTGTGCAGAATAGCACGAGAGGCTCGATGACCTCAGGCGGACTGATTGATGAAGGGGAGTAGGTCAGAGAAGGGATGAAGGCAGAATGTGGTTTTCTGAGAGAGGGGGGAACATGTTCTGAAGCAGCACATTATCTAACTAAACACACGTGTGCTCACAAACGCACGCACAGCCCACGTATTCATCTCGCTTTTCTGTCTCCTCAATTTGTGTTCCATGTTAACTACAAATGTATGTGTGTGTGCGCGTGTGTGTGTGTGGTTGCGCGTATGTATTTCTTAACTGCCTGCGTGTCCATCTGTGTGTGTGTGTATTTCTGAACTGCCTGCGTTTCCATCTGTGTGTGTGTGTGTGTGTGTTTGCGTGTGTGGGTGTGTGTGTGTGTGTGTGTGGTTGCGCGTGTGTGTGTGAATTTCTGAACTGCCTGTGTGTCTAACTGCGTGTGTGTGTTTGTGTGTGTGTGGCTGTCCGTGTGTATTTCTGAACTGCCTGCGTTTCCATCTGTGTGTGTGTGTGTGTGTTTGCGTGTGTGTGTGTGTGATGTGTGTGGCTGTGCGTGTGTATTTCTGAACTGCCTGCGTTTCCATCTGTGTGTGTGTGTGTGTGTGTGTGTGTGTGTGTGTGCGCGCTTTATTTATTTTCTACTCCTGCCATGTGCATAAATCAGGGCTTAATGCGATTCGCAGGAAAGCGCTCTTGGAGGGAATATGTTGTGACTCACCTTATCTTGGGACCGTCCACATGACTCAGCCCGAAGTGGCTGCACCTCACGCTGCCCACTGGCTCAATCACTGATCCGCATCTGTCTCATTTCCTCCCCGACACTTCCCCCCCGCCCCCTCCCGTTTTATTTTTATTTTTTATGGGCTGCAGGTTTCCAAGGTGACTCAGCGCGGAGCCGGGGGCAGGAGAGGAGCGTGCCAGCGACTGACGGCGCGACCCTGGCAAAGAAGAGGGGGCCCGGCAGGCCCAGGAAGCACAAGCTGCCCTCCCCCCCGGCCACGCCCGGGCCTCTGCCCGCGGGGCGGCTCCGCCACGGCCCGCCCCTGACCAACGGGAGAGGAGCGGGGGGGTCGGCGGCGGAGGAGTCCGATTGGGCGCCGCAGGATAAGCGGAGCAGGGGTCAGAAGAGGAGGTGCGGTGACTCCCCACAACGCCAGAGGTAAGGGTCCAGCACTGCTCCGGTGCACTGCACAGATCGCACCCCTGTTGATAAAGCATACAAGCAAGCTATGGACGCTGCCATATTGACATGCAGTTTATCAGCACTGTGTACTAAGCCAGTGCCTTTCTCTCTTTTCTTTTTTCTCCCTATCACTCTATCTCTTTCTTCATTGCTTCCTTTTAGTTTCAGTGAGGACAAGGCCAGCGACAGTGACTCCTCCTCCTCTGAATGTTCTGGCCAGTCAAATGTGGACGTGGCACCGCTCCAAGCGGCAACTGTCCAATGGGAGGAGAGAGCTGACACAGCGCCCAGGAAGAAGTTTCTGAGGGCCGGCCTTTACTCCGATGATTATAAAACTACTGAGTGAGTTATTTTCCCAGTGGGCTTACGTCATTTTAGTTTGAGTTTTATTTATTACACCAATAACTATAAGTCACAATGCGTTTTGAACTGGCTCCACATTCGAATGTAGATCATGCATATTCATGAGTGCGAGCAACGCCCTTTATAGCTCCCTCAGTGAGGGATATGCCTTTTGAAAACAATTCAAGTGTAACTGCACCCCAGCTCTGAGCCTGACTCCACCCACTACAACTTAAAATAATGCATCAAGGAGCTGATTGAGGGGAGGGAAGGGTGCTGAAACACATTTCTGGGTGCAGTTACACTTTATTACAGAACGTTTACAACAATACATGTCTACATTTTGTTTAGATGTGTTTGAAAGCCTCCTAAAAGTGACAATATGTACAATATTCCAGTACCACAGAACAAGCCCAGCATGGTGCTACCACAGACGGTTTGGAGTACATGCCAGGAGAGCATGAATACAGCCTCCTACCAGCTCCGATCCATGTTGGTGAGTGTATGAGGACCATTTCATCCGTGTATTTGTGTGCAGGCATTCCCTTTGCCTCTTAATTACATCTTAAAGAAAGACACTTCTAGTCTATTATGTCTCTGCATCTCTTCCCAGGAAAGTACCTGCGGCTAAAAAGGATTGATTTTCAGTTGCCGTATGACGTTATGTGGCTCTGGAGAAATAACCAGGTATGGCTTCTTACCACAGAGGATGTTCCAAGCTTATAGTATAAGATCTAGAGTCATTATGCATTATAATTGTCAAACCTCATGTTTTATTCAGCTTATTGTGTCTGTTAAAGTGCAAATCGGAGGCAAAGACATTGTAATGGGAGGCGGTTTCACTCTGCGTTGGGGTTGTGCAATTAATCACATTTAAATGTTGGCTTCTAGCAATTATAAAAACAATTTAATCGAGAAATAAGTACACGTAAAAGTAAAATGTTATTTTGTCTTGTGTTCTGAATCACAAGCGCATGCTCACTTTTGCGTTGCGCCCCTCGCAGGTGAAAGTAAAAGATCAATGTGAAAAGTATTAAGGGACATTTCACAATTGAAGGAGTCACTAATTTGTTTTACTGATTTTTTTTAGGTGCATCGAATGCAACATCTTTCCATAGTCAGTGACTAATCGTGTTAAATAATCAGGATTTCAATATTGACCAAAAATATGCATGATTAATGGTGCAGCCCTACTCTGCACTAATTTGTGGACTGATATGACACACTCCACACACATTACAAGCCCAATGTAGCTGAATGAAAGCAGGGAGAGTGAGATTGTCAGTGTGCCTTAAATATGCAGTGCACACAGGTGTAGCAGGCTGGTGACCATGTATGTGCTTTCATCACAGCTTCTCAAGCAGCCCGCTGTACCCCTGAAGAGGAAGAGACTCTACTGTGAGTTGTTCCCTGACCGCCTGTCTGTCTGTCTGTCTGTCTGTCTGTCTGTCTGTCTGTCTGCTAATGAGTCTGTTTGTCTGATAATGAGTCTGTCTGTCTGTCTGTCTGTCTGTCTGCTAATGAGTCTGTTTGTATGTTTATGAGTCTCTCTATTTGATTGTCTGTCCATCTGTGTCTAACTGCCTATCCGTCTATCTGTCTGTCTGTTTGGTTATGAGTCTGTCTAATTGTCCGTCTGTCTGTCTGTCTGTGGCTCTGTCTCTATTTCACTCACTCTGTCTGTCTGCATCTCTGACCCAGGCCGCTTTAAGGAGAAGATGGCACGCTCCAAACATACAACGGTGAGTTTATTTGCGATGAACAGTCATGATTATCAATACTTAAGATGTTTTACTGCACAATGCAAACATATAGACAAGGTCATTGCTCATTATCACCATTTGTGTTTTCCATTGCTCAGGATGAGGTATCCAGCCTATTTCCTCACCTGGACATGGACCCTTTGACCAGTAGTGAGAGGTACATAGATATTAGTATATAGTATATATATATATATATATATATATATATATATAGTATTTATGGCAACTTTGAATAACTTTGGAGTATCCAAAGTATTCATGTTATTATTTTAAACGCTGAAAATGTGTATATTGTGACCCCTCAAGAGTCACAGAAGGCATTATTGGGGTCCGAAACCACAGTTTGTCAACCACTCACCTCGAATTCCCCCCAAACCCCCCCAACCCCCCTCCGAAAATACTATATTCATAGGTACAGTGCTGGCGCCCCCCAAGAATGGCGCTCTATAGGCAAGTGTTGAGCCGCCCATAGGAAGTGCCATAGTAAATGGTCAGAAATGTCTCGCCCGTTCTGAACGGGGGAGTTGTCTGCCAAATGAAGGCAGCATTGGTCTTCTTGGCTGGGCCTAATGCTCGTGTGCACAGCGTTGTAATCTCCATGTTGCTGTTCCATGTCTGACAGGGGCTTTGTGGTGAAGCACCATGTCTTCCTGCTGAGGAACTGGGAGCTTGTGAGGGAGAGACAAATCCGGCTGAGGATAGAGAGAGGGGGGGAGGCGGAGGGGGAGGATGAGAGGGACACGCGGCTTCTTCCCTCTGATGGAGCTCGAGGAGAAGATGACAACCACATCAAGTCAGGTCCATGAAGCAAGTGTGTGTGTTAGTTTTTGTTTCTGTAGGTGCTTGTGCTTGTGTGTGTGTGTGTGTGTGTGTGTGTGTGTGTGTGTGTTTCTGTTTGCTATATGTGTGGTTGAATTGAAGTTTTGTTTTTACTTACATTTTTTCATCCTTGCTTCTAGTGTCTGTAATGTGTGTGTGTGTGTGCTGCGTTTTGTCCTCATGCTTGGCTTGTCCCGCTTCATAATACTCAGCGGCACAAACCCGAGTGGTTTTCCAACCGCGGAATTCTTTGACTGAAAAAAAACTTTCCCCATTTCTGTCATACGCTACTGGTGTCCTAGACCCGGCAGGCATCGACTTTCACCATTAACAATAAAACCACACTGTTTCCATCGAGCATTCACTGAGGCGCACACACAGACACCCAGCATATGGTGCAGTTGTAACTCGACCCCTCTAGAACAATGGCTCCCAACACGAGGATCAGAACCCCTAGAGGTCTCATTTTGGAGGCCACGTGACAAGCTGACTATTTTAAGATCATTTTATTCAGATATTTTAAATTGATTAAAACATTATTAGTATTATTATTTATTTTTTTATATTGAGTTGTTTTTGAAGCGACAGTGGGTCCAGAGGATTGAAAGCCGCCGCTCTATACCCTCCAGAATCATTAACATATATTTCCTGACTTCTGACCTCCAGATCAGCACACCGGGGCGGATACGGGGGTCGCCACCAGCACCGGCACCGCCCCAAACCACACTCAGGATCCCTCCAGCTCCCACACTGCCTGCCCCAACGTGAGTGCAACCATGAAATGAGCCCACTGGATTTGTAACGCAACATTTCCCATGGAAAGTTCTTTGATAACCATTCCCATCGTGGAAGGAGGTCCGCAGCTGAGTCTAGTTCTACGTGTTTGTTCACCACAGCTTACCGAAACACCACGAAATAGAACAGAGGAGGGGGAAAAGGAGGCGGGGAAACGTGGAGGAGAGGAGGTCAGCAGCCGAGAAATGCGGCGGAAACGTCTGAATGACTTACTACTCACCCTGCAGCATTCATAAGCCACTGGAGAGGTGAGGTGCTAATTTATACCTAGAGTAAGTAAATAACACTGTTATGTAATCCACTATATGCCTGATGTATCTAATAACACCAAAACAATTTGGATCTCCGTCTCATGCGGTTAAGCATTTGGCTCAACCTTGTTTTGGTGACATATCCATCCATCCATCCATCTTCATCCGCTTATCCAGAGTCGGGTTGCGGGGGCAGCAGCTTCAGCAGGGGACCCC
>JAODOY010000008.1:2710460-2722960 GCA_025399855.1 Forbesichthys papilliferus | reverse complement strand
TCTATGGTGGAGAAATTCCTAAAACTGGACCTGGATGACACAAGTATAGAGCTGCAGGGCTTCCTGAAAGAGGAGCTCCTGCCCTCTGGTGGAGACATACTGTAGTGCAGCCCCCCCCCCCCCCCCCTAGCTGTCGCATGAATTTTTGTTCCTACCCTCACCTATGGTCACGAAGGGTGGGTTATGACCGAAAGAACAAGATCACGGGTCCAAGCGACCGAAATGGGTTTTCTCAGGAGGGTGGCTGTCTTCTCCCTTAGAGATAGGGTGAGAAGCTCAGCTATCCATGAGGAACTCGGAGTAGAGACACTACTCCTTCAAGTCGAAAGAAGCCAGTTGAGGTGGTACGGGCATCTGGTAAGGATGATCCCTGGGTGTCTCCCTTGGGAGGTGTTCCATGCACGTCCAGCTGGGAGGAGGCCTCGGGGAAGACCCAGAACTAGGTGGAGAGTTTATATCTCCACACTGGCCTGGGAACGATTCAGGATCCCCCAGTCAAAGATTTCTAATGTGGCTCGGGAAAGGGAGGTTTGGGGTCCCCTGCTGGAGCTGCTGCCCCTGCGACCTGACTGGATAAGCGAATGAAGATGGATGGATGGATGGATGTAAATCATTAAACAAAACACTCTGGCTAGACAATGCATGAAATATGCTACAGTATTACAATAAAATGTTATCCTCCACCATTTTGTAAGGGTCAATTCAGACTTTGAATGCATTCTTGTTGATGGAAGCAAGCTGTTACTGTGTAAATCACAATCCCCGCTAAAGCTGCGAGGCACATTAGTAGGCTGTGCGGACAACCACAGTCAGACGGAGGAGTGTCGGTTGGGACTTTGTGTGCTGCATTGCAGAAGCGTGTGTCACACACAGCAGTGCTTGGTCATAATAACATCGACGGTAGTGTTAGAGGGCAGCAGCTCGCGGGTCTCTGCTCCTCCACGCCTCGGCCCTGCAGCATAACCCAGCGTCTTCACGTCCAGCTGGGGAGACACGCCCAGGAGGAGGCAGAAGGGTGAGAGCTCAGTGGGACCAAACGGCAGCAAAGACCAATGATCTCACGCGCACACACACACACGCACACGCACACACACACACACACGCGCTATTGAGCCATGCACTGAGCGAGATACTCGGTTTAAAAAGATCAAGTGAAAGCAGAGCACACACGCGCTATAGAAACACTTATATTGGAGGTGCACCAAACCATGTCAATCCCTCCACAAGCTCATCAGGGATGAGTCACGCACAAACCTTCTGACTATCTGACAATCTGATTCACAGTCATCAGAAATCTGTTCGTCATCCAAAAGTGGCACATGTGCTTGTCCCTGCATTGGGAGGGGAGGGGGGGGGGGGGGGGGATGGGGGGCGGTGTGGGAATATTGCCTACATTTTAAAATTACCTCTGGGAGCATTTGTGGGCGAAGCGTTTTCCCGGGAGATTATGGGTGAAGAGGCTTGGAGACCACGTCACTGCACACTTGATACAAACACATCATGCGCTGCACAGCTGAACAGCCCAGTGACATCTAACCTGTCGTCCCTTAGCCAGTTTAGCACCTCTTCCCGGGGCTGCTGGTCAGTGGTGAAACAAGCGTCCCAGAAGGCAAAGTCACAGAGGAAACACTCTAGCAACTCCTGTTCTTCCTCATGCTCGGTGTCCTGTTCGAAAGAGACGCACAGCCTGCTCCTTGTACACAGCTGAGCCTCACAGAAACACCAACATGTCAGTCTCAATTGAGATCAGATTATGAAAGTAAGGTGCGGTGTTACAATTCCTCCGCAAGAAGTCAAGCCGATACGGCAAAACTGACTCATAAAGAAATGTGTATTAATGTGCTGTCCCTGTAACTTTAAACAACATACATAATAGATTAATGAAGTGAATCGACAGCAACAGAATATGTGATATTGAGAACTATTCATTGGTGCAAGGTCAGACATCATATTCAAATGGATAGTGTTTAATTGTACTGTTCATTTGTCTTATTACCTGAATAGTCTGGTAAGGGTGCTCCCAGCCTACCTGTAACTATCCTTGAGCATTTGCACTCACTGCAATTGCTTTGCATGAAAGTGACATTATTGTAATACTTTCTTCACTTATAATTAAAACAAAAACTATCAGGGGTCTGGTTATTCCAATGTATTACACATCTCTTCAAATTTAGGTTGACCATCTGTATTTCTGGTCATTCCATCATTTTATATCCACTGAATTAAAATCAAAATGGTGTCTTCCCTGAAGTACCTGACGTTGGGCTTTTACTTTGGTCTGGCCTATCAGTGAGGTTTACAATCCTTAGCCCGTCTTATCTTTTTCATATATAGCTTACTGTACAGTGCAGTAGGTGTACTTTAAAGCCAAAAACCGTGTGTGCAAGATAATCTCAGTAGGCTAAATTATAACCTTATAAACTTCAGTGGGCTGGCATGACAGCAAACACTTCCAACATTTGAGAAGAAACATCCAAATAAATGTTTAATTCTTGGTATATGGAAATTGTTTTCAGACTTATCAACTCTGTCTTCTGAACACATTTGGTACTTTTCAACTTTCACAGAAGCACAGAATATTGATAATATACAATAACTGTTATTGTCTTATGGGCAGATGTGAGCATTATGATCCCAAATAAGCAGAAAAAGAAGTATATTGCAGCACGACTGCACAGATTGTACCATAGGATTCCCAGGAACAATCCAGGCCCATTACAATTGCACAAATCTGTATTGCACCCGTTTGTAGTGAATTTAATAATTGTAGTTTGTAGTTCCAATCACGGCTGCTGAGAGACCGTCACAATCAATGCACAGATATAGGCTAGGGTATGGTGGGGTCTGAGAGAGTACAGGGGTGTTTCATTGGAGCCTGGAGATCTTGGAAATGGCAATTATGTAAGTTTGATCTATTGAGCGTTGTTTATAAACACATCAAATAAACTTGTATAGGAAACTGATTAATTGCAACAGAAGAAATAAACAATGATTAATATGAACACTCTTATACGTCTGATAGAAAATTAATTCACTAAATTCCATAGAGAATATGTAATGTATAATGTATATCAAAAACATTAATCTTTGAGGCCTTTGGAAGCCAGTCTGTCAAATGGCTGAAAAGCATTTTGTGCAGTTGCTAAACATAGCGACTGTTAAAAATGACATTAGAACTGTAAAGTCCCGGGTCACCCAAATCTTCTGTAAAATATATATATAATATATACAAATATTGTCTATATTTGCCCTACTTTATTTGTCTCTGTAAGAGGCAGAAGCACATGTTTCCTGAGTCAGTTCTGACTAAAGCAGCTTAACCTCTCCCTGTGGTCAATTTGATGTGTATCAATGCACATACTCTCAGTCAGTTATGTACTTTAATGTGCTAGAAAACCTGTCACTGCACAATCATATTGCAGCGCCATACAGACATGCTCACAGAAACAGAGTATCTGCACAGGGACAGTGGCGTCTTAGGGAAGTATTTGCTTCCATGCTCCTGTTAGACCCCATTGTAGAAGTTTAAAGGTCAGGAAGAGATACCGAGATTCAGAGGCAATATTACAAAGTATATTTGATCTTATATGGTCAAGATTAGTCTGACAATATAAATATATTTGCCATATGGAACCAAAACACACTGATACAACTCATTCATATAATTCAAATTCAGCCATATTCACTCTTTCAAACTGTATCCATGAAACTCTCTTATACCTAACAAGACTTTGCTGTGTGTGATATAGGAGTGAGTACTGTCCACTCAAATGTGTGATTGTAGTTGCTATTTCTATTCAGTCAAAACACCTTCCCCAAACTCATTTGCGCCACAGAAATGCCCACATCTAACCAAACAAATCACCTCCACATCACGCTGGCCGCTGCCGTGTGAGAGAGAGAGAGATTGAGATAGATGAGCTGTTTGTGAGCGATATGTGTGATGAAGTCTTGCAAATGCATGGTTCTCATCTGGATGGCAGTACCCCAGCATGGGCCCAAACAACAGAGGAAATGCTCTGCAGTCCTAAAATACCTATAAAACCTCTCAGACTGATCCTAGGTGCAATTACAGGCTAATGGGGGGGGGGGTGGGGGTAATTACCCCCCCCCCCCCCCCCCCTTCCTCATGTCTCTACATGTGGGATGATTGGCCCTGCAGTTCCAAACAAACTTTCTGCAGCTATTTATAGTAAATTGTGTATTACGCAGCAATATTTTGCAGACTGAAATGAGACGTATCATTAGACTGGTAAATTGTCCCTGTTTTGCATTGCTGTGCACCGGAAGCCTGATGTTTCTCATGCCTCAAAGATGTGTTCATTTCAATAAAGCGTAGGAATCATGGTGCCGGAACGATGACGATTGCTGGAAGGTCAGAACTGTGGGAGAGTGAAACATCGGAAACAGCGCTGAATCTTTGTGAGCCATGCTTTTTTGATTTTGGCGGACTAACACACAACAACCTCACCACAAGCCGGTCGTTCTAGTCCATGCTGGTTTCTACCCTGCCTCTGCACCACAGAGTTTGCACTTCTTCAGCATCTAGCCTAAACATGCTCCAGAGAGGAGGGAACTAAGCATTTGATGCAGTCACAGACAACAACAAAAAAAAAAGAGCCTGAATTACTGTTCAGATTTTGCATTTGAAATGTTCTACAGAGAACCAGATGATATTTATAGTGTGGTTGTGGGTGTTGAGTGAGAGGATTGTGTCCTTACATGCTCATCTTGTTTGTACCAAGACATCCTTTCTGTTCCCATTGAAAATGATAACTGCCTGCTGTGTGTATAGATAAAGACTACATTCAAGACTTAATCTGTGCAATCCTCTTAACCTCACTCCACCCATGCCGTACGTCGCAACGGCAAAACATCTGGAGAAACGCAGACGTGTGTACGCTTGTGTGTGCATGTATGTGTGTGGGTGTCTGGGTGAGGGTAAGCAAGAGCGTATCTATCTTCAAATTTGGCATCCGGATAACTTTTGCAATCCTCAAGTCCAAATACGGTCAAACAGGCAGGGACTTCTGGGATTTGGGGAGCGTACAGTTTAAGACAACATGCTGGCGAGGCAAAGTTTTCCTTCACAAAACCTTGGTGGGCGAGAGGGAGAGCAACAGCGATTGTATGTATGTAGAACACAAACATAACAGCTGGAACGTGTGTTTATCAAGGAATGGCAGGTGAAAGAATATATGTGTGTGGTCAATGTGCCATCTATCACATCTGTCATGTGATCTTTAAAGGTGTGCTCTCCGATCTGGCCTGTAGTTTATATGCAGTAATGCGGATCAAACATCTGATACATGTATTTATCAAGGAATGCCATGGGTGAAAAATATGTGTGTGTGGTCCATCACGTCGAACTGTCTCGTGAATACCATCTTCAAAGGTGCGCTCTCTGATCTGGCCCCAGGTCACCATCGGTGGCGGGGAGAGGAGAGCCTGTCCTTATGTTTAGGTTAATCTCACTGGAGTTGCAGGAGTCCGAGTCTCTGGCGGAGCACGCTGCGGAGGGGCAGGGGGAGGGGGAGAGGCCGGGAAAGGGGCAGGGGGAGACAGGCTCTCGGTGATGAACAACACAAGCCAGCAGCGTTGACCTCCCCTCTTTCCCGTCCTCCTCCTCTTGTTTGCCTTCCTCTTCCCGCTCTCTCCTTCCCCCCTGCCTCCCCCCTTCCTCCTCGGGGAAACGAAGCGGTTCCCACGATGGGCCAGGAGGGTCCTCGCCGCGGCAACAGGAGGACCCCTGCTCTGCGTCGGCTGAGCTGCGCGCGGGCAGCTGCGCCGGGGAGTCCTCCTTCAAGTCCTCCGGGTCACTCGGTGTGTTCCGCCGGAGATGCTGCCGCTGGTCGCGGTTCTCGTAGAGCAGCGTGGCGGCGCAGATGAAGATGAAGAGGCCCGCCCCCATGACCATGGGCCCGGCCAGCTTCATCCTCTCCGGGTGCGAACCGCCGCGGCCTCCCACGGCTCTGGGCGCGGCGGCAGTGGAGGAGGAGACATAACCGGCCACCGCCACAGACATCCCCACCAGCACCACGGCAACGCCCAACATGAGCCACACTCCCGGGCCAGAGCGGAGGTGCTGAATGCTGGTAGCCATGCTTGGCCAGTGCCGGCATGGTAACGGCCAGGCTGATCGAGGCTGTGGTGGTGACTTGCTGGAGGCTTGGCTGCTGTTGGGGCTGGCTGCTCTACTGGACCCCGCTGCTGTCATCCTCTTACCTCACTGGGCGGGGAGAGAGAGAGAGAGAGGAGTATACATTTTGCACATGAATACAGTTTATCATTAAAGATATATGTGACGGAGTCTGTCCCATCAAACAAAGCAAACCCCACTCCCCGGTGTAGAGAGGAGAGCAGTCGCTTGCAAGGGCATATCGTGCATCACCAGGGTGTCCTTTGAGGTGTTGGAGATTGAGATTTAACTTGCTGTGCCTGCAGCTACCAGCTGGCCACCATTACATACAGTTAAAGTAGTTTGGTTTGACCTGCTGCCACTAGGTGTCACACTAGAACACTGGCATCTCAGACAAATGCTTTGTAGACCAGGCATGCACATGTATGCACACACACACACACACACACACACAAGTGCAGCCAGACCTGCTATGAAAACAGAGGAGCTTGGATTAGGCTACAATGCACTGTGGGAGTTCTCTGCTCAAGATGCAATTACTCCACTTGGAATTAGTTGTTTGCTGCTATAATGGTTACTATTGTGTAGGCCATAGGACCTGAAGGAGGCACTGGGAAGCAGAGGAGAAATGACAGTGGAGGAAAAATGTATTAGAGTGTTAAAGTAGAAGAATTCACTCACAGGAAATGAATGATTCACTAAGAACATAGCTGTCTTAATTAGACCCCAATTACATTCAGCTACAATCTCTCTGCCTGGTATTTCAATAGACTAATAATCCATCGTCAAGGAAAAACTGGAAAAAGAAAAAACATAGACTATATCATATCCTGTAAAATGAACATGATGCAGATTGTCTGTCTGTCACTGGGGAGTGGGGACCGCTAGTGACCCAGATCGTGTGACTTCACTTGTGAGCTCACTACAATTGAGAATTGAAAGCAGTCACGTTACTGGCCGGGTTTTCCCAACTATGCTTGCATGTTTGAAGATTTAAAAAAAGTATCTAGGCTAATTAATTGTCTTAAACTGAGTAGGATAGCATTAGGCTATACTTTGAGCTCTTAAACTGTTTCCAAGCAGCTCGTGCGTCGTTTTTATTTGATAGGATACCATTGCGTTTTTCTAAGCAGAATCGGCAAGCCAAACGTCGTGTTTAACTGTTCGCTTTAACAAGTGCTGCTCTACAATTAAAACGTACTACAATTAAAAAGTTGGTAGCCTACATTAAGATACTCGCCTTGTTTCGTACGCCAACCTCCACTGTAGAAATATCTTGGCATTATTATAAGAGAACAGTTAAACAGGCTGCACTTGTGTAACGATCTGATGCATTTCCTCTCACTTTGCTGCGTTCCTGTAGAGTTTCTCCTAATTCCTTCTGAGATTAAAATGTTTTCATCCTTGGTTAACGGCACTGGTGTGTAGCGCATGCGGAATGCTGATCCTCAAATGGTCTGTCTCGCTACTGTAAATGTGAAGTAAGGCTGCTTTCTCTATTCGTGTCTACTATTTTTGCATGTTTAGTAGAGTAGCCCACTTAACTGTGGTGAAAAGGTCGTGGGAATCACAACACGGGCCATTTCGCCTAGTTATTATTAGGTAACATTGTGTATTCATATGGAAAAGCACACTAACAACCTATAAAAACCTGACTATATTCATCAAATTGGTCTTTGGTCTGATAGAATTCGTACTGAAGACCAGTGTGCATCTCATTTATTTCACCCATTCTCACACACTCCAGCAAACACAGTTCACAAGCCCAAAAAATAGCCTACTATATTGCCCCTTAAATTAAAATGCATAAAAAAAATATAGGCTACACATTCCAACCTTGCTGATTTTTAGTACACACAATTGTATAATGACAATGACCAATCGTTTTCTGCTGAGCTTTGTAACAGTAGCCTATAGGCTGAGTTTCTCTTGTAGAGGGGTGTAAAACCTTTGCATAAAGTAGGGTTCGTGTCTCATGGCGATGCAGTGATGTACATTAAAGGCTGTTATTTACATGGGCTATTGATCGCCAGAGAAAATTAAGACAGCAAAGCAACAACAAAAAAACAAAAGAATTACATTCAGTCAACTGGCGTACCGACCAAAAGTGGTCTACATCGATAACAGCGGGTTAAATTAAGATTGCTTTTAGTTGGCCTTGATTCAATTAGCCCTTAGCGCCTACAAAACCAGTCAAACCATCGGAAGGTTTTTGTGGTGAGGGTCAACACCACCAATTTCTCAAATGCACGCACGAGCATGTTATGTGTATGCAAGCACGCAAGTATAAATGGGTGCGCTCTTCACCCTTAGGCAGGACACAATCAACAAAACTTTACCGCCATCTAGTGGGCAAAAAAAGAAACCCTACACACAGTGCTTTTTCGCAGGGATTTACCAAAATCTCTCGATTGTTTTGCAGCAATTCAATAAACAAAGCTTCCAGGTAAAAGCGCACATTTGACTTCCAAATGCTCTGGGCTTAAAGACCAAATTTTTTTAAACAACGAAATCAAATTTAAAAAACTGCAATAGAATAGGGACATTAAATACAATTCACAAACTGTACATTAAGAATCATTAAAGATACCCACAATAACTTTCATAACGCTGAATAAAACTTTTGTTAAACCTTCCACTCTGTAGCTTCCTTCTATCAATATTAAGTGGCGATATTGGCTAGAGTTTGTGGATCGGAAACTGAGCAGTATTTTCAGCTGCCATCATATCCGTTATTTTTCAATAACCTGCTTAACGTGTCCAAAAAGCGTGTTCTTGAGAAACAATTAATGTAAATGGCTAAGAAATACATTCTAGATTCTTGTTCAGTACTTACTACAAGCTTCAGCAGGACATTAATATTGGAGGTAATGAACCTACAGAGTTAACAGGTTAACCAAAAGTACAGTTCCACTTTAAAATCATTCAGAAAAATTGCATGTACAATAAAGAATTCGGATAAAATGCTCAAATTCCCATCAAGCTGAGCAGTACTGTCCAATATCCATTGTGTAGAAAGGGTTGGTTGGGAAGACGCAGGGTTTCTGGTGGAGACTTCTTTAATTTTGTAAATGCATCGTCAGAAATGTTGGCAGGTGAGATCCCACTACAGGTGGGGGCTTCCCTGCCTAATGTCTTAAATGAGTCTTGGATGGATGGGGGAGGGGGACGAACCAAAATGATACCAATCCACACTCTTACTCCTCATCTGCATTCTTCAACATCAGGATGGAGTTGTAGATCTTCAAAGCAGGGCCTAGCTTGATTGACAGGATCTTAACAATGTCTGCTTGGGTAAGAAGGAGGAAGGACTCGCCGTCTATTTGCTGCAGAGACGGAGAGGTTTAGAGCAGGTCACTGGTTATCTAGGGACAGCGGTGGGCTGGGCGTTCCCAGACAGAAGATCATGGGTTCAACCTGGTAAGCATTTTAGAGAAAGACACCTAACCCCATTCTGCTCTCTGAAATACTCATATTCTAAGTCGCTTTGGATAAAATGGATAGATGGACCCAGAGCCAGAAAGAGAGTTGCGCCAACGGAAGTTCAAATTTTTCAACTGTCACAATGTTCATGGAGAGGCAAAGCAGTTCCAGGAAGTGCCTGGTATGCAGTTTGAATCGATATATACAGATATATAACTTTTTATTTTTTAATTTTTTAATTTTTTTGGTAATTAGTAGTCAATAAATGCACAGATATACATTTACATTAGAATTTATATGGTACATTTAGTATTTGCAGCTAACGTCCGGAAACTGTTTTGAGGCTGCACGATCCGCTATTGCTGTGAGAAAAAAAAAAAAAAAAACGGTCCATTGGCGTGAACGGAGATGACGCGACTCTCTCTCTTTACATGGGTCTGGATGGACCTAATTAAGCATAGGGGTGTGAGTATCACATTTCTTAAGGATGGTACTGCACTGGAGAAGAGGGCTGACGCTTCATTGGTCATTAGCAACTCCTGGCTGGCAATAGCAGTCTTACCTCTGTTCTAAACGTAGCAGCATGCTCTTTGCAGCCGGGGAGACCTTTAACGAAACTGGACACCTAATTGTTGGAGAAACACAGCATTTAGGCTATCTGGCCGCCATGATCCAGAGATCAAATTATAAACAAGCTGGATGGAGGTTGTGTGTGTCTGTGTGTGTGTGTGTGTGAGAGAGTGTTAGTTTGCATTTTTGCACTGGGAATTATGTGTGAATGACGCGTGAATGACGTGTGAATGTGGACCTCATCTGCATTCCAAGTGGCCACTCTCTTGGCTGTGAGCCCCAGGACTTCAGGGAGCAGCTGGCAGTGTTTGTCCCAGCACAGCGCCACCCGGTGGGGGGGAGAGGCAGAGATGCCGGGGGAAAACACAGACTCATGTAGGGCCTGCTGGAGAGAGAGGGTTTCTGGGGAGACTGGGAAGAAGGCAAAGGGACAAATGAAGCATGAACTTGATAAAGAAATATATAAACTAGATTGATGTAAACTATATCAACATAGACACACATGATGTAGAAGCATTTCACTGTAGAGCAAACACACCTTTACCGTCACCGATCTCCTCTTTGACATAATGCATCTTCAGATACTTGGGAGGGGGAGCGGACCTGCATCAAGCCACAGGCAAGCAACAGGTAAGAAATGTACATACTTATTATCAAACCATGAGTCTCAGCCCTTTTTGAACACTGAGGTACCTTTTGGGTCTCACTACGGCTCCAACTCCGGCTCCAACTCCGGCTCCAACTCCGGCTCCAACTCCGGCTCCGGCTCCATTGTGGTTCTGCTCACTGGCCCCACCATGTGGCTCAGGCTGGCCACTGCGTCCAGACCGCTCCGCTTCATTCCCCACAGGTTTCCTAGTAACACAGGCAGCAGCCACTCAGAATGCACAGACAGGCCAAACAGTTTATTTTGGCTTTAAGCGTGCATTCACGGGGGGCATACCTGTTGTTCTGTGATTCGTCGACACCTTCGGGCTGCTCGGGTGTGGCCAGGCTGTGCGTTGTGGTGTTTGTTTGCACCTCGGGACGTCGCATGCGGGTATGAGGGCCACTGAGGGTCAGAGGTCGCTCGCCACTAAGACGATCTGGCACCAAACCCTCTTTGTTGAGATTAATCTCAGAGTACGGACAGCTAACCTGACTGCAAACACAAAAAGAAATGCATAGAGACGCATTATATATTTACTCATTACTTTATCTGTGTGCGTGCGAGTAAATACTATAATTTAGCAACTCTTTTTAGCCTTCACCAGGGTAACAGAAAATAAATAATTTTAACCCCAAGCCTTGCCGAATCAATTCTTCCCCTGCGATTCATTCTACCGATACAATTTGTTAAGACACTGAAGATGCTACAGATAGTTTAACAGAATAAGGACGAGTGAAATAGCAGGGAGGCGTGTGTGTTACTAACGTGTAGTGGGTCCCATAGCGAGGTCCTCGGATGTGCCCGACACCATTGCAACCTGGGGTAGGACAGCCTTGTCCTGGGATGAGCACTGTTTCAATCGAGGCTACATACACACGCATGCGCAACACACGCACACACGAACACACGAACACAAAACTAAGCAAATATATGCAGTAGCATTTGCATTTGGTCTAAATTAGAAATTCCACCCACTGCAATATTCACTGCAATATCCAACAGATACTAAAATTAATAATCTGGAGGAATTTAAATTTCAGATAGAAGATCTTCATGCACATACAGTATATATGCACGCATATAGCGTTTGTGTGTGTGTCTCACCATTAGGATTCTGTAATGGGTGTCCAGTCTTTTGACACCACCCTGGTGGATGCAGGTCTGGGCAGTCGGTGTCCACCCAGTAGTCATATTCACTACTCCAGCCATCAAAATGGATCTGGATCGAGGGATTAAACGCAGAAATGTGTCACTCAGGGCACAGTCTATTCCCTAGGAGCAAACACAGCGGTGTGTGACTCGGGGCACAGTCTAATCCCTGGGCGCAACACAGCAGTGTGTGACTCGGGGCACAGTCTAATTCCTGGGCGCAACACAGTGGTGTGTGAATCAGGGCACAGTCTAATCTAAGGGCCTGGCTGCGGTGCGCAGCACTGCAGACGTGCGCGCCTACCTTCAACCTGTGGTCCTCCGTGTCTGCTATTGTGGCAACGCGGACCAGCATGGGGTTCCTCTTGTCTACAGCCTCCAGCTTCATGCCCACCTGAAAGCCATGTGGCGGCCGCTGAGAAACACATGGAAAGTACAGGGGTCTAGAGGGCTATGACACTATACTGAGTATTCATTCTCAGTGTGTGTGTGTGTCTCAGCCTCTTCATTAGCACTACGTCACATAAGCAGCTCTGTGCTGAACATCTGATACATATACCCTAGTCTCAG
>JAODOY010000008.1:2680098-2697290 GCA_025399855.1 Forbesichthys papilliferus | reverse complement strand
TATATATACACACACACACACACAGTGTGATTTCAGAGTTCAAAAAGAGTTGCTGTAGCTATATTTTTTATCATGTTCTGACATCATGAACTGAAAGTATTAATCCTGACGATTCTTGGCCTGGTTACTGACTGTTACATCGTTTAGTGTAAGAATTGCTCTCTCTCAACACAGGCCTAATCAGTTACAAAGGGTAGCAAAATTATTGAAGTTGTTAGACAACCAACACCCTCAGTGATCGATACAATAACCACAGTGGGGGCAAGTTACAGCATCATGGTTTCATATTATAAATATAATAAATATGGTTTATGTTTTTTTATGGTCATATGTCATATTTTGTTGTTATTTTTTGGTGAGAGGAGGTCAAGTACCTGCAATCAAGGGCACTTACCTTTTACTTTTTCTACTTTTTCAATTATTTAAATCTTTATTTGACCAAACTACTCCCATTTATCTTCAGTGACTGAGGTGGACATACATGTGTGGTCACTTTACAAATACTACTCAGTCATTTATAATCATGTTATGAAGTATGTATAGCCTCATTATCATTTAAAAAATATCTCTCCCCCAAAGCATTTCTGTTCCTGGTGCTGTGCCTTATAGATTTGCGCAACGGCGATCGCCTTCGTTTCTTTGTTTAAGAAATAATACCATTTATATATAGATTTGTTTATTTATAGGCCTATACTCGATTAAGTATTTAATTTACCGCCTGTTCCTGCCCGTTACGCTAATAATAACACAAAACGAGAGATTACTAAACCAAGTACTTGAGTGGCAGCAGGTCCAGCATTATGCAAATGGTCGTGGGCAGTGCAGTGGCAGCGCCGAGCAGATTAGAACTGTGCTCGGGATCAGTGAGCAAACGCGCTCCGTCTCTCCCTCCACATCCATGAGCAACTAGTGCCTTTCGTTTCCTTGTTAACATGTGCCCCATTCCTGTTATGGGTTTCAGACATATAACTATTTCAGTGCCATTTACGACGAATCTACGAATGCGATTCGATTGTCTCCGTCTTTGTCAGCGACACAGTCATATTCCATCATTAAATTCACTCCACTACGGGCATGCGCAACGCGCCCGTCCCCTCCCCCCTCGTTGGGTTAAGCCCGCACTATTTTCAGTTCGTCTCTTTCTTTGAAGGGAAAACTGGTTGTTTGTCCTTTTTAATGCTGTAATACCTACAGGTATACAGGAGTGGTCATGTGTTTGTACACAGCACACACATATTCTCCTGTCACCTGATGTTAATATTTAGAAGAGTGTGTCGGTGCTATGCTTGGTTTGGGGTTTAGAGACCTAGCCGTAAGTAGGTCGGGCTGGTCTTAAACGGCTTAGCTACGTCAGCCTAAGCTGGGCGGAATTCATCCAAAGCCCTCCGCAGTAGGCGGGGGCCTAAGCGAGGCTGGCCTAGTTAAGCCTGATTCTTATTGTGTGCACAGCCTATTTTTGTTGTGCAACGTCGCAGAGAGAGAACACAGACGGAGTGTATGTGCCCATGCATGTCAGACAGAGACTGCTTGATTTAAAAAGGAGGAGGACATTAGGGAATGAGGGGTTATCGTAGTTAAACCAGCATCAGATCTCTCAACGTGGACAAAGAAAGCATAGGAGCAGCAGACATAGGAGCTCTACAGGACTAGAGCGGGGGGTCCTCTTTGACCTCTCCAGTACCGCTGAAACCCTCTGGCTCGCCTCAAGGCCCCTGCTATGCTCTAAGATGTCGTCCTCCAGCTCCATGTTTCAGTCCACCATGGTGGGGAAGGCGCGGTCCTCCAACTTCACCCTGTCGGAGAAGCTGGACCTGCTGAAGCTGGTGCGGCCTCACGTACGCATCCTGGAGGAGCACACCAACAAGCACGCGGTCATCGTGGACAAGAACAAGTGCTGGGACACCATCGCTGAGCAGTACAACGTGCTGGGGGGCGACCGCCCCCCCCGCACCGCCCAGGGCCTCAGGACCCTGTACAAGAGGCTGAAGGAGTCTGCCAAGCAGGAAGTGATGCAACGCAGACACGCCCAGCCCGAGTACAGGGGGAGCATCTCTGAGCCAACCACAAGAGTGATGGAGATGATCCCTCACCTGTTTCACCATGTGCCTATTCTTGACAAGGACCAGACGCTGCACAGGTACAGTGAATGTGCAGAGCGCAGGCACCACGCACGCACTCACGCACGCATTTATTCCCCAGAGGAGGAAATAAGGGAGGGCCCGTTCTCACATATCAAAAGCACAATCAGATCTCGCGTTTTTACATAGTACGGTACTTGTGAGAAGAAAATGATTGCTGTAGCTGTACGGCACAATGCGCATCAGGTGCAGTTTATAATCAATGGCAACTCGCTCCAGGCAGTTTTTTGTAAGCACAATAACAGGAACAACGTATATAATGCTATTAATTTCGGGCGGTTTTTCTTTTTTCTTAAATTTGGTGAATTCAGTTTGTGTACATTGCGCCAGAAGCAGTCCAAAAAGCCACACATGAAATTGGACACCAACCAAACTATATGTGCTTTATTCACTATAGTAAAGAGTGAGGAAATGCCCAGGCCACCGAAGACCCTTACACTAGCAGACCGTGTTGAAGACTTAAAAAAGATAGATAAGGGAGAAAGTCGGACATTTATCGCTGCTGGGTTAAGAGTAGATCGAAGTGCAATTTTCAAAATTGCAAAAAGACGAGATGAATGGAGAAACTTCCAATCCTAGTCGGGAGCGTAAACAAACGACCAGGTACCGCCGTATGATATGGAAGCCGCTCTGCTAATGGTTAACTCTATCACGGACCAGACTGATTCAACTGAATCAGCCGCTGTTGATGGAGAAGCTAACCAGTTAGCTACGGAATTAGGACGGACAGATTTCAAAGCGTCTTTTGGGTGGCTCAGCAGATGAATGCAGCAGCTAATGTATGCATAATAATCGTTTGTGTTTTGCTAATTTTTTAGCAAATGCGAAGCTATGACATTTGTCCCTTGACCAAAAATAAAATTCAGTAACACGATAAAACAGTAACTTAATATAGTGTTCTGGCTGTTACTGTTTTGTAATAGGTTGTGTTCAAATTTCGTTTGTTCGCAAATTCCTTCTATAGACTAAAGTGCGCAAAAGTCTTATGATCATATAAGCACACTTGTTAAAAGCACTATTTCACATGGTCCCAACTAGGTAACAAGATTTTTTTTAAATTTACAAATTAATTATGTATACGTTTCCACTGTTTACATTTTTATTTTATACAAGATCTAATGAAGTGAAATAACTAAATAATTAAAATGCTACATTTATGATCTTGAATGTTGTATGTCATCAATAATCTTCTCCATGTATAGGCTAATATACATCAATCACAACTCTCCCATCGAACATGCCGGTAGCAGCTCCTCTCTGCCTGGACCCCAGGAATACCAGGCGGCCATCACCGGCGTCCCCCACGAGGTGGTCCAGTTGGACCCGGAAGAGGATGTTAAGCCCCCGCCGGACCTCCCTGTTCTCTCAACAAACACAGGGTCGGGCCTCGAGGGGGAGCCAGGGCTCGACGGAGAGCAGGATTTGGGCAGTGTCCACGATTTCGACGGCACCCTGTCTCCGGCACCATCCTCCGTTAACCTCCCGCTCTCCCCCTCTCCTCTGCCCTTACGGCACGATCTGTATCCCCACGACATCTACGCTCACGAATCGGAACGGTTTCGCCCCCTTCACATGGCCAAGGAGGAGCACGATCTGGTTGTGGCTAATCACAGAAAGGTGGCCCTCTACCTGGAGGAGAAGAGAGAGGGGCTGAAGAGGAAGCAGGATCTGGAGGAGGAGCTTCTCAAAGCTAAGATCAAGGTGGAGAAGCTGAAGGCAGCTAGACTCAGACACGGCCTCCCTCTACCTCTATAAGGGGCTTTTTGCACAGACTGATAACGGGTGGAGAGGGGACATTTTCACAGTTAGCTGTCTAGAAATACGCCACTTACTGGATGCATAGTTTCCCTATGCTGCGTAATTGTTTACGCAACCTCAATGCAACATTCTACGCGACTGCTCTTTCTGATTACAGTTGGCATCAATGGTGATGCTAGCTCCCATGGCCGGTCCTAGTAAGCTAATGTAATAAAACCTGAATGAAACTGACATTGCTCCAGGCGATGTGTGGTTATTAATTCAGTGCGAGATACATTTTTACGAATAAAATGAACCTCCGCTATATATTTTAGGTACAGCCAGATCATGTTTATGCAACCGTTTTACTGCATGCTTTGGATATTTTCAAAGCATGTGTAGCCCTTCACCGGACGCTGCTGCATACATAACGCAAGCTCTACACTGCGCTCCATAGGAAATGAATGAAGTACCTGTGAAAAGGTGTGCAACTACACATCCAGTATCTAAGGCGCATTAGGCACTGTGTGTGAGTGCACACCCACACATTCTATTAAACAGTTGTGCCTCTTCTGCATATATGTATATTGGCCTGTTGCGTTACGAGAGTTTAGCTAACTCTTAATCGCCAATCTAGTATATAATATCAGCTCTCAGATATTACTAATAGCAAAGACAGACAAATGTAACGTAGCTTACAGGCTAATACAAAATGCTACAGTGATGTTTAAATTGTTCTCACTTTCCAAATAATTGCAGTATTCATAAGGGAATGAGTGGAACAATACTGGAACCTACAGTAGAGGGTTCCTATCCCTACAACTGGGTGCTATTTGTACCACTGGGATTATTAGCATAGTGTAGAATGTACAAAATTCCATAAATCTACTGTATCTCTGAACTGTCTCTAAACACTTCACACACATGTAAGCTATTCTCCTACATGACCTCCTCCTGATAACTATAACTAGTGGAACGTCCCTAAAACGTCCACTTTTAAAAACGCTGATGTAGATGGTGTACTGTTTTACTTAACAGCCAACATTCCTTTGAAAGAATTTTTCACAGGGAAAATCGAGCACAATTCAGAACCACTGCCAAAGTAAACTCTCATAACTGGCTTTATATTGTGAAAATGACTCAGGTAACATACATGAACTATATGTAGTGAAGGCAGATCCTGACAGCCATTTTTTGTCAGAAAATGAAAAAAAAATGTTGAAAGAAGGGAAGATAGATGGGAGACGTGAACTGGCTTTATAGCAGTGTTGTGGTGTTGACGTAATGTCAGTGTTGATGCTATTGCTATTGTTAATGTTCTGCCTTTTCTTTGTTCTTATATGAATTATTTTAATAATTAAAAGGCGATAAAACAATAATTCTTTGTCATCTCTATTTGATAGAGACTCCTCTGTCTTCTTTTATATACCTGCATATGCAGGAAGCTACATTCTTTGTTGAGAAATACCCCTGAAGCTTGTGGTCTAATATATTGTCCTTTGCAGTGAACAGTGACCTCTTCTGGCCAACTTGTGAAATAAGCCGGGGTTAACTATCTTGGGTTTATGAATTAAAATGAATTTCAGTCCACTACATTTGATATGTTCCAGAGTGGACAGGCTCTCCTGAGAGTCCAGCGGTGACACCTGAGTCGGCAGAGGGTTCCACCTGCGGTAACACACAGGACGGTGCACGTTACCTCAGTGTGATGTGGTGCAAGGCCAGCAAGAAGAAACACAAGCGATGGGAAGGGGATGCTGTGTTGGTGACCAGAGGGCGAACAGCCACTCTCAAGGACATGGAGGGCAAGGACATCGGCAAGGGTAAGATGCAACATTAGAGTTGTGTTAAATAGCAATGAAAGTTGCATGGGGGGAAAGAAATAGCGTAGGTCCGCCTGACTGTTGCTCTCATCTAATATCGTTTTGCTGAGATTATAGCCTGGAAACCCTGTTCGCATAACGTTTTTACAGCCACCCCGCTGGCAGACCGATCCTCAAGTTCCTTAAGTCAACCATGTTTCTAAATGGTGATAGAGTGGCAGGATGAGGCCATCAAAACAGCGACAACGTTTGTCCTGTCCTGTCCTGCCACTTAGAAATGCTCAGTTTACGACAACAACTCTTCTGTGTGTGTGCAGGGAGTGGCTATAAGGTGTCAGAGCTGGCCTCCCTATGCGAGGGAGAGACCCTGATGATCGGAGGGAAGGAGGTGGAGGTGATGGGGGTGATACGGCCCGAGGACTACGCCAGGGGCCGCTGCTTCCAAGACATCCAGGTTGAGAAGGAGGAGCCTTGTGCAAAGATGGCCACGCCCTCCAGCCAGCGGCCAGCTGCCAAGCCGTTCTGTCGTCCAACGCTGGTGGGTAACGGGAGCAGGAGGACGGGAACAGAAGCAGCCAGGCCAGGGGAGGCGCATACCCCTATGCCTCGACATGACCCTCTAGCTCCAGGTATAGCCATCACACATTAAAGGTGTAGTCAGCCATTGCAAGCTAAATGTAAGATAATATACTTTTTGTAAAATTCAACAAATATCGCCACCTTATAAATAAATATAAATATCGCTATTTTACCGTACTCTGTGCGTGTTAAATAATACAATCCACGTTTCTCCCGATATGTATACAGCAGCGGCTGTACAGGATATATATATACAGGAGCTTCACCTCCTACTGCTACAACTCCATTCTAGGGGAAACACTGCCGGTACTTGTACACATCCCTGGCTCTGTAAATATGAACAAAGTAGCGAACACCACTCATGTCAACAAAGCCGTGGTACTACATTTTGCTTAATTTCTATGTGTTAGGCAGAGAACCGCGGAGCGATGCTGTTTTGATTTAAGCTCGAAGTTAGAAAGACATTCCACTTGTAGAATTCTGAATGGAGCTACATGAGAGAATATTCTAGAGGAGATATTTGGTGAATTTGCTTACATCTTACAATCACTGTGTTTTGGCATTATACAAGACAACATTTAGAACTGTTGTTAGGGTTACCCCTAGTGCCATTTGCGTGCACACGAACAAATAAGTGCTCGCTGACGTTACACCCATAGGAGCGTTGGTGATGCCCCGCCCCTCTGCCAGCCACCAGTGGGCGTGTAACAAGCCTGGACTTCCCGTGGTGGACGTGGTGGTTGACCCTCACTTGACCTCTCACCTCCGACCCCACCAGAGAGATGGCCTGCTGTTCCTCTACGAGTGTGTGATGGGAATGAGGTAATGGGATTATTAGATGAGATCAGCATTTACTGTATGTTGAGGCTTCGACTGTTAACACAAATGTAAAGCGGAGATCTGTATAAGACCCTACCGGAGCATTCAGGATTGGCAAAACTGAGGCAAATGTTTGTGGTGAACACGTTTGCTTTGAACATGGCATTTGAATGTTTTGTGTAAACACTCCAACGTTATTAGATTTAAACTGTCACCTTTCGCTCAGTGTCAACGTGTGTTCGTGAAGAACTACCTCCTCAGACCAATTGCATGTGTTTGCAACCTTTCGCTGTGAACTAAATTCTTACGGGAAAATCTGTTTTGTATATGTAAAATTTTGAACGTACGTCTGATAAAGACCCTGTGCGTCTGTGTGCAAGGGCCCAGTTCCGCTACGGCGCCATCTTGGCGGATGAGATGGGTCTGGGGAAGACCCTGCAGAGCGTTGCGCTGGCGTGGACATTGCTACGGCAGGGGCCCTACGGCGGGAAGCCGGTCCTGAGGCGCGTCCTGGTGGTGGCGCCCGGCAGCCTGGTGCAGAACTGGGGAGCAGAGTTCAACAAGTGGCTGGGCCGTGAGAGAATCAACGTGTTCACTGTGGATCAGGTGAGGAGAAGCAGGAGGGGACCTTCTTTCCTCTTTCTCAGTGTCTACATCCTGGGCAGCAAGGTGATACTTGTGAGTAGAGAGTGAGGCCATGTTTCCACCAGTGGTGCGAGGTTCTATTGTCTAGTGCAATTGTCTGTGAGCACATCTATTAGCTCCAGAGTAGGGGTGCACGATATTGATAAAATGTGATATTGCTATATTTGAAAATTGCAATATCGATATTCATTTTGATATTTTAAAACATAAGTAAAAGCACAAAGGTTATGGGAAAATTCATCAAAATATATTCAGTAACATCGAAACAACACATTTTCTGTCATTGGACTGGTACAACAACATGACAGTCATGATACACGATAAACAACTTTTATTTTATTCTGATTCTATAATCATCAAACTATTGTGTAGACTTGTATTGGTGGAACACTTGGTTACACACATGCATAAACTTCTCTTCCCCTGCTCATTCTTTTTCTAACATGGCCATGTTACAAGAGTAACATGGCATTGACTCTGCCGAGAAGGTGTTCAAATTCAAAAAGCTTAAGCTTTAAGCAAAGTAAATACTTCCTCCACACATATCCTAATATAAGATTCAGTTTGTCAGTTGCTTGACTCTATGTTAAAAAAAGAAATGTATTATATTAATTCACTCCCATCACTAAGGGCCCCTCTCTGCCCAAGGACCCCTGGGCACGTGCCCAGATTGCCCATATGGTAGATCCGGCCTTGACTAAGGCAAACAGCCAATGGACGCACATTTCCATTAAACTGAATATTGCACTTCCTGCAACATTTTCGATATACTATTGCGCTACGTGATATTGCAATAACGATACTGAGTCGATATATTGTGCACCCCTACTCCAGAGGCATTGTTATGTAGGACGCCCTGTGGTTTGGCCTCTGTTAACTAGAATATATTATTCCTATGCACAGAATTTTTGATAATCATACGTGCTTATATTAATAGTTATGAATCAACAATTGAACAGCTTTCATACTAAAAGATGGCGTATTCACAAAACTCAAAGTGCTACGCACAAAAATTATGTATGAAACCATGCATACGCCAAGTCCTGCGCATCATCAATTTATACATATATTACATATATACATATGTATATATTACATATATACATATATACTTATATACATCCCAATACATGTGTATTTTAGCCCACATGCACATTGACCCCGCCTTACCTCCTCCTCTTACTCTTCTACCGCCTCCTTCTCTTAAAACTACGTAAATCTCACTCCCCGACACCTCAAGACATGAGACCACTGGTGATTTTTCATGTGTGTGTGTGCAGGACCACAGGATAGAGCAGTTTGCGACATCTCCTCTCCACAGTGTTTTGGTGATCAGCTATGAGATGCTGCTACGCTCCGTGGAGCAGGTATTAATCGTGCTATTACGCTGTTATTAAGTCGTGCGCATGCTAAGCACTGGAAATTCATATTTTTGTTTTATTTGCATCGTTACACGTTTTTCTTGTTTTTCTTTGTTTTTTGTTTTAGGTGCAAAAATTGGATTTTGGCCTTGTGATTTGCGATGAGGGCCACAGGCTTAAGAATAGCAGCATCAAGACCTCATCAGCTCTCAGCGGGCTGAGCTGTACTCGCAGGGTCATCCTTACAGGTACACACACTCGGGCCATGTCAACAACTACAACCCAGAAATGAATGCATAATTAGGGAGTCTCAAGCAGCTGGATGGATGCAGACCTGCCCTAGTTATCAGCTTGGACATGGAGTTTGTGTTTGTGCGGCAAAAGGTACACCGGTCCAGAATGATCTGCAGGAGTTCTACGCCATCATAGAGTTTGTGAACCCCGGCGTTTTGGGATCGTCCACTGCGTACAGGAAAGTGTACGAGGAGCCAATCCTACGCTCCAGACAGCCCTCCTGCACAGAGGTACTGCTCTCTCTTACCCATCCTCTCTCCTGACATTTATATTGTACTTAAACCTTTTAAATATTTTTCTTTCATTTAAACAACTTTAAATAATAGAGAATATAATATATACTACTACTACTACTAATAATAATAATAATAATAATAATATATCCCACCTCTGTTCAGTTGCTTGTGTGTATATGTAAGTGGTGCGTCTCCTCTGATAGGAGGAGAGGGTTTTGGGGGAGGAGCGAGCAGCGGAGCTCTCTCGTCTGACCGGCACTTTCATCCTGAGGCGCACCCAGGAGATCATTAACTGCTACTTGCCGCCGCGCCTCGATTGGATGCTGTTCTGTGGCCCCTCCCCTCTGCAGCAGGAGCTGTACAAGAGCCTCCTCAGCCATCGTGTGTTCAGGGCCTGTCTGCAGGCCTCCTCACAAACACACACACACCTGGCCTGTATCACCGCCCTGAAGAAACTCTGCAACCACCCACGTCTTCTCTACTCAACTGTCAAGGTGACGGACAGACGTTGGATCAAACTGGAGCTTTAATCACTAGATCGGTTTTTAATATTCGGTAGTTCGTCTAGGTTTTTAATAAATAATTGATTGGTCTACTGGCCTTTTTTACATCTCATATTGGTTATGATGGTTATACTATTTACACAGGCAGAGGGACATTTCATATGCAGTTTCATAGTCAAGGTTTAAAGGCATGGTTAGTCGTTCTCGAGAACGCTTGCTAACTTTGAGCTCAAATCAAAAGGAACTCCCTCAGAAGCTCCGCCCCACACATTGAAATGTTCTGTTCGTCACTTTGATTATGTTCCTATTTACGGAGCCAGGGCTGTGTAGAAGTACCAGATACGTTTTTTCAACACATCAAGCTAGTAAAATGTGAGGAGATATGACATGAATTTGACAAAAAGTGGACTAGCTTACAATTAGCTTGCAATAGCTGACAAAAGTGCTGTTTGGGTTTGTTTTCAGGAAAAGACATCCAGTGCCTCTATGGGGAGCTCTTTATACGAGGGGCTGGCAGAGCTCTTCCCAGAATCATATTCTTCAGGTGGATTCAGCACTGAAGACTCTGGCAAACTACTGGTTTTGTTAGACCTTCTAACTGCTATCAGACAGCTCAGCTCCTCAGACAGGTCAGTGAGAACATGTGACTTATATGTACTGTGTGTTGTCGCAGTGGTAAATGCTTATGGGTCTGATCTTGTTTCTGGGTCCCTGCAGGGTCGTGTTGGTTTCCAATTACACCCAGACGTTAGACATGCTCCAGGACCTGTGTGCTCACCAGGGCTACACCTTCTGCAGATTGGACGGACAGACGCCCACGAACCAGAGGCAGCGCCTGGTTGATAACTTTAACAGCCCCTACTCCCAGAACTTCCTGTTTTTGCTGAGCTCCAAAGCAGGCGGGGTGGGGCTTAATCTTGTGGGCGCATCCCACTTGGTTCTGTATGACATTGACTGGAACCCTGCCAATGACATTCAGGTATATGGATGTACTTGTGTGTATGAGCATATTTACATTCTTACAACAGATCAAATGTACCCGTCTTTGTTCTATAACAGTAGGATCTGTGATTTTCAATCCAATGCTTACTTTCTTTATGTACTTTAAACGCATATTACATTGTTGTTGATTGCCATGTCAAAAAGTAATTTCTCTGTATTGGATGATGTAATGTCTTTCAGTTCATGTGACAAATCACCTTTACTTCTACTACTGCTAGCTAGCATGGATATATTTATATATAGACAAATATTTACATATAGGTGCACACAAACGACATATTCAACATTACATGCTTCTCCACTAGATGGCACTGTGTAAAGGTATAATGTTCCACATTACCTCGCCTCTTGTGTTTAGGCCATGGCCAGAGTATGGAGAGATGGACAGAAGAAGACTGTGCACATCTACCGTCTCCTCACGGCAGGTGAGAACACACACACACACAACACGAGCGCTACCAGTTCCATCACTGACGGTCATGATAAATGTCTGTTGCACAGGTACCATTGAGGAGCGTATATTCCAGAGGCAGGTGTCCAAGCAGGGGCTCTCTGGGACGGTGGTAGACTTGGGAAAGGGGGCAGAGCACACCAGCTTCTCCGCCAATGAGCTGCGAGATCTTTTCAGCCTTACAACCACGCCCTGCCTCACCCATGACCTGCTTGACTGCAGCTGCAACATGGACGGAGCAGCCAACGGTAGGCACACGACAAAACAACACCGCCACATGCACAATCACTAAAAATGGGAAGGGGGGTGGGGTTCCAGAAAATATATAAAGCAAGTGCTGAATCCGAATATCAACTCAAAAAGAGGCTACTCAAATAAAGAGTTAGGGAGCACGTCTTAAAGTCGGACGTAAATATACAGTATAATAAAACTAATGGTCGCAAGCATGTGACAATTAACGTCTTGTATGTAATGTATACTATATTTTCTCACTCTTTTTTTTGAGTTTTGTTTGTTTTATCCTTTAATTACTTCTTTAATTTCAGTTGTAGAGGAGGAAGAAGGGCCGACCTCCGATAGGCCGTGTCAGCTGGGTCGCCATGGTGACCGCGGGCAGGCGGGTCAGAAGCATCTAAGCATGTCGGAGCTGATGCAGTGGAGACATTTCTCTGGTGACGCACACACCTTCGCAGACCCTTACCTCGACCACGCACGCAGCCACGTCACCTTCGCGTTCCAGTCCATCATCTCTCAAACAGCCCAGTAGAACCTGGCCGTGTATGTGTCTGTGTATCTGTGTGTTTGCTGCGTGTTTGCTGCGTGTCCTGTCTGTGTGTTGGCTGCGTGTCCTGTCTGTGTGTTTGCTGCGTGTCCTGTCTGTGTGTCTATTTGTGTTTGCTGCGTGTCCTGCAGCCTGGCTACCCAGGACAAATGTACCACAAAATACAGCTATTGCTGCAGATATGTCGCATGAAACCACTTTGGTTTGAATGACAGCAGACTGTGACATTAAAAGCATTCTTTTTTAATTATTTTTTAATTAACATGTTATTCTAACGAGATGAAATGCTGTATGATTTTTTTATGAAGTCTCATTAAATACAAGTAGGGTGTGTGTGTATAACACAGGCTATAAACCTATTGCTTGTGGAAATTAAAAGAATCTGGGTCTGTGTTTATTGCTGTAAAAGCTGTGTGTGTGTGTGTGCGTGTTATTAATTTAGAGTGGCTGTATGTACCTTCTAATTCCTTGTTGATTAGAGTATATGAGGGGTTCTTTCCATTAAAGTAATATTTACTCTTTCAGTAAGAGGTGTTATGTTGATTAATGTTTGGCTCCCGCAGGGTGTGGGTGGCAAGGAGGTGTTAACACCTCACCACAGCTTCTAGGTAAAGAAAAGTATTATCCTGAGGAGGCTGTTCCATCAGATTGCAGCTTTTAAGCTTGTATGTTGCACGTTTCCCCTCAGATGCCTCAGATCGTTGTCAGTTTTAGATGTAGAGCAGGCTTGGACGGAATCATGTTTTTTTTCCTGAACTTGTGTCTGTTCACTCTCTTAATGGCAAGGCTGCTGTGTGGGAGTAATGTATGTTTTTGTGTGTTTCTGTCCTCATGATGTGCATATCACCGCCAACAGATTGAATAGGCACAATTGAACGTGTCTTTTACATAAACATAATTATTGTGTGTGTGTGTAATCATTGCCACTGTGCGATATGGGCAAGATTGTCCAAGTGTTATTACTACTGTAGCTCTCCATTATGCCCATGTGTGACGTGGCAGCAACAGGGCCTGTTGTGGCCTGTGGAGTTCTGATGAAACAGGCCAGCCCCCGTGGAGTCTCTGTAGGGACTGTGTGACCGTACACTGATGGTCTTTTGTCCTACCAAGTAATTGAAGAGCAGAGAACACGTTGCATGCTGATGCACTTTTCCCCGATTACATCCATTTATTGTCCGTTCTGGCAGGAAACGCACCAGATTTTGCCCCACATACTGTAACAGCAGGGCGGTTGCTTGTTTAAGCTTGATGCTCTGTACAAGTACAGATTATTTCTGTTCTGTACTGAGCACGTTATCACAACACACTGCTGTGGTCCTCTAGTAGAAGTTTCACCTTGAGTTACAAACCAGTAGTTTGCAGAGCAGCTGTCGCTAGGCAACTTCAGCAGCTATTGTCAAGGGCCAGCTTGAGTGTACTAAATGTGAGACGCTGTTTTGCTGATGGAGCTTCACTTGCTGACCACTGCTCACTGGTGTTTAAAATCCTTCTTTAAAGCTCAGGCCAGACAGCTCAAAAGACGAATGAATTGAATGAATTACTTTTCAGTGCTGGTGTGTGTGTGTTGGGGAGGGGAGGAAGGGGGGGGGGGGGGGGCTCTAATGGACACACTGACTCATTGAAAGTTTTTCCCCCTGCTCTCTTTGGAGGAAATGAATGATGAGCATGGTACCCAAGCTGTGTCATTAACCCTCAGATAATAGTTCTTACAAGCTATTCAGTGAGGTGTGAATTACCTGCATCTCATATACTGTCCATTCATTAAATGTCAGGCCTTAGAAACATTCACAGTAAAGTATGCCGTTAACACTGAACAGATGCAATATGTTGTTTAGATGCTAAGACCAGGTTTAAGTCTCCAGGGGGAGTGTAGTGAATTGGACACGCAGTTCAGAAAAAAAAAAAAAAAGATTTTCTTAAACACTATAATGTTGCATGTGGCTAGCCTATATACAGTACTATACTGTATGCTTGAACCTCAGTGTCCTCAGTAACAATGATTGACAGCCTTTATGGTTTGTTATGTCATTACCTCTCTGGACAGTTTTATTGTGTTTCGACTGTGTTTGGCACACTGTCAAAGTTTGTAAAGGTATTGCAGAGTCTTAACTATCACATTCTCTTAAATAACTATTTGTGGTTGCTTATTTTTCACCGCCTTGTTAAAGCTTTGTGCAACAGGCGTTCTACTAACTGTAGTGCTCCACACAGCCTCCTCAGCGCTTCCCATACTTGGCATGTGCCAAGTACTACCATTAGGTTTTTGTTCGTGACCTATACAATATGCATATACCATGGCCTGATTAGCTACCTGATGTGATCAGACAGTATAAACTCTTCAATATACCTATTCACCAGATAAAATAAATTATGCTTAATTGTCTTCATGCAATCATATCAGAATAAAACTGTAAAAATGTGCATTTCTAAACAGATTAGGATTTTGAGACACTTTTTAACTATGGATTATGTTCTCATATTTATCATAGTGCTTTGTGTAATGTTTATTGTGGCATCTGAATATCTGCCCATGCATTAAGTAAATGAAAACGGTGCAAATTGTCACTTTCCTCTTGGCTAGAATCCATTGCTGTCACCGCCATCGTGTTAGTCTCCCACCAGCCAGAACTCCCCGCCCCCAACTCTTGCCTTCGTGCCAAGATCTGGTGCGCCAGCACTTCAAGTCATCTGTCCATCAGATCGCAGCAGAAGCGATCTGTAGGCTAATACCATATACGCAGTGGTCCTGGACCCATAGGGTCACGCCCCACATGCCCAGGATACAGCAGGCCGGGCAGATAAACAACTGAATAAGCAGCATAATCCCTACCAGGCAGTCCCTTACTCCACCTATATCTCAAACTAGGTTAACACACACACGCAAACACACACACACACACACACACACACACACACAGTAGCACAACTACACAAATAAATACATTTTGATCCTTGAGGCTAAATCACACTTTTTCCATAATTGTTAACAATGTCATGTAGCAACTAAGTGCCCCTCATTGCCAACTGACACAATTGTGTCAACTGTAAACAGGAATTAGCGTTCATGAATTTAGTTTACCATAATACGTAATTATGCAACTATGTACATAATAATTACATAAATAGAAATTATTGATTATTTCTGTACTGCTTTGTTAATGACAGAGGAAACAGATTTAAGAAGATTAGATTAGGAATTCCTGCAATACACAACTATACTGTAGGCACATATACACATTACATTTTTGTTACAAAGTATAATTTTTAAGATAGTTTGATGGGCAATTATTCCTTACAGGGAGATGTAGCCTGAAAGCTTATGTTTGTTGATGCCAGTTATATCCACGTGGAAGTTTAGGGGGGCTGGGGATGAGTGACGTCATCAAAACTCTCTCTCTCCCCCGCTCTCCCTCTATATAAATCGTTTCTGGGAAACCCCATAACATTAGAGAGGACAGGACTTGACCAGAGATCATCAAACTATCGAGTTTCACCGTCTACAAGTAATGTTAGCCTCACAAAGATGTATAAAATGAAAGATGTATCTACAACCGTCAAGGGACAGTGTTTTTGTATCTCAACAAGCAGTGTGGTCGGAATTTATTTGTTCATCAACTAATTGGAAGGGAGCAAGTTGCCATTCTTGAACTTTAAGAATTTGACGCTAACATTGGCTTTAGTTCTGATCGGCAATTTAACCCCATTTTATTTCGGATTTCTAACTTTTAATTAGCACTATGCTGTCCAGTATGCGTAGACACAGTCTTCGTCTGCAACACGAACTTCACCGGTGGAGCATATGCGACCCTGGGAGCCAACTCCTCTCAGACAACGTGGTTGTGCGGATTCCTAACAGCATTTCGCGCTCAAAGTCCTGCATGAGCTCTACTGGGGAGTCAAACGGGAGTCGTGATAGTTGGTCTTCGTCGGATTCCATCATCTCCAATGACTCCGTCGGGGGGACGCCAAGATGCAAAACTCCATTTCGAGTGGTCCTATTAGGAGGAAGCGGGGTCGGTAAAACGGCGTTCGCCAGCATCTTCGCAGGTGCTGCGGACAGTATGGACAGTGACGACTGCGAGTTTTACGGAGGTGAGACTTTAGAGCTTGCTTCTTGTTCTGAGTGACGTTTTAGATTTGATTATCTGGTGTTCACATTACTTAGACCATGTACTTAAGATATGTTATCATCTGGAATATGCCCGAACATGGAGTGAGAAAGTAAATTAGGCCTAATGCATGCTTGTTGATTGTTTATCAGATGAAGCACGTGAAAGAACAATTGAGGTGGATGGAGAGAGTGCAACTATAACTCTGCTGGACACACTGGATACAGAGGTGAGGGGTTATTATAAATATATAAAGAAACATGTCCCAGTAAATGCACCTTAATTATTTACAGTATGAGCTTTTTATGATGCCCACTGTGCGTGTTTTGTAGGACGAGAGTATGTGGGTTCAGGAGCAGCGAATGCAAGCAGGCGATGCCTACCTTCTTCTGTATTCTATCACGGACCGGAAGTCATTTCTGCGGGCCTCAGAGCTGCGCATAACTCTCCGCCGCCAACGCCCTCCCCAGCGTACACCAATCATCCTGGTGGGCAACAAGTGTGACCTGGTTCGGCGAAGAGAGGTGTCCATCAGTGGTGAGTAGTTCCCCAAACGCGTTTGTGTGTTTTAAAATGGCCCACCATATTTTTTTTTAGATATGGTACTAGGGCTGGCCCCAAATATTCGATTATTTGGGTATTCGTTTGTTGGGTATGTATTCAATTTCAATATTGGGATTCGAGTATTCGTTTTTTCACATTATACATGCATGT
>JAODOY010000008.1:2669174-2679998 GCA_025399855.1 Forbesichthys papilliferus | reverse complement strand
ACTGTAGCAAATAAGGTAATACATATAATCCAAGCCCCCCCCCCCCCCCTCCCAACAAATCACATAATACCAAAGAAGAAATCACAAACCTGCTTAATCTAAATCTCTGTGATTGAAAAGAGCAAATCCGCGTTTGAAGCTTGTTGGAACAAACTGGCTCACATTCTCCTGCCTGAGTCAATGAAATGATTAACGCTGATAGATGAATGTTGTCTGCTTGATCCACAGGAGGTTTGCCACTGTTTAGAAAGCCTGGGATCACAGTCTCAGTGCTTTGACATTCTGCAGAGCGGCATTTGTAAATACCTGGTAAGAAACTCTTATTTCATTGCCGCAGAACAAATGTCAAACCTTTAATTTATCAATCTGTCTACTGATATCCACCTGCTTTCATGTTAGATTTTTTTTTTCTGCCTCTACAGTGGAACTAATCAAGGTGTGTGTGTGCCAGGTTAGGTTGGGCGTGGTGCCTGACAGTATGGCGGCAGGCCTGCTGAGGGCGGTGGCCAGACTACTTGACTCGTCCGTGCTGACGAGCGAGCCCGTCCTGCGCTTCTTGTCCCAGTGTTGTATCAGCCTGCTGGCTCTGCTCATCAACCTGCAGCAAGAGGCGCCCTCCGACACCAGCCACAAGAGGTGTGTGTGTGTACGCGTGCGCGTGTGTGTGTGTGTGTGTTGCCGCTGTTGGCACCAGTACGCAAAGCACAAACTCCCACATTTCCATATGTAGTGCATGCATGAGCAGAATCTTGTGCGTTTTATCTCCCAATTGCAAAGGAAGTCGTTGAATGGAAAGACGCAATGTGATTCTGGCACATGATTGGACCATCATGTGGACCCATGTTACTGCTTTGTGCTACTGTATAAACACCCATCCATCTCCACATCTTGAATGTTATGATGCGTGGTGTCTGTGTTTTGCCATTAGTATATCAAGAAGCTGCTACTGCTCAAACTGGTCTGTCTTGTAAGGTGCGGTACCACTTAGGTGGTGTAGGTGTAATCATTTTAACGTCATTTGCGACAGGTGTTTCCAGGTGAGGCCCTATAGCTCAGTGGTTAGAGCACTGGTCTTGTAAACCAGGGGTCGCGGGTTCAATTCCCGCTGGGGCCTGAACACTTGTGTTTTCCCACCACATCTGACCCTTTGCAGGGAGGCGATGTGGGGAGCATGTGTGACCGCCCTGAGCACGGTTCCCAGTCTGCTGAGAATGGTTTTGCAGACGGTCCGCGTCGCCGACATGTGCGAGGAGGAGCTGCCACAGCTGGGCCAGATGCTGTCCATGTTGCTGCAGCACGGCCCGCTCCGCAACCACCTGCTGGCCAACACCGCGCTACTGCAGCACGTCATACAAGACCTGACGGTGAACACACGCGCGGCCTGTCCCTTTTACAGGAGATGTGTCTTTTTGTAATTTGTAATGATCCTAAAGTAGCTAATTATGAACCTTGTTTATTTATTTTGTAGCTTTCAACTTTATGTTCGTTACATGCTTACCCTCTAAACCAGAGATCCACGCCAGCACAGATTTTGCATAGGTTTATATTTCATATCATATCTTCAGAACGGTAAATTATACAACGGCTGTACAAGACAACAGAAAAGATGCCTCTAAAATGCACTCTCAAAATTGTGCTGAAATTGGCATAGGTTTATATTTCATATCATATCTTCAGAACGGTAAACGCTAGAAAAAAAGTGTTCCTTTCCACATACTTGTCATTCTGCAGAAGAGATCGCTATATGGCTTCTGTTCTTCAGCATAACAGCGGCAGTACAAGACCAACGGCAATGTTGCTATAAACTTTTTTTCCCCCGTCATAATCTAGAAACTCTACTGAAGTTTCAGTGTATGGCTTATGGTATTAGGCATTTCGGGTTGCACAAGACAATAACAAAGCCGGCTCTAAAATCTCTTGCCTAAAAAATAAACCCTGAAAAACAAATTTTTATTACTAAAAAGACAAGAGATTTAAAAAATATAGAAATAAATAGATAAAAGTATACCCCATGAAACTCGTGTCTTATAAATTATAGTGCATATGCATAAATAAATTAAATCCTCTATTTAAATACATTTTGTTTTTATTTGAACTCAGAAGAATTTGAAAGTTAGTCAAGGCATGGAGGAATCAAAATGTGTTTCAAACTAAACTATACACTATTTTACCATCCTTTACATCAGTTGTCCCCAATCCTGGTCCTGGAGGGCTGCTGCCCTGCATGTTTTAGCTGCCTCCCCGCTCCAACACAGCTGAATCATTTGAATTAGCTGTGTTGGAGAGCAGGGAGACATCTAAATCACGCAGGGCAGCGGCCCACTATGACCAGGATTGGGGAACTCTGCTTTACATAATAAAAAAACACAACAAATAATAGGTTTAATAAATGTTTATCATTTTATTGCCTTTTGAAAACATAAATGGCGTTTCTCAAATTTATTTTGTGATATTATCCTAATTGTAGCTGAGAGGGCGCTGATATCAGAGACATAAAACACTTCGGATTCAGAGGGTAAACATACAGCATACGCTAGCAACATTTTTTATTTGATTTATTATACTTTATTCTATGGTTACTGTGGTAACTTGCTATAGCTAAAACGGCTTGCGATTAACTGTCTCGAAGACGTCACCTAATTTTGTGTGTGTGTGTGTGGCCGTCCTTCTCCAGAGGTATGCTCGTGGTGAGACCAGGGAACAGTGGCTAACAGACTTACTGTACTGCTACAGCATCACTGTGGCGCACGGCTCATCTGTTCACCGTGGAAACGTGTACTGACGTCCACCTCCTCACATGCCAGAAGTCCCCTTCCACAGATGTTGAGCATACACCTTCTTGATGGTTGTCTGTCTGAATGATGGACACTACATTCTTGTTTACATTCTTTGACGCTTCAGCCAAGTGCATACTGGTTTACAAGTAAACCTTTTTATAAAACAAATAAACATGAGTCCACAATCTGCTCGTGTTGTTTTGATTTATTTATTATTTTATATTTCTGTGGGGGGGGGGGGGGACACTTAGGTATATTTAAATAAATGGCACAATAGGCATATGTAATAATAATACTGTTTTGTGCAAATGTGTATATAAAAATCAAGAAAGAAGGCAGTGGTTACAATAAGCCATAAATCGTGAGTTTATTCAAACATTTGAATCTGGATTCATGATTTGTTTTTTATAGTGTTTAAATGCTTGCTTATAAACAATAACATTTTATGCTATGCTACAAAACAACAAAAAGCAGCAATACATAGTGTGTCCCTCTTGTGAACAACGTATTTGTGGTCCTGCAGTCTTTGAAAGCCACTAGCCGTGTGTGTGTGGCTGCAGGTGGGCTCGCTCTATGAGTGCTTGTTGATAGACTGCCTCATTCGCCACAATAAAAGAGGAAAGGTTATCAACGTGTGTGTGTGTGTGTGTTCCTTCCACATTGGATGAAAGGTTATCTGGCACAAACACCATTTCTGTAGACTTAACCCCACCCTGTGAGGTCATAACTGTGATGTCAGATGGCTTCATATTTTTTTGTTGTCGTTGAAAAGCTGCCACTGTGGGAACAATATACTCCCTAACTGTATAGACGTTGAGGCCCTGGCCAGCCAGTATGGTAACAGTGAAGGAATATGAGCCGTCTGTATCTGGACCGAAGGTGTGTTCCACAGCCTCATCGCTTTCCCCGACCTCTTGTACTCTGGCCGGCGCTCTGTGGTCTCAAGTGGTAGGAATACTGCTTGGCTTGGCTAACTGCGTCACACAGGTGCACGCAGTCTATACCGCTCACTGGAACACAAGCATAACCAGGGCTACCGTCAAGACAGTGGACTGCCACAGAATAGAGTCTGTGTGTGTGTGTGCTTACACTGGCTCTGTGTGCATAGTGTCAGGTCCAGGAGGAGCTGAGATTGAGAGCCACGAAGGTTATGCCCTCGCCTAGCCACAGAGTTGCCTGTGAAGGGATGGGGAAAAAACAAAATACTGTACATTCATAATAATAATATTGCCTACTCAGCATATTTATGAAACTATATGGAATGTCTATACATGTATTACAATTGAGCTTCCACTGAACTTATGATGTAAACGGTTTCATTAAATGGATGCAGCACCATTGATTCACATCATGTAATATATAGCTAATATGCCATTACTACTGTTTGACAAGATAGTGTATATTTGTGGTTAGATCCATATGAATTCTATGATATTCATGACAGATTCATAAAATATCTGCTATAATTAACCAAACGGTGTGACCCCGTCTGCAGATGTGTGCCAAACATCTGTCTGCTCTGCCCCAATGATAATCCAGAGAGCAAGAGGGAGGGAATGAGTTTCATGAGCGCGTGTATATGGCTCTTTGTGGCGGGTGGTGTCGTGTGTGTGTGTGTGTGTGCGTGTTGGTTCAGCAGATAGCTCAACGTAGTTGTCTTGACATTCCCTGTGACAGCTCTGAACTTTTCACAGAGTCAGGACTGGCAGAGAGAATGAGAGAGAAAGGGAATGCGTTGGTAGCTATCACGTCAGCAGGTTGGTAGGGGGGGCTTTCTGTCTGCTACTAGCAAAAAGCTGTGTGTGCATGTATGTGCTGCTACAGCGGCGGGGCTTGTGCCCATTCTCCCTTCACCACCTGGTGATGTGTGATGAATGTCAGGCCTGTCTGTGGGGCGAAACCTTACCAGAGGTTATTAAGCATCTAGCGCTACCCTGATACCGCCCAGGTATGTCGCTTAGAACATTATCAGGGCGCACATTCCTCCTCCCAGAATTAAACACCTCACCGGTGTCTCTTCTAGAACGTATTGCTTAAAGGCAGGGCTGGTTTATTCTCGAGGTCGCTTGCTCAAGTCAAAACAAACTCTCAAGGGCATTGTTGTTGTGAGCGGTGCTTGCCACTTTATGTTCCTATTTACGGAAACCAGGTGTGTAGAAGTACGTAGGATTCTTTTTTCAGCACTCACAGAGAACGAAAAGCTATAGAGCAATGCGAGGAGATCTTTGGTGAATTAATCAAAAAGTATATTATCTTACAAATGCTGACTATACCTTTTAAGAGGCCTTTTTATAGTTTTACATTTAAATAAAAAGCATTTAGTCTGTTACTTTAACAACGTTCAATCCTGCGTTTAAATTCTTACCGTAGATGCTTTGTAGCACAGAGCTAGTAGCTGATGACTTAGTGGGCGGAGCTTGATGTTTGGTCTTCTTCCTGTTGGGCGCGTGGTTCAAGTGGTTTGACTCCAAACCGTCTGACGTCTTCACCTCACTCTGTCTACATTTTCCATGCAACCTATAAACACATACATCTGAATTTAAAATGAGCGAGTCTTCAAAGCAAATACTTGTTAATACAGTGAATAAACTGTTTTAAGTTAACGATGAGCCTGCATGGGATATCATTGTTAAGATGAATAGAAACAGAAGGCCTCCTGGGAAGAGCTGGCAAGTCCCTAGAGAGATGCAGGTTGTGTGAAAGAGAGTTTAAAAAGAGAAATATATACTGCTGGTAGCTATTAGAATGGCATGGCTGAACTCTTAAGCCTCTTGTTAAAACTGCATGGGAGCTCCAGATTATACCTGGCTTCCCTGCACTCCTCCATCTCTGAAGTGTTGATAGCGTCCAGACCACTTTACTACTGGCATGGTAGGGTGGGGGAAGGGTGGTGGAGAGAGATGAGATGGGTGTAAAGAGGAACAGGGCCCACGTGGGTACCGTGTGGCACCGGAAGCCTAGCCTGGTGGAACCACACCTAAAATTCACTTTGTGAATAAGATCTGTTTATTGGGAAGTGTTAACAGTCATTGCCTCCTACTGGACAAGACCTCTGGTTAATTTAGAAACTATGTAACAGCTTTTAACCAATCAGCCTCATCTAGCTCTCCCACCATTTAGAAACATGCTTGACTTCAATGTCATCTCACTAACCCAGCCTGATTGGACCCCCAACAGGGTGGCTGTGAAAATGCTAATGCGAACAGGGTATTTAGACTGTAATCTCAGCAAAAGAAAACTACTGGAAACCTCCCGCAACCTACGAAGAAGAAGCACCTACACATACAACCCAGGGCCATGTAGAAGAGAGAAGATCAATATTATCAGTGGTCGCATGATTCACGTAGACGCTTTTGGGACAGTTCCAGGAAGTGCATGGGGGGCCATTTGAATCGATACAGATACAAAACTGACATTTTTGGTCATTAGTAGTCGATAAATGCATCGATTCACATTAAGAATATGTTTTATCGGGTGCTTCTGGTATTCGTGGCTAACTTTGGAGAACCACCTAACCCCCTTCCTCCTAGTGGGCAGAAACCCAAGCAGGCCACGTAAAGGTGGGGAGACAGTATCAGGAGGAAGCCCACCTCCTCCAGGCCCTCTGGATGGTAAACGCGGCCTCAGTCCTCCTCTTTTGCTGCTCTCTGTCCGGCTCTCCGTGCGCACCCTTGGAGATGGGCATGCACGTCGTGGCGCCACCCGAGGGGGACTTGTGGTCTGGGGCGGAGCTCCCTGAATCGTGCTGCCTGTCACGCGGGCCGCATGGAGACGTGCGTGCCCCAGTCCTGCCTGGGGCATCGTCAGGGGCAACGGTGACCCTCGCGGCACCGCAAGGTCGCACACTGGAGGATGGCCTGACCTTGACCTTGGGCGTGGCCGGGGGCCGTCGCTTGAGGCTGGGTGGCGGGCCGCAGCCGCCTGGGGTCGCGGGATGCTCCGTTGGTTCGGAGGCCTGGGAGGTGGAGGTCACGGGGTCAGGGATGGCCTGTTGCTGACGGGTTGGAGGGTCTTCACGCGGAGCAGTCTCCTTACTTCTTCTGGAGGACCTGCTCCTGTGAGCTACTGGGAGGGAGAGATTTGTGACAGCCAGCTATGGAGATGCTCTTGCTGGAGGAAGTAGCACATTGAAATACTGTCCCACAATACGCAGATGTTGTGGTGATACAGACAGGTATTACACCAACACATCTCCTCTTACATTCCACCTGATATTCCATTCATATTTTTACAATGCATTCCATCTGATTGATTTATTTATTGACTGACTAACTGATTGATTTAAATGATTATATCATAATGGCAACATACACAGATTCAGATAATAAAATCACATTTACACCTTGGGGTTTTGTAAAAATGACCCTGTACCTTTGCTTTTCAGAACCTCATCTCTGTACATAGTGCGTTCAGATCTGGGGAGGTTCTTAGTTTGGGCCAGCGTGTTATTCATGGTCAAGTCCCTCATAGTGTTAGCTAAGGAGGAGGGCTTGTCCTGCTCTGCTCGCACAGCCGAGGTCTTGCGCTTCTCTGCGCCTGCCAACGACATCTGGCGCACTCGCCTACGCTGCTCCTCTTCTCTTTTCCTGGACACAAAGAGGCGAAGGTAATTCATGCTGCTGGACGGGCTTGTGCAGGAAGGTGACGGAACGTGCAGGAAGGTGACGAAATGTGAAGGAACGTGAAGGAACGTGCAGGAACATGCAGGAACGTGAAGGAACGTGTAGGAAGGTGCAGGAAGGTGAAGGAACGTGAAGGAACGTGCAGGAACGTGAAGGAACGTGCAGGAACGTGAGGAGCAGTCTCTCCAATCTGACGAGCACCGTGTTAATAGCCAGAGTTCAGTTGAATAAACTAATATATGCATGTTTGTACATATAGCAGGAATTTAATAGCAATAACACAATATAGAACATGTCAAAGCCAGATAATCACATTTAATTTCAAATAATTGATATTAGGGTATTTTCCATAGATATTATTAGGACAAACAGCATTGAATGTGCAGTACTGGTAAATACTGTAGTGTATCCATGCCTTCAGGGCTGGTAATTTGATATTTTATTAACAGAAAGTTCACTGCAGTTGTTCACTTAGTTATTTCCTCATTGACTTTTCTTTTGTGAAAACTAAAACAGACAGGAAAGGAAAAAGAGCAATCTGCCCTGGCTGAGAAAACAAATTTACCGTGTGCTCAAGGTGTGTCTGTGAGCAAATGGCAGACAGAGACAGGGGGAAGATGCATGCGTGTGCATGGATGACAAACGGAAAGATGGATTCAGAGAGCGTGCGATAATGAGGGAGCGAGAGAACGAGTCAAAGAGAGAGACAGAGAGCGAGACAGACAGAGAGAGAGACAGAGAGCGAGACAGACAGAGAGACAGACAGACAGAGACAGAGAAACACAGAGAGAGACAGAAAAAGAAGACTTAAGGACAGAGCACCATGCATGTATATGTGAAGTGTAAAACACAACACAGGCTTTCAGTAGCATACCAAGAATGGCATTGTTTAAACTAAGTGTGTTTTACAAAGTGCCCGAGGTTCCCGAGGTGGCATGTGACAGACTACTGTGGGGTTGTGCGCGTGTGTGCTACTGTGCGGCGTGCCCACAGGCGTCGCACGGGCTCCGCTCACTTTGCGGCATCCTTGCGGAGCTGCTCGTGCCTCATCAGCAGCTGCTTGCGCTCCCGGAAGGCCTTGCGGACGGTGTAGCCCTTGTACACAGCCTGGATGGAGGCCGCCGCGATGTCCTGGATGGCCGCGATGGACAGAGCACCGTGCTCCAGCATGAACTGTGTCACCTCGCTGTGCTCACCCAACAGAGCGTAGTCCAACGGAGTGTACCTACACAACAACACACAACACACACACACACACATGACCCTGTGACCCTGTAATTCCAGCAAACTATGTGACTAATAGTTAATAAGAACATTAAGCAGAAGCCAGGAGGAACCAAGATATGTTGCCTTTTGTAGTCCTTATAAAAGTACACATAAAATGACACATGCCTAATAACACAATAAGTATTTCAGCTTTATGTGAAGACATTCCTATTAACATAATAAGTACTTCAGCTTTACGTGAAGACATTAATATACTACATCATACAATGAAAGAGCTAGAATAGGGTTTTTGGCCGTTCCTCCCCTGAGACCTCCAGCTGAGGTCTCTCCTTCTGTCCTGACACAAGCGGGAAGCTCGTTTCTCTATTGTGAGGTCAGAGTAGCGCCTCACCTCTCCTCTGTGTGCTCCATGTGGTTGGGGAACGCATTGTAGCCCAGCAGCAGTTTCACAGCGTCCAGGTAGCCATTGTTACATGACCAGTGGAGTGCAGTACGTCCCTACACAGACGCACGCACACGCACGCACCATGGAAGAACATAGTCACAACAAATTATGCTTTTGAACATTTTCATAAAAGCAATATCAGTTTCACTGATATTAAGCAATTGCTTTTGCAATATAATAACGATAAAAAAAAGCCTGCTCCCCATTGGTAAAAGCCTTTCAAGTTTCAGTTCTGGTTTTCAGTTTAGTTATGGTGACATGGTGCGACATTCTTAGAAAAATGACATCAGCAACACGTTTGAACAGAAGAAGCTGTGGTTGGCTCACCAGAGCTCTAAATAGAGCATATACACTACACTGGCGTAAACAGGGTGCTGCATTGGCCCACTCTGTTCAGATAAGAGCCGTTGCCATGTTACAATAAACGGAACCGATCCATATTCTAGCTTTAACTTACACACAGAAAAATGGAAATACAAAAATAGAACAATTCTGTACAGGTACACTTTTGAGGAACTTTAAGGTACAATATTTGGCATGCGGCCATCAACATATGGCTCCAACAGTATATAATATAATATAACAGATGGTTTTAAACAAGGACCAGAAAAGTTTTAAACAAGGACCGGCACTAAAGGGTAAACAATTGTATCTCAAAAGGGTCTTCTGTCCGGCATTTATACCCTTTCAAATACATACATACATACATACATACACACTGTACATAGATACATACAAATGTACATACGTACGTACATACATATATATATATGTAATATGTATATATATATATATATACGTACATACACATATATATATATAAATATACGTACAAACATACGTACATATCTGTGCCGTATCTATTTCTGAGCGTGTACAGTGTGATCATCCAATAGTGTCCTGTTTTGTCTGCGGGGTGGCTGTTAGTGTGAAGCGTGCACGCTCACCTCCTTGTCCTGCACGTTGGGGTCGGCCTGGTTCTCCATGAGTACGGCCATGCAGGTGATGTATCCCCCGTAAGCAGCACACTGCAGGGGTGTGCGCCCGGCCTGGTCCTGCACAGTAGCAGCGCATTCAGGACTGCTGTCTAATGCAGCCGTTCCCAAACCGTTCAGCCCGCAACCCCCCCCAGACCCACGACACCCCCGCTACAGTGCTGACAATTACTGTATGGCAATGCTATTTCTAATCATTTTGATGTTATTTCATTTCTGAAAAGCATCTCGTGACCCCCTCCGCTGTGTCTCCCATCCCCCACTTTGAGATCCACTGCTCTAACACTTCACACCACAACAAGTGCCAAAGAAGCCGTGTGCACCAGAGATGGATCTCAGGCTAAGAACCGCTTTGTTAAAACCATAGCATACAGTATACACATTATAAACATTTAAATAAAAGAACAACATACTGGAATTACACTGAATTATTGAATGTATTAATACCATACACACAATTTGGAAACTGCTGTGTGTGTGTGTGTGTGTGTGTTCGTACCTGCACATTGGGACTGATCCCATTCTCCATCAGTACCTGGCACACCGCTGCGTTCCCACCCAGCGCTGCCCAGTGCAGAGCGGTGTGGCCGTCCACATCCACCAGATCCACACGTGCACAACCTTACACACACACACAGTCAGTTCATAATCAGCCATTTAGCTGGCATCCAACCTAAAGGCCCATTTATGCTTCTGCGTCATGGACCTTACGCCGCAGGCTCCCCATAGCCACCTAACCTACGGCGTAAGGTACGCTG
>JAODOY010000008.1:2656674-2666674 GCA_025399855.1 Forbesichthys papilliferus | reverse complement strand
GTTATTCCTTGAGGAACTGTCTATTTTGTTATTTCCTTTGTTATTTCCTAAGTTAAGGGATGTTATTCATCTATTGTGAAATATGGCTTTTCTACAAAGATGTACAAATTAATTAAATTAAATTAAAATACATTTCCAAATAAACTTTATTTCACACATGCACACACAAGCACACAAGCACACACACACCCATGCACCACGCACACACAGACGCACACACACAATAGAGGAACATAGATTAGATGGGGAAACTGAAGACTTGAAAACTGATGAAACATGCTGAGAGAGGAGCTGTGAATCAGTATCAGATGTGTGTGTGTGTGCGTGTGTGTGTGTGTGTGCGCGCGCATGTCTGTATGCGTGTGTGCGTGCGTGTGTGTGTTTCACTCACAGCGTAGTCACTCTGAGCTCCATAGTGAAGCGGCGTCGCTCCCTGGCTGTCTGAGGGAATAGTGCCTGACGTGTTCCTCTCCAGCAGCAGGTGGACGATCCTGGCGTGGCCTGACAAACCAGAAATGCAAACTCCACAAATACTAACTGCATATATAGACACAATGCCAGATACACAGTCATGCCAGAAACACAGTCATGCGAAACAAGGATGTAGGATAGAGATTAGTCATGTGTGAACTGGGAGAAAAAGCCGTTTTATTGTGTTGTTAAGGTCAAAGGTCAATTGTTCAGACACAAGACAAGCATTGTGTTTGAAAGTCAACCGTAACAAAAGTCTAGTCATTTGTCTTTAGGAAACTTTCATCTTAGAATCCCATAATATTTTACCTTTACCTCATGTAATGAAAGGAACAGGAATAGAACAATGGAATAGAAACTTCCCTCTTCTGAGGTCACACATGCATTGATTTAATGAGGTGAGCTCTCATAGGCTACTCCGTGACAACAAGAATCCCTGCAGCCGTGGCACACACGGTACTTATTGGTGCCGGTGGTCTCACCTAACAGCGCGGCCCAGTGCAGGGGGGTCCTGAAGAGGTTATCGTACACCGTGACGTTGCAGCCCTCGTACGCGGTCAGCACCTCCACCACAGCCTCGTTGCCGTCGGCAACAGCAAAGTGGAGCGGGGTCCGACCCTCGTAGTCCTGCCAGTTCAGCAGGGACTCCGTAGGAGCCGCCTCCTGCACACACACACACGCGCGCAAAGAAGTTCAGTTGTTCCGGTTTAAAACTTTTAACTGGACAGTTAGTAGTGGTAGTTTCTGCCAATTTTATAAAATAATTTCTCAAAAACATAAACAAATTGAACTCTGAAACATTGTCACAAGATAAAGCGGTTGTCAAGAAGTACATATGTAGTTATAACTCAGTTTTGACCAGATACGTAGCCTTGGACGGAAGACATTGTTGCCCGTGTATAACCCTGTGGGAAGAAAAGGCTTTTTAACCCTTATTTTGAGGCAAAGTCACTAAACATTTTAAGAGTTCGTTTTATTTTTCCCCCAGATTTGACTCACAATTGTATGCATGCAGTTGTTATGCCCCGAGACCATTGAAAGTGCATTGATGGCTCTCTCCCCATTCATTTAGATAGTAATAACTGCCCTGATGTGTTAACAAGATGACTGCTGAGTGGCCAGCCTTGCAGATAAGTGCTTTAATATAGTACACTGTATGTGTATGTGAATGCACACCTTTCAGTGCACGAGTGATAGTGCAGGACCTGCCAAAAAAGGGACAGCACCTGTGTGTGTGTGTGTGTGTGTGTGTGTGTGTGTGTGTGTGTGTGTGTGTGACATACCAGGATGCAGCGGACGGTCTGGGTTGCGCTGGGCTCCTGGCTGTGTGCCGCCCAGTGTAGCGGGATCTTGCCCTCGCTGTCGGGTATGCCGATGTTGGAGTCGTGCTTGATCAGCAGGCGCACGTGCTCCGGCCGGTTGTAAAAGGCCGACCAGTGGAGGGCAGTTTGCTGCGCGGAGAGACGCGCTGATTACAGAGCAAACGCCCAAACGCCCATTTTCCTATGGTACCTGGCATGCGCTATTCGCGTTTGTCTAGCGTTTTCAGCGCAAGGCGCGGAGTCGCACCGCTCGTCAATGTCACACTCGGTCATGTGTGATCGGGGGCCTATTCAAAGTGATTGTGACGCGGCCGTGCCTATAGCGGCAGGTCTCTGTGTGATCGTGGTATTAGCAAGGGCGGCTAAAGCCCAAGGGCCCTAGCATCTGTCGCTAGAGCGTTTCTTGATGTGTCAGGAGAGTGAGGATTATGTAACTTACTGCACAGCGCTAGCGGCTTGCCACTGTTACACTGACACACACACACTCGCTGACACGCACAGTGTTGCTCTGTTCTGAATGCCACTGTTCTGAATCATAGCGGAACATGATGATGCTTCATTTGAATGACATTAAGCCGACCGTCAGAGTAAGAACATTTGTAAACAACATTGACAACATAGACATACCGATTAACACTATATTCCAATATGTTATGTAACACTGCCGTTAAGATTAGTACAAATGTTCCAAGTCAACACGTGAAGATATGTTGAATAATAATGGTATATGTGCGTGCATGGAAATGTAGCGAAATACAACGTAGTTAGAGAGACAGGAAGTGAGCGAGAGGTAATGGCTGGTTGTGTGAGTGTTTGAAAAGTATAGACACGTTCCCTTCCACGATGACATAGCAGAAATAGTCCACGTGCGGCACACAAAGGCGGTATTGAGCCGATATAATAACGCAGATAGCGTTATTAGGATAGGAGTGCAGGCTGGGGAGCTATTCTGGGTCCGGCTGAAAACACTGCCATCTGACGTGATGATGCGTATTGGATAATTACAAAACTAACGACTGCTATCAGACAGACATCAGCTCCAACAGACAGAGGAGACTGCGTGATTGCGTACGTGCTGTCTTATCAGCAGAAACACAGGACAAAGATTGTCAAATCATTTATTGCTAACTTAGTGTCTTCATGTGCATAAGTGTGTGCACGTGGGTGTGGGTGCACATGTGTGTGCGTGCGTGCGTGCGTGCGTGTGTGCGTGTGCTCTTCTCTAACGAATCTCTGGTTCAGCCAACAAAGAGTTTCTTTGGCCATCTGATTATGTGTTTGTGGGTGACTGGACAGACGGTTGTGGGTGACTGGACAGACGGAACAGAGCAGCACAACAAAGGCAGACACCAGGCTACTGCGAAGACGTATCGGCGGTACCTTGTTCTTGTCCTGCGTGTCGACCTCGCCCGGCCCGATGTGCTTGAGGAGCAGCGCGAGGGGCTTCGGGGAGGGGTGTCGGGTTGCCAGGTGCAGCGGGGTTATCCCCTCCAGGTCCTTCTGCAGCCAATCAGCACGCCGCGACAGCAGCAGCTTCAGGAAGCGCACGTTCCCCTGCAGCGTGCACATACGTTAGCATCATCATCACCATCATCACCATCATCACCATCATCACCATCATCATCACCATAGACTACTGGTCTTCCTCTCTCACCAGGAAGCTGGGGGTTGGAATGGGAGTTGAACAAGCTGCCAGAGTTGATTGGCAGTGTGTGTGTGTGTGTGTGTGTGTGTGTGTATGTGTGCGTGCGTGCGCGTGCGTACGTGTGCGTCTGTATGTTTCTGGTATTTGCCATGCCGTGACCACCAACACGCCATGGTCTGACAAATCTATCCTGTGAGTGAGTGTGCATCTATACATGTGTGCACGTGTGTGCAAACTTGAGCGTGTGTGTGTGCGTGCGTGTGTGTGCTCCCTATTCTCAGTCCAATTAGATCAGTAATCCCTGGCCTCTCTCCTCGTCTCAACCACTTATTGATCAGATGTCAGAGAGACAGGCCCTCCCATCACTGCCCACCCCTCACTCAACCCACCATCACCCCCACACACACACACACGCGCACACATTCACAGACTGCAAGTGCACCCCCATAGCCTATAACTACACCCGCTCACCTCCATTCACGTTTTAGCAGTGCACCGCCATGCACGCCAACATGAATCTTAACACAAAGGGCACACGGATGGCATTAATACTATCCTTACATTGCTCAGCAGGAACAAGGGTCAGTATCAGTATTGGCTTGAATAGAGTTTTGCTTCAAAAGACGTGTCGGATGTCTTATGTGTGGCCGCCAAAGTGAAGGGAGCCAAGGAGATAGATCAAATGATACAGTGCGTCTGTGCTTCTATTTGATCGGGCAGGTGAATGTGTGGATACGATCAATTCTTGCAACCACTAGGGGGCACTGGCTTCTCACTTGTGATTAGGAACTGTCAATCCTTATTGAAGACTTGATCACTGCTTACAGATTTCTTACTCCATTTTGTATGTATACAGCTCGTCAGGTTTATTAAACTTTAACCTGGGTGACAACAATCATTTAGTGAGCGTGCGTGGGTGTGTGTGAGCATGTGCATGTACTTTCTGTGCAGCGAGGTGCAGAGCAGAGCGCTGGCTGTGGTCAGTCTTGTTGACCAGGGTTCCGGCCTTCAGCAGAGCCTCTGCACAGTCCAGACGGTCAGCCAGCACACAGTACATCAGAGGAGACCGTCCAAACTGGTCCTCACAGTCCCGCAGAGAGGGCTCTGCTACACATACAGTCACAGTCGTGGTCACAGGAAAGCACACGATTCTTTGGGGGTAAATTAAACCAAATATTCTATTTATGTTCACAAGGGCAATGGAGACAACTAGTTCTCTCAACAAATATGTTTACTACATGCAAATGTCCACTGTTTTACGGGAAATCGTTTCAATAACAATTTTTAAGGCAGTTAAAGAAAATGTCTTCCAATTGCAGATCTGATTTTAAATCATTTTGCTCATGAACACATCTTACAGTCTTGATGGCCCAAGATATGAATATATTATATATTAATGGTTAAAATGAGCTGAACCTAGACACACATGTTACCCATCTTTATGGTGTTTTCAGGTGGTGTGATGGTCATAATATTAGATTCACAGTGTGTGTGTTCTTCTCCCTACCTGTGATTATCTTAAGCAGGGTGCTTCTGTCACCGTTAACAGCGGCAGCGTGAACCTGGGAGCCCAGTGCGTTTGGGCGTGGACTGGACGGCTCAGATGCCTGCAAAACCCATTGCAGAGCAACATTTAAAACTAAAGATTTAGTAGCTTGGTTTATTCAGCAAATATCAAATATATTCCATCTTTATTTAATCCCCTTTTAAAAGTGTATCACTTACAATTTTGATCAGAATGCAAGTAAGACAAATACTAAAAATGAAGTACATTTTCATCATAATACTATTTACTACTACTACTACTACTACTAATAATAATAATAATAATAATGAATACATTTTCATCCCCCAATGTAAACAATATATCGGACCTCATAATGACTGTTTCTCCCAGAAAGCCCCATATGTATTTATATATATTTTTAATCAAATATATTATGCTAACATAGATGCTTTCCAAAATGAGAATTAATGTATGCTGACATTAGCAGGGAAGTGTGTGTGTGTGTGTGTGTGTGTGTGTGTGTGTGTGTGTGTGTGTACACGTCAGTGTATCTGCCCCTGCTGAGGGGGTTAAATCTCTTCCTGGCCCCACTTAACCAGATCCCAGTGAATGCTGGGTAATCTGCAGACAGGAAGCAGCTGTGGAGGAAGACCCTGGTGGGGACTGTGTTAGTGTTTGAGAAGGGGGTCTCGCTTCATGTCTTATTCATGTCCCATTAATACTGCAGCAGGCTCGCTGTGTGGCCGTGTGTGTGTGTGTGTGTGTGTGTGTGTGTGTGTGTGTGTGTGTGTGAGTGTGTGGTTGAGCGTTTAGAGATGTGCAACTAGCCCTGTGGGCCACAAAACAGAAATCAATTATTGCCCCTAAATACACCAACAACAAGGGCCACATCGTAATGAGGCAATATTGGTGCTCCAAGACATTTTTATTAGAAGGTCTCAAAAATAGACAAGAATGCATCGGAAAGATCATCAGCGAAAAAAAAAAAACAGAACATTTAACAAGAAGGAATTCCGCTGCCCTGGCCTGACCCCCACTTTGGGAAGCACTACGCCTCCTCATTGTTAGCTGGTGGTGGTCACACTACATCGGGGAAGATTATTCCGGAACAGCATGGAACCACGGGGCTCATCGGCTCCAGCACCTCCTCAGGAAAGAGCGTCTGGAGTATGACAGGGTTCCACGCGGTGTCCTCCCCTCGTATGCACACTCCTCCTCATCCCCATTTTTCCATCCCATGCCCTGTCCTCGTAAAAACCGTACCCCTGCAGATGCTGCGTGCCACGTGGTAATTACCCATCATGCTCGCTGCTTTCTCACGCTTTGACGAGTAGAATTGTCACAGAGGGGTAATTGGGCTGAGGTACTACCTTCACTTTAAAGCCTGTGTGCAGGAGGGGGAGATGGCAGTATTTAAAGTATGCGTGTTTGTGTGTGCGCGTTCACGCACGTGGCACGGCTGCCAAGTCGTGGGAAATGATTTTCCGTGAGAGAGAATTTTTACGGGGGCTTCACCGAAATCCACCACAAACTCTTTTAATTTAAAAAGATTAGTCACTCACTCACACGCACTCCTTTACGCTCTCTCTCGCTATCTCTCTCCCTCTCTCTCTCACCCCCCTTGACCCCAGACACATGCGCGCGCACGCACGCTCACGCAAACTCCGACGCTAATATCTAACATATGCTGAAATGTTTTTTAATAAAGATGCCATATGGCCGCACAAGGGAGACCTTTTGAGAACAACAGTATGATTACAGTGTCCAGTGTTAACAACACATTATACAGGGGACCAAATTAAGCTCACTGCCTTCTCATGTTTGAAGTCACCTACTTCTGTTCAATCAAGACAAGAGCTCACTTCTCCTTTGAACACAAATTTCTTTTGTCACAATTTCTATCCTCCTAATTCCAGAGGCTTTCGGAGGACATGAAAGCCCCCAAATGGTGCAGCAAAAACATGCTTTTCTTATTGATTTACAAACACTGTGAAATCTAAAAAGACCAATTCTGCCTAAATGTTGATATGTGGGACATATTCGCGAGGGGCTGTGTGTTCGGGAAGACCCCACGGTGTGCCGGGATTTGGCTAAAAAGGCTTTTAGGATACAGGGTCAAACAAAGGCGTGTGAAAAAACAACACCGGGTCCCGTTGAGAGCGGTGGAGTGGCTTCATTTAGCCATTCATATGGGTTCCTCAGGGAGCACTCCACTTGCTAATATGGAGACAATACCTCCGCCTAAACTATTGATCGCAGCTGAAGTGATTGTGCATCTGTATAAATATTGATCCGCCCCGATGCTGACATTATTTACTCTTTATTCATATCCAGCATCAAATAACCAAAGCGTGTTTAACAAAGACTATAGCGATTGCTGCAACACCTTTCAAAGACCTGGCGGGAGCGTTTAACACATGTACAATACTGCCTCTCTCACGCTCTCGCACACATACACACAGGCGCACCCGCGCACACACACACACACACACACACACACCCACCCACACACACCTCACATGTAACCAAACCCATGAATAGAGGCTATTGAGACAGACAGGTAACAGAAACACCAGCAAGGAGCCCAACAGTGGCAGTGTGTGTGATGGGGGGACAGTAGAACTAGTTGGGCAGGCATTGGGGAACGGGGCCTGAGGCATTTGTTCCTTAAACACACACACACACACACACACACACACACACACACACAAACGTTCCTTCAGCACCTTTTTTGTGTGTAAAACAGTCTGTTTACCTTGGCAATACAACAGAGGCTTGGTATGCAAAACATAGCAAACATGTTAATGTAAATTATTTTTAGATAAAAGTGTGCACTAAATACTATGAATGTAAATGTATATGCTAGAAATATAAGTATAAAACATATAATAATGATTGTGCATAAATATATGAACATTTAAATTAAACAGCATAAATACTGTGACAGATTTTTATACATTTGACAATTTGTCAGGACATATAATGTGTATTTCTTGAGCAATCATGCACAGGGACACAGACCGACAAACAGCAAGACACTGATATTAACCCTTGCACGGGCTTTCATTAATGCAGTCACATTAATGTCACACTGGTCACGTGTGTGTGTGTGTGTGTGTGTGTGTGTGTGTGTGTGTGTGTGTGTGTGTGCACGCATGTGTGTGTGTGTGTGTGTGTGTGCGTGTGTGTGTGTCTGATAGGATATGGGCTGGAGGGATCTGTCTGTAGTTTTGAGTGGCAGGTAAGGAGGCGGGAGGGGGATAATATAAGCCCATAGGGACGTTCAATCTGCAAGGTCTATTTCTGGGGGACTTCCTGCTTCCCCGAGGACCAATGAGCTGGCTCGCTCAGCTGGGGGCTGTGCCCTAGAGCACAGTGGGGCCAATCAGCAGGAGGGAAAGGCTGAGTGGCATGTACATGGTCTAATTTACATCATTACCACATTGCATTCGGACAAATGAGCCCCCGGGGCCTGCGCCAATCACATGGGAGAGTAATGCAATTAGGCGGGACCATGGTTGTCAATCTCATCGCCACGGGGGTCAGGTTCTGTTCTAACGCCCGTGGCTAAAACACCACTGCTCACGGCCTGTCTAGTAGTGGCGTTCGCGTGTGCGCACACGCACACAGGACACATACTATATATAGAAAAAAACAGATAACTGTATGCAGATAGGCATAGAAATGCGTAATTCTTCTCTATACGTGTTTAAGTGCTGCTCTGTTGCCCTCTCCCCCTCCCTCTGTGGGTGAGGAAGGGAAGGGGGGGGGGGGGGGGAGTCACGAGTCAGAGAGGCATTGTGTGCAAGCACCAGCTCCAGGGATGAGAGATTGACTTGTGTTCTCTAAGGACTGTGTGTGTGTGTGTGTGTGCGTGTGTGTGCGCGTCCACATGTGTGCGTGTGAGGGGTGTCCATTGGGGCCAGGTGTTGTTTGTGTTGGAGGGCAAGGCCCTGAGAAAAGCCCTATCAACCAACAAAGGGGACAACGGGGGAAACGTGTGTGGTGGGGAAGGGTCCCGGCTTTGACTGGCATCTAATCGAGTGCTCCCGCTAATGAGGCTTATCTCGGTCTCATTACGGCGTGATATCATACCGGAACATTCCACCGAGTCAATAGGGTGCTGCGCTGCCCTGCGTGCGCGCGTGAGCTGGTCAATGCTGATGTCACTGATAGTGTCAGGCGGTCGTAAAGATTAATAAGCGGCGCCAGAGGAGAGAAATACCCGGGCCGCGTCTCAAATCGCGCTCTTATTTGCGCTCTTATTCGCTCCCTCGTGCCTCCTACGCCGCGCTCTCTCACACCTCGCGTTGGATCTTAACATGGAGGCCGGGAGTCCGCCACGGGGTCTGAAACTTTTTGGAAAATAATCCAACATTCGTAAACTTGTCGATCATCTTAAGCTTATGAGACCCCTTTTTGCACACGGTCATGGCACTGCATCCATAAAAGTGTCACTCGTGACACTGGTAAAAGATAAGGATGGGGATCTGTCATGGTTGCCCGGGGGGCAGGGGACTGTTGTGACAACGTCCCCTTGTATCACTAATGAGCCAGCCTTAGGAGAATGGGAGAGCGATAGCAGGGAGAGAGACATGGCAGGGGAACTATAGTTCCTCTTTTCCTACGTCCACTTTGCTTGCTCCAAGCCATCCCCCACACCTCGCAGCCTAATTGGACTAAAACTGTGATCTAATTAAACGTCCAATTAGAGTGCAGAGGGCTATGTGCCCGCCGGCGAATCAGAGCGCAGGGACATAATCAGATGGAAAAACAAACAAAAAAATCAATGGGGGGAAGGGGGGATATGAAGAAAGATGGAGAAAACAGAAAAAGATAGTGGTGGTGGGGAAAGAGGGAGAAGATGGACAAATAAATTCAAAAGGGGAGAGAGAGAAGATCCCATTCCTCCCAACTGTGGCAATAGTTTGGACCACAATCTCATAGTAAAATATTCAGTTTAGAGTTGCGGTGAGGTGACATACTCTAACTCACCTCAAAATGTGTACAACTGCTGTAATAGATATCCCAGGATGTTGATATATATATATATAC
>JAODOY010000008.1:2610885-2624535 GCA_025399855.1 Forbesichthys papilliferus | reverse complement strand
AGATCTCAGATGGTCACCGCAAAGAAGTTGCACTGGTCTTGTGTAGAAGCCTGTATGTGAAAGTTGTATTTCATGTCGTTTGAGGAAAATGACATACTTTTAAAGAAATCCTATTTAATTAAATATACTTCCACAGTTTTGTATGAGCACCAGAAACATAACCTAATACGCCAGATGTTTTTTTTTTAATGTATTTTTTACACAACAATCTTGGAAGCCATCTATTGAAATTACAGAAAAGGGCAGGCACTTTAAAAAAATGACTGCAGTTGATCAGATGAACTGATGGTGGTCTGTCACTGTCAGTTTCTATCACACACACCTAGACTACACCCATAGATGCCAGTACGTCATTGATTGGTCAGACGTACCGTGGTTTGGAATCACAAACAAGCACAACCAAGTTGGCCAGACTGATTTCTCGCAGCAAAGTCAAACTGAAGGTCACATCCCGAGGTTTACATAAGCAGCCTCCCAGATCCAATGTCACGTCTAAATAATGAAAGAAACAATGCAACAATTTTGCTAGAGCAATTGCCCCCGCGACCCGACTCTATATAAGCGGGAGAAAATGGATGGATGGATGCAACAATTTAGGCTACATATTTGTTAGCACTGGGGCAACAGTTCAATGTTTTTTTTTTTATGATACAGAAAATACATTTACTATTTTGAATCCATGTTATTTGGTGTCTGATTATAAACTTCACGTTAAATTAAATGATCACAAATACACTTAAGAAAATCTGCAACTATTTTAAACTCACACGCCAGATGCTTTTCTAACAGAGATCTGGATGGTCTCACTTTCTAGAATCACAACTGTCTAGACACAAAGTTTTGCAAACATTCTCATGTAAGAGCTGGTTTGAAATTTTAGGCATGTTGCTGCTTTATGTTGATAGCCTACATTGGCCAAATGCAGAGCACCCTCTTTCACAAGGACTACTGATAAGGGTTTCTACAAGTAAGCATACAAACTAGATGATTTCACACTCCTTTCTGTCAGTTAATGTGTTTTAACCTACCATACTGTAGTAGTAGAAGTAAGCTTAGCCTAATACATTTTTTATTCATATTTATTAACTTTAGCTTCAAGCAATGATACCAACAATAGTTGGTATAGCCTAGTCTATTAACTAGGCTAATAAAGTAGGTCAACTAATTTATTATCTTAGTAAATTATGTAATTAACAGACTACTTTAATGTTGTTTTTCCTATAACTCGTGGGGGAAAATGAGTGCTATGCTAGAATAAGAATGGTAGGCTACAACTATAACAGCAGTAGGCCTAGGCTATAATTAACATAAAGCCGGTAGGGGCTTACAGCATGTCACAATGGTTGGGTTAGATACGTAGAAATACGGACGACGCTTATTGGCTACTTATCGGTATATTTCATCTTTACGGAACTTGATTTAAAGTGTGACGTAGAGGTCAAAAGTTCAGGTAGGCCCCAGCGAGAATTGAACTCGCGACCCCTGGTTTACAAGACCAGTGCTCTAACCACTGAGCTATGAGGCCTGAGTTAATAGTTATAATTACTGCATGCTAGAAATAGCCTTCTCTTCTTTTGTGTATTAGGTGTGTCATATATATTATGGACACACCCTACCCTTACGGCTTAGGCAACACCGATACGAAACGGCAAATATGGCCTGCATTTCAGATGTTTACACAACTGAATATGGTCGAAAATCGAAAAAACATTTAAATCAACACTTCATGTATGGTAATGAGGAGTAATCCAGTTAACATTAAGGTTAACCTAAAGCCAAAGTTGTAAAAATGTAGGCCTACCTTAAAAATATGCATGATGCCGCTGTTACGTTGTATTAGCTCATTATGACCACGAGAGGGGAGTGGTTGACTGGAACCATTGGGTTCACTGTCGCTTGCTTGCCTAACACCGGCCTACATTATACTACCTTTTCCACCAACGCGAACAGAGTGCTGGTAGTTCCGTTGTAATACAGTAATAGACTACATGAGAACCAGACCAGTTTGGCCTTTCTGCGCCGTTATGAAAACCACAACCTTCACGTTTGTGTGGATGGATGGATGGATGCAAGCAACAATTTAGTTACAAACACTGGGCTTGACCGGGCTCGATCCATGCTAAGGGGACCAAGTGTGAGCAAAATAAACAAAATAGATTTAGAGATTTTAACACGCAAATTACAGTACACAAGCCTTTCTCTTATTTTGCCCTGGGGCCACTAGCTGCAGTGTTTCCACTCTTAAGTGATATTATGGTGAAAATATAAAAACGCATACTGGGAATAATTACATGCCATTGTGTGTGCTGATTTGCTGCATGTGGGCTTTTTTTAGCTGGGTGAAAATATTTGTTTACGTTTTTATACTGAAGCATAAAATCCAGTGTGCGTGTGTGCTTTTGTGCGTGTGTAGGGTTTACGTCATGATCATGATCATGATTTGCGACAGTGGTGCAGTAAGTAGTGCGGGGCGACGGGTGATCCAAAAGTCGCTGGTTCGATATCGGTTAACTCCTCACCAAGTGTCGAGGTGTCCTTGAGCAAGCTAGATATCTAATCCTAACTGCCTGGCAGCAATCACCATCGGTGTGTGAATGTATATGTGAATGTGAGGCAATACATAATAGCGCTTAGACTGGTTAGAAAAGCGACAAATGCACACACAAACCATTCACCATCGTTAGAGGGCAGCTAAGATCACGATTCAACTGGGGCACGTTTTGATGATGGCTGCGGTGTGGACCCACTGAAATTTCAATCAGTATTCCATTAGTGTGAATGTGTGCTTTGTGTGTGTATGTAAAAGGTAAACTACAACTACAAGGGTGAATCCATCAGGTTGAAAGATTCCTTTTTTTTTTACTCTCCTGTTTTCTCCATCCCTTTACATCACTTCACCCTCCACTCTCCTCCACTGACTCCTGACTCTCTCTCTTTCTTGTGGCTGGAGGGTTTAATGCTCTGCTCTTGTCTATGATTGATAAGAGTGACACCAGACAGTCAATCTCTACCCCCCCCCCCCCACACACACACACACACACACACCTGGATAATGCTTTCACATGGAAGCATGTTGTCTGGTTTCCCTGTAACCGGCAAATTTGTAAAATGGCGTAATATTTAATTTTGCGTACAGATTAAATGACACACCAGTCAGAAAGAAGCAGCCAACACTACACACATGTTGCCTTGCCTTAACTGCAGCCAAGAGCACGTGCACTTAAGCGCATACCCACACACAAATCCACATGGATAAACAGTGTGCAGTTGATGGATAGTAACCATCACCTCTCTCTCTCTCCCTTGCTCTCTCCCTCTCTCCCCCTCCCTCTCCCTCTCTCTCTCTCTGTCTTACACACACAATCTCTCTTTGTCTCACAGATTAGGCCCATCCATTGGTGCAGCCAGGTGAACAAAGTGTCAGTGGACAGAAAGGTAATTGGCGGGATGTGATCCTGTAACCCTCGCAGCGACAGATGGAGCTAATCTAATGCACGGATTGAATCCAGTCTGAGCTGACAGAGACCATCCATTCATACCTACTGTACAGTACCCACCACCGTGTGTGTGTGTGTGTGTGTGTGTGTGTGTGTGTGTGTGTGTGTGTGTGTGTGTGTGTGTGTCTGTGTGCTTTTCTTCACTTTTTGCTGTTTTTATCTTATAATACTCAACCGGAAGACCTGAACCCCAGGGGAAACCTTGATGTATCACAGAAGAAAACACAGATTTAATACAAACTATATTAATGGTAGTAGATTCAAACCATTCTTGGTAGAGACGTGATTGGATGTTGCTGCAATTTAGCTGGTCTATACCCAGTAGGCCTATCTTGCAAAACTAAGCTCCAGTAAGAATTGAACCCACAACCCCTGGTTTACAAGGCCAGTATAACCATTGAGCTGAAGCTGAGGCCTTAGTAAGTGAATATACAAATTAATATTCTGCTCCTCGTGCGCAACAATAGGTTTGTCAAGAATGCATGGGCTTGACAACCTTTATTGCAACAGGCATTGATCATACGACAAAGGTATGCTTACATTTCAATTACGAAGGTGCTATTACAACTAAACATTTGAACCTATATAACGGCACCCTAGTGTACAAATGTGTGATGATATCACACTAAATCAGTTACTTGAACTTAAAAGAAAAACTCATAAGGGAGAGTTGATTGATTTTCTCCTTACAGTTTTTTGTTTTTTGTGTGTGTGTGTTTTCATGATAGTGGTAAATGCATTCTCTGAATTGCATAATAGACAAATTCAAGCTGTTTTGCCCAATGAAATTAATGACAAAGCTTAATGGTAAATCCATCACAAAAAAACTGCAGTGAAAATGTGAATGGCTTCTGTGGAAGCTTTATGAGTGATTTACCCCCACCATACACACACACACACACAGTGAGTCAATCTCATACATTGGAGAGAGACAGAGGGGAGCAGGAATTGCATATCGCATATATACAACTATATGGTTTGTGTATTACATACAGTTTGTATCTACTGCACATTCACGCATATCGTGGTGTGTGTACTATGTATGCAAGTGTGCATATAGCATTTAGCATGTGTGCACTCCTGAAGGTGTTAATATATCTGCATGATGAACATTTGTCCTATTCACTATTCATCCTAAATGTATATTCAGGTGTTTGTACTGTATGTCATGTGTTTGGGGTTGTTCACCTAATCTCTCTCTCTCTCTCTCACACACACACACACACACACACACACGCAGTTAGTGTTTTGGGAGAGTGCGATGCTAAATGAAGCGTGAAATGAAGAGTCAGAACCGTTGGAAGATTCGTTCCCTGGGGAAGCTCTACAACAGGCTGAGCCAGGCCAGGCCCAAACCAAACCCCGACTGTGGATCTGACAGCGCACGCACGCACGCACGCACGCACGCACGCACGCACGCACGCACGCACGCACGCACGCACCCAGTAGCTAAGCTACTGGTGAGCTTGTTGTTTTTGTCAAAATGTCTTCCAACACACAAAAAGTACAAGGTATTAATGTCGGTACAAGCACACACGCACCAACACGTTTAGCCTGTATCGTCTGTGTGCAAAAGTACACTGCTCGATCGCAGTTCAGCGCCAGAACAGAAGATTGTGCCCCCCCCCCCCACTCTTCCCCTGCCCCAACACGCTGTTTACATTTTGAAACACAATAGGCATGGGGCAACATAAAAAATGTATATCACGATTATCCTGGCTAAAATAATTGAGATAGACGATTATTTATTATATTATTATTAGACTCTTAAAATGGCACTAAAATACTGGAATCACTTTATCTTACATTTTGTTAAGAAACAATCATTTTTATTATCATGACACATGCACTAGTGATTGACTGGAAAGATGCAGACCAATAAATCAATTAGTAAATCAATACAATTGGACTTTCCAAGTTTTTTTCCAAGTCACTTAGGTGAGGATATTCATGATTATCACGATAATGGACACTCACCACGAAACGATTATCGTCAGTATCGTTACCGTGCTAAACGATAAAATCGTATATTGTGCCATCCCTAAACACTACCATGCACAAAGTGGCTAAGTGGCTGGAGTAGAGAAGATGTGAGCACCAGTGACACCACATGCTCTGGTGGGGAGGCCAGAGCATGTTTTTATTAACACCACTTAGTTTCAACCATGCATTTCACACCATTTCAGCAACTTATAATGAGGATGTGTGTCCTAAAACATAGTAGATTTTCATATTTAAATACTATCTTTAACAAAATGAACCATAACGACTTCAGTGGAAGGTCATTGAATTCTATTAGTGACAGCTTTTAGCCTTCCTCCTCTGTGCTCGAGTCCATTTCAGCCAGGTCTTATCTTCTCTAATATGTCCTACTGTTAATGAACAATCAGCCTTGTTAATGTCCTGCTAATTAACACCCCGCCAGCCTGTTCTGAACAGTAATTAAGTGCCAGATGACTCATCTAATTGGTGTATAGCGATTGGATATAGTCACGCTTAGCCTTCTGGGACTCAGGAAGTGAATTATGTGTTTGTCATTCTCCAGGGGAGAAGTTTGACACAGTGACTGGCCAAGTCCTGCTGTCAATCACGTACTTACTCTGCTCTTCTGTACTGTATAATTGTATCTTCCTCTACTCAAAGTATGAACTTTTCAGGCTATTAAAGACTAATACCATATAAATACATTTCTATCTTGGGTATGAAGGAAGGCATATTCAAATTTGGCCCTGCACATTTGAAATGTTGCATCTAAATATAACATTGTAGAATGTCAAACCCAGGGTGCAAACATTTATTGATTTATATTCTCTCCTCCGCTCTCATAAGCCTTCCATACCTCCATAAAGAGGTCTAAAGGTCATAATATTTAATCTTTTAGACAAACTATGCTACAATAATAGCTTCACATATGGGTTCTCTGAGCTTTTCACAGCAGCTAATTAGCTTGATTGTGGAAAATAAGCGTAGAATATGAGTTTTATGGTGAACGCAGGTTCATTACTAGCTAGCTTCACATATGGCTGTATGCAGTCTGGGAGCTGCTAAGGTAATTAGTTTGACTGTTGAAGAGCACAGAAATAGCTAATGGTTTAGGGCAAAGTTTAAGGCGACGAGCGGACTCAATATAATACAAGCTAACAGTGTTAGGTGGCAGCTACACTCACATATGGCTGACTGGTTGCTTCAAGCTGTTGGATAATGAGTGAGGGGGAAAGACTAACATGGAGGTATGGAGGGAGCAGAAAAGGAGAGAGTGACGGAGGAGAAGCGGATTGAGTGAGACGATGGGTGTAGGGCAATAAGCTTGTTTTGATAATGAGCGTGGAAGAAGAGACAAACACCTGAGTTACTAAAAAGAAGAAAAGTCTGAGGTGAACTTTTCAGTTGGCAGCTATTCCACATGCATGCTCACGCACACGCACACACACACACACACACACACGGGTGTACCGGTTGCTCGGAGCATCTTGAGATAATAAGAAACACAAGAATGTGTTTCTTATAATGAGAAACAACAGCTGAATGGCTCGTGGCAGAAGCAAAGTGAGGAGACCCTCACATACAGTTCAACACAGAGACACATAATATGTAGGGGCGAGAAATAATGAAAACGTGAGGCTGTAGACATGGCAACAGTCGGAGCTTGTATGTAGCTCCAAATTGTATATTATTGGTTTGTTATTACACCTACATAAACTCAATGTATCATACAAATAAAATGTATTGGGTAATGGTGGCACCAACAGTCAACAAGTGGATGTGACTATAGGACAACCACATGGCCAACATGGGCATTTATTAGGGCGGGGAAAAGTATCGCGATATTTCCCATCCATGGCGATACTGTATCGATACACAGACGCCAAGTATCAAAATTTTAATTAATCTTTTTTTTATTTTTTATTTAATTTTAGAAATTGCACTAATATTTATGAAATGTTTATGTCAGTTAGCTGGCTTGACAATCACATTTTGCAGCAATACAATTTATGTGAGATGAACAAACCGATGTTGACAAAAGATTTCCTTTGGGGACATAATTTGAAGTTGGAATCGTGATATTTTTTAAATCGAATTAATTTGTATCGTGGAAATATCATATTGTGGGGCCTCTGGTTTCCCACCCCTAGCGCCTATGCTAGTTGGATTAATCACTGCTGATTGATGGAAAGCAGCTCTTGACTTTTTGTTCCCTGGGAGACACAGACTGAGAATAAGGTTTTAGCGTAGCTTTACTAAACACATTTTAATCACATACAGTAGTATAAATGTACAGGTGTCTAAAGGATGCAGGCTCTGTATGTGTGTGAGTGGGTGTGTGTGCGTGTGTGTGCATGCGTGTGTGTGCGAGCACGTGTGCAAGCACATGTATACTATAAATGACACAGCGAAAGTCGCACTATCAGTCTACATGCCTGCATGGATTTGTCTTTTCATGTCTGTTGAATCATTACATGCACAGGCATGTGTGTGTGTGTGTGTGTGTGTGTGATCAGTGAGCCTTTCATTTCCCTGGATAAGCACTTTGTTGTCCTTGGGAGGGAGACTGCTGGTGCTTGGCTTCACGTGCAAAACGGCTGTGTGTTGTTCCACTGTGAACGTGAGGTGACCTTCCAGTGGCTGTAGCTCAGTCACGGTCCTGTGTGCGCGCGCACACACACACACACACACACACACACACACACACACACGTTAAACCTTGGGGGCCTACAGATAAAACAAATTTAAACAAATGGTTTCCTGTGATGTTTCCAGCTGACACACACACACATTGACTCACTGTGTTGGCACACTGATACAAGAGACACACATTACAGTGCCACATTTGCAAGTGATTTGCATCAGCTCGCTCACTCTAGGTCAAAAAACTGAAATCTATTATCAGCTCTACAAACACGTTTTAAGGTGTAACTGCACCCCAGCTCTGATCCTGACTCCACCCACTCTGGGCGACAGTGGTGCAGGGCAACAGGTGATCCAGAAGTAATAGGTTATCCAGAAGTAATAGGTTCAATCCCGGCTAACTCCTCACCAAGTGTCGAGGTGTCCTTGAGCAAAACATCCAACGCTAACTGCTCCCGGTGGTTGGTCACGCCTTGCACGGCAGCAGTCACCATCGGCCTATGAATGTGAGGCAATCCTGTACGTCGCTTTGAGTTGCCAGGTTCGAAAAGAACTATATAAATGCAGCCCGTTTACCACTACAGCTTTGAAGAATCCGTCAAGGAGCTGAGCGAGGGGAGGGACTGAGAGAGAAACCCCCATTAACGGTAACATTTGATGGGTGCAGTTACACTTTAAGACCGTTGCTGATCAAACAATTGAGGCTGTTACACCAAAACGTTGGAATGCACTGCCCCCACCACTAAGGTTTGCAGCTTAAGACATACTTGTTGGAACAGGTACTTGGCCAAGTCCCTTGCTTTCAGTATGTATTACTGTGTAGCAGTTGATTATTTGTATTATTTGTATTTTGTTGCATATTATCGCCTTTTACTGTGTACTTTGTGACAAAATATGTGAAAAGTGTGCTATACAAATATGTACTACTTACATGCATGTGCACCGTGCACACACACACACACACACTCACACAAACACACACATTCTACTGTACCAAACATATTCAAGCAATACAAATATGTTCATACAGTATAAATATTCTGCTGTGCATAGTCAAATTAATTTATATTCCCATAATGACAACATCTAATGAATACATTGCTACTGTACATTATTAAATGCACAATACAAATGTTTTTTTGGGTTACAAACCTTTATTTGACACTAACTCAGCTACTGCAACAGGCTTTCACATGACTTTGAAGTAACAAAGCTGTTTCATGGCGTCTTATGATAGTTTGGGTCCCAGGTCAGATGTTGACCTCACAGTGCAACAGAAAATCACTCTGTGTAACCTTGGTGATTAGGTCAGTACTGACAGATGTTGGTTAGAATGGACACACACACACACACACATGCACGCCTGCACACAGGCACTGCCAGATTACATTTCATTTAGAAAACAAATTGGAGTTTTGCTGCCTGATATATTGAATTGCAAAAGCTTGGCAATATACGGTAGCAGGGGAACTATTTGAGATATTTGTGATAATCATTAATTTGCATATGCATCCATGGGGTCGAGGGGAAATTGGGAGTGTAGATGCGTAAGGAGAGAGTGACCTATTCCGCTGAATGTCTGAAAACTGCGGTGCAAACCGCAAGTCGGTTTTGTGGTGAAAATCCTTTGAAAAGCACGTGTTTTCCCAGTTAGCACGTTTCTTTGAACGTGGGAAGCAAGCAAGATACAGTACATTCCAAGACATGCTGAAAGAATTGGATTGCTTGTGTGGTGTAAATTATTATTCCACAAAATTTTAGTCACCCAAATATAAATATTTTTATGTAGAATTACGCCCCGTCTATACGTCTTACCCTCTAGGTTAGACGTATAGATGTATAGATGTAGACGACAGACGTATAGACGTAGAAGTAGGCTATTTATAAATAGGTCTACTTCATCATTGTTAAACTTGTTTTCTTTACCTGAGTCTGCTGTTTCATTGATTTCGGACACCGCAATTTACGGATATGGCTGGAATATAGAATACTCGCCTTGCTAACGGCAAATTTAGAGGGCGGTGGCAAGCGCTGATTACGCGATCAGCTGCACGTTTACATCCAATGTAAAATGTGATGTGGTCTGCGGTCTGGCTGCGGTCGATTTTACACTGTGTTCACTAACGTACGTATATGAGGCCCATGGATTCTGGAGGAAGATTGTTCATATTTGAGCTAAGGGTGTCGCAGTATACCGGTATTGACGATAAAAAGTGAAAAATTGATATGGTGCTGAAAATACACATGATAATATCGTCTAAACAATCCACCCCCTCCAATTAAGTCCGACGGGTCCGTGACTTCAAATATAGCGTGAGGTTTCAGGTGGTGAGTGCGCAGCTCCGGTTGTTACATAAAAATACCAGGCCTCAGATCGCACTAATATTATTATCGTTAATTATTTTCGCCACGATAATCATGTAGTGAAAATCTAATATCATGACACCCCTAATTTCAACTCTTCGCCGCCCACGTTGAACACACATTGCCAAGGCTAGGTTAGTGTTGTGTGTTTTGTTTGTGTTCCCATTTGCCGAACTAGGGATATGTAGAATTTTCTTTTTCAGCAAGGAGGCTTTTGACTTTTTTTAAAAACTTTTTTTTAATATACGTTTAAACCTTTTTATCTGTAAGTTTTATATTGTCACCCAAATATGATCATTTGTATGAATTACTCACATTACAGTCATGTTTGAAGTTGTAAATGTTAAAATGAAGACCTCTGGTTCTCTGAAATTCACCCCCGTACAGTGCTAATGGTACAACCTGCTATTGTTCTTCTCTGGAACAATAAAATATTCAAGACACATCGAACAGTGTGAGAGACCGGAGTAACCAATGTACATGACACATGACACGGGTATTTATTCATGGACTGAGGTCATCAATAATTAATGTGATAGCTAGATATCACCATGCCATGACACTTCTCATAGGCCTAACAGAAGTCAGTCAATTGAAATGTTTCAATCGTAATCAGCTCATGGTGTAAATGTTATGCTTATGCTCAGGACAAGCGACCTTAGAAACATGAACAGTACATGCAGATTGCAATTGTAGCACTGTTAATTATGCCTGTTTTATAATTTCAGTTATGACATTAAACTAATTTTCTGCTTATTTTGTATTGAATCAATTACCGCTGATGACATACAGTCTTGTCAATGTATCTCCTGATGAACAGGAGCACATTTCAGAGCTACAGTAGAAAGATTAAGCACTGATTTATTCACTTGGACTATTGTACAATACGTTGACATAATCAAGTAACAGCAGTCTCCTGGGTCATTGTCTCGTCCAGGGTCACCTATACGCCTGTATGTTCTATGAACGTTACAGGTTCTTGCTTTAGTTTGTTGATTTATTAAACGCCGAGCAGACTCTGGTTCTTCTCGTTTGTTCTCTCTGCACTCATTCCTTACTTGTACAGTAGGCACAGTATAGCAGACAGACAGGTTCAAATAATGCTCTCTGGGCCTCAGATCATTATTCATAGATTCAGTTTAGTCTAATTCTGCTGCCTCATTGTGTCTGAGGCAAGCTCCTCCCTGGCGGCTTGCTTGGCTCATAAATATTAATGTGAATCTGCATAATGAGATTCTGCGTTATCATAATAATAAGGTCTACTGTATATGGTAGGCCTCAGATCCAATATTTAGGTGAGGCATCAGAAGAATAAAGAGAAGTGTAGATTGTAGAGAAGTATCTCTCTTGTTGTATAGAAGTGACAAGGTAGTCACTATTTAAAAAGGTCTTATAAGTACATATAAGGTTCTCCACAACCATAACATCACATATAACATAACACTTTTTATCATACACCCCAGCATATACGTTTCTTTCTTTCTTTCTTTCTTTCTTTCTTTCTTTCTTTCTATTCAACTCTGTCTCAGTTCATTTCTGTCTTTGCCCATTCTCTTTATCGCTATTCACCCCATAATGTTATGGGTTCAATTAGGGTAAGGCAGTGACACACACACACACACACAGTGATGATAATTATCCTTCCCATGGGGGTGCAAGCACTGAATCTAGATTTAATGTGGTTTCAGAGTTCCATATCTGCTACGCCACATGTGTCCGTAAACACACACACACACGTACACACATGCGCGCACACGCACACACACACACACACACACCTAAATTCAACATAAAGCATGCATATAATATGCAACCCTGAAAAATACAGCAACATACACTCACAACCCCCCCCCCCTTCCTCACACACACACACACATCAGCAGCAATCACACACATGCTCCCTGGCCAGGTCCCATGGTCTGTGTGTGCTGATAAGGCTTTAATCCTGATTGCAGCTTCAGTAAAAGGCTTTGTTATGAACACTAAATAGACTGGCCGTCGGCGAACACACTGGAACACTGGTGATAACACACACGGGCGCACGCACCCGCACACACACACACCAGCACGCACTCACCTATCACAAACATCCGTGCACGTAGATCCCTGCAGATAGATAGCAGGTATAGATGCAGGTTGGAGACATACCTCTATAGTGGTGAGCATGTAACACACAAACACACTTACACAACTCTCAAAAAAAAATTATGCATGTGCTTGCAGTATGTGTGTCTTGCGTGTGTGTGCGTATGCGTTGTGCGTGTTTGCCCTGCTCTGTTTGTGTTAATATATGTGTGGTGCATTTGTGTGTGCGCATGTGTGTGTGTGTGTGTGTGTGTGTGTGTGTGTGTGTGGTTTATCTGCATGTTCATGAAGCTCAAGCTCAGTGGCTGTGGCCTGTACATGCCATGAATGGACTTCTAAGAGAGAGAGAGAGAGTGAGAGAGAGAGAGAGAGAGTAAGAGTAAGCCACTCATACTTGAGCCCTGAGACTGCATTTACTGTATGAATTCATCATAACCACATGCAGTCGCTGAAAAACGTTCAAATTGTAAAGTGTCTCCCAAACCATGGTCAGGACGCTTCCACGTCTGTTCCAGACTGGTCCCGTAGAGACACACTTTAAGGTATTGTACCGATAATATGCCTTTGTATTTCTGATCTTGAATATCTGATCATATATTGTATTCTTCATGGCTCTTAATGCTGTATCTGCTTTTGCTGTTCAGTAATTCTCTCTGACGTGTAGTGGTTCACTGCTCTCAAGTATGAAGTTTGAGAACCACGGTTCTACAGCATATTATGGACAGCCTGGCCACGGACGCCCTGTGAGCCCTTGATGAGGCCAGCTGTTACTTCCCGCCCTGTGTGTCTCTTTAATCCTTCACCTCGGAGTCTTCTGAAGGCTTACTCATGTTTCAGACAGCCACACATATCAAGGATCTCCTGCCAGAGCACTGTGATGGAGGAACCCCGCCTGTGTCTGTCTGTCTGTCTGTCTGTCTGTCTATCTCCCCCTATTCCGCCTATATTTGTATATGCCGTGGTTCTGCAACTTGAGTGGAGTTCGACGTGAGCTGTGAAGAGCGGTAATACAATAACATATGCATGCTGTACATGTGTGTGTATACTATAAATATATAATGCTTTGTTTAGATACAAG
>JAODOY010000008.1:2600373-2610785 GCA_025399855.1 Forbesichthys papilliferus | reverse complement strand
AAGTGTGTGTGTGTGTGTGTGTGTGTGTGTGTGTTGTGGTGGTGTGGGGGGGGGGGGCTGTAATAACAGCTTCAATAAATCATCCGGGCCAGTCGCTGCTCCCCGGGGATGTGGGATGGATTAAATTAAGCACTCCCTCTATTCATATGTCTCTCCATCCTTCTATTCCCCTCTCTCTCTCTCTCTCTCTCTCTCTCTCTCTCTCTCTCTCTCTCTCTCTCTCTCTCTCTTTCACTGGGCCGCATAAATGCCAACAGCTGATCGCGGAACGGAACACTCGAGAACGGTTTCCACAGGCTGCAGCGCGAGAGAGAGGGAAAGAAGGGGGGAGAGAGAAAGATGTAAGCGAGGGAAGGGAATAACCTGCAGAAAGAGAGAGAGAGAGTATGTGAGAGAGAGAGAGAGATAGAGAGAGAGAGAGAGAGAGAGAGAGAGGGAGAGTGCGCGCAGAAGAGGGTGCTGTAGAGACCACGGTGTGCTCCTCTCCATGTGAGAAGAAGTCGTTCTGGAGCTGGGAATTTCTCTACGTCGAGAGAAGTGGTCAGCGCTTCCAAAACACCCTTTCTTTTCGCTTTCTTTCTTTCTTTCTTTCTTTCTTTCTTTCTTTCTTTCTTTCTATCGTTCTTTCTATCTATCTTTCTTACTTTCTATCTTTATTTATTTCTTCCATCCATTCATGATTCATCCATCCCTCCCATTCCGTCTTTTTCTCCTCCCCTGAAACGCGGGGGAAGGAGATTTCAAAGCCGCTGTACGCCGCAGGGAGTCCCGGTCCGCCAAGGCAGAGAGGACCGACCCCGGACTCCGCGTTCCCGGCAGGAACCGCTGGGAGCTGTCCGGTGCTGAAGTTGCGTTTCCGACTCGTCGCGGTAACGGATTTGTATTGCTTGATCTCCAACTGATTCAGACGGATGTACTTTTACACTCCTCTAAGAAGACATTATTAACCGCTTCGTTTGTTTGGCGAAACCAAACCGATTCTCGCGCTGGCTCTTTGGGCAGCATTCAGCGGAGTTTCTCAGTGCGTGTTGGCGTCTATGAGAGTGTGTGTCGTGGGACAGTAAGATCTGCAGGCAGCACAATGCCAAGATCTTTCTTGGTCAAGAAGGTAAAACTGGATGATTTCTCCAATGGAGCGGATCTGGAGAATGCTTACCGCCACAGGACAGACCTCAGCCTGCGGCTGCATGAGAAAGGTGGGATTCCTACAACACCCCATAACACATTGAAACATTTATAGGCCTTACAACTTGTTAATTAATATCATATCATTAGATTATGAGCAAAGCTGAAATAATGAATAATGAAGGGAAAGTAGGAAACTGTTTTCCTCACGCATCCCAATATGTGTGTGGATTTGTTGGTTTATTTAACAAAAGGTTCCCCCTCTCGGTCAGACCGACCCTGCAGGTGAACACAGCCATATATACTGTGGCAGTAACTGGTCCGAATAACATGCTGCTTTGCATGACTCCACTGTCTAATAATTACAGAATAAGACTGACAGAAGTGGCAAAATCAGTGAATGCACACATACACACACACACACACACACACACACGCATGAACGCACGCACGCACGCAAGCACACGCACGCACACATACACACTCACACAGACACAAAAAAAGGAGATGGGAGACACGCAACATTACAAGTCTTCGCACCTGACTCATCCATTTGGCTTATGGCTACAGAATAGGCTAAAATACTTCAGCGATGTAGCCTACGTCTTCATTAATTTATAGTGCCTTTTGATAAGGTAGCGTTTGTATCAGTTTGTAATGTTTTACAGTAGGTCTATATGAGACAAAGTGACAGCAAAGAATAAGTAAATGTGTTTTTTTCCCAACACGGTTCATGTTCGTGTCGTGTTTGTTGCAGACACTATGTATGCAACCACCTGCTTTCAACTGAAAGCAGGTGGTTGCACGTTTTATGACGCACTAGAAAACAATATCGCCTAAACACTTAAAATGAACGTTTACAATATTGACGCAGGCTACAGCACATGCCTATATGCAAATATCCGATTTTAAGTCTAAGTGTGCACAATGTCTCTCATTCACTGCTGGTCTGGTTCCACTGCTTTGGCTGCAACTACTCTGTTTTATTATGTACAAGGAAAGATCAGTGACATTGTTCTGGTCGCACTGGATTTGTTTGCTTGTCCCATTTTTTGTGCACCGTGACTCGACAGGACAAACGATTATCTCGATACCTTTCGCCAATGAGAGTCTAACTGTGTCCCACACATTCAACAAGCATTCCCGTTTAGATGCTGAACGGTTGCCTGCGTGGCATATAGGCAAACTGTTGAATGTATGACTACTGTACATATGTCTATTGTATAGGCTTTGTCTCTATACGAATTTATATAAAGAATATTATATACATATATTATATAAACCCTTATTAAAATGAGTGGCTAATTAGCTACTCATTAGCTACTACTTTTTAAAAATGACTCAGGCCTTTCCAATACATTTTGAATGTCGCATTACCGGCCAGATAGGCCTATTAAAAGCAGGTTTTATTTTGAAGGCTGCCTCCTGTGAGGCATGCTGAATTAGCACTCCAGCCTGTGCCGTCAATTCCCACACACCCTTTAATAAAAAACGGTCGTGCTTTCCCTCGCTGCCGTTGCAACCTCGATGTCATTGACACCTCGTTGCACTCCAGCATGAGACGTTCCCCTATTGTAGCCTATATAGTCTAGAGTCCTAATGAATAGGTAGGCGATTATATTCTTAATGCCGAGGGTAGCGAGACCTTTCTGAACTGTCACGAAATATGCAACCTCAGCAGCGCAGACAATGCTGCCTGTCCATGGAAGTATTCCACATCGAGTTTCAGCACACTCGGTAAGGACACCCGGGATTGGGGCAGCCAGTTGCTGGTTGAATGAATCTTCCTTTTGAAAAATGTATGTTGTGCTTTGAACGTACAATGGGGTGTAGTATAAGCTATATTAAGATGGGACGCACCCGTATGTAGCCTAGTGGATTTATTAACGCAGACGGTCAGATCTAGTGTCACAAAAATGCTTGTTGCTTTTTCCTTCTCCACTCGAGAGTTCCCCCGGAGATTGGATATGCTGTATAATAGGAAAAAGACGTCTTGCCTTAAAAGAAAACTACTATACATATCGTCTTTGGTTGCAAAATACACTCTAAATGCTATCCTGAAACTTTAGGCGTGAGAAAACATTGATAATATAATATAAATAAATGTTATATATATATAGGTGAGAAGACACTGATATAGGCCTATGTCTATTTGGTTTCTATCCTTTGTTTAATGTTATAGTGCCTCAATAATGCTTCTGTTGGTCACACCACCTCTCTGTGTGGTTCGCAGAGTGTAAAATGTTAACATGGGTATTTTATTCAATGATATGGGCTGGGAGACACTGATCCCCATAATTATTCAGACTGCACGTGTTTATCTTTAGCACCAACAAATGGTTCTTAGTCTTATTTGGGAACATGAGCATTTCTCTATGGAAGTCATTAACGTCGACGTGAAAAGAAACTGAACAAAACAATATAATAATAGCAAGAATACGCATAAGGACCAACTGCTCTGCTTTGTTCCAGAAGGCTTAACCCTGTTATTGTACTGACATGGCACAATGTTGTTGCACAGGATCTGTCCATGGTGCTGAAGCTCGCTTTGCACGCTAAATCAGCACACCCCTCCATCCCTCCATTCATTCGCCTGTCTGTCTGTCTGTCTCACGTACGGTATAGCCTACATTAAACCTCCCCATTGTTTAGACGTGTTGGAGAGATGCTATGTGCTAGCTACTATATGTGTATTTACTTTACAGTATGGATGAAATAACATTATTTGCATCACGCAGGAGCACACGTTCTATAATATAAATCATGCAGGACCATGGCCTAAAACAAGGATAATGCAATACTGTCAGCTGGCAACAAGCTCCGGTGTGGACAGTCACACACAGAGTGAGAGAGATTACAACACAGTACCTCTTTAAATATCCATTATCTGGAATTGTACTGTATGTACCCTGCAGGTGGACAAAGCATCATATCACCTTGTCTGTTCGCTCCACTGTTGTAAAGCATTCTCAGCTTCCCTGGTGTTTCAGTTAAAAAAGGTAAAGCATGTATGGAACTGGACCAGATGTCCCCCATGTTAACTTCCACCTGGACAATACAATAATACATGTTTTTATTTGAGGATGCCTTTCAAGACACTCAATACATATTAAGAAATGTAAGATACTAATATAAAGTGTGAAAAGTAAAGTGAAGGAGACTGAGCAGATATTTCATTTAAAAATGGTACATATAAACCGATCTGGAACAATGTTCTCTGTTTATATTCATACCACTTGGTCAAAACGGTGCACAGCATTTCTGCGGATACCATAACATGCCAGGACAAGTTATAGGCTGATTCAACATGCTTTTTTGAATAATTTATATCCAATCCCTCTTTTCTCTGTGTGTTGCTTGTATGGCATTGTGCAGAAGATATATGTCCGTCAATGATGGTCTCAAGTCATTCATCCTGGCTTTGAATCCTTTAATATGTATTTCATAGCAGCCTATATCATTCCAAAATACACAACACCACCTGTTTTACATAGATTAAATACTGTAATTACCTCGTCTTTGCCCAGTAGCATTGTGTCACATCAACGACTACAATAATATGCGGTTACCTTATTTCATCTATTTATACTGTATTCAATCAAAACTGGCAATTATTGTGCTTCTGATCATTCTCATTGTTGGCTGCTGAAGATCAAAGCCTTTATTATATGCCTAATTCATTTAAATTACCTATGCTGTATGTGTGCCAGTGTTTGCTGTAGATTAAGCAAAATATACTTGATTGCTTTACTTAGCAACATTTCATTTTCCCTCTCTCCCCTCGCTCTCTCTCTCTCTCTCCCCCCCTCTCTCTCTCGCTCTCTCTCTCTCTCTCTCTCTCTCCCCCACCCCATCTCTCTCTCTGTCTCCAGCAGGCTACATCAGTGACTACATCAGCCCTGGCGTCTATGATGGGGAGAGCGATGGTGGGATCAAGGTGCCCTCCCCGGACCCCCTCTACAACGGCCTGCATAGCGACTACGGGGCACCCGACTCGGAGTCCCCGGACAGCCCCGGGTCGGAGATCACCGACGGCTACATCAACGGGGATGCGGCAGTGAGCGAGGGCTATGCGGTGGACGCCTTCTTCATCACCGACGGCCGCTCCCGGAGGAAAGCCCTGGTAGGAGGTCCCCGGAGCATCCAGAGGCACACCTGCAATGAGTGCGGCAAAACCTACGCCACGTCTTCCAACCTGAGCCGGCACAAGCAGACGCACCGCTCGCTGGACAGCAAGATGGCCAAGAAGTGTCCCACCTGCGGCAAGGTGTACGTGTCCATGCCCGCCATGGCCATGCACCTGCTAACACACGACCTCAAGCACAAGTGCGATGTGTGCGGCAAGGCCTTCAGTCGCCCGTGGCTCCTGCAGGGCCACATGCGCTCGCACACGGGCGAGAAGCCGTTCGGCTGCGCACACTGCGGCAAGGCCTTCGCCGACCGCTCCAACCTGCGCGCCCACATGCAGACCCACTCGGCCTTCAAGCACTTCAAGTGCAAGCGCTGCAACAAGACCTTTGCGCTCAAGAGTTACCTGAACAAGCACTACGAGTCCGCCTGCTTCAAAGGCCCCTTCTCCCCCCTCAGCCCCCTAGATGCATGACCCACCCTCCGTAGGTTAACAGCAAGCGACTGCTAAAACAACGTATATATTGCCACTATTCTTACACTCAATGACAGACACAAACTTACTATTGTTGGTTGACTCTAAAAGTACCATACTTTCACATCCCCACTTTTCCTCCAGCCTCAATTTGGAGCCTATTCATGATGGTGAAGATGATGACGATGATGATTATAGCACAATTTCCTTCCTTGAGATTTGCCTACTTAAGGATTTAACCCATCTACGCATGCAAGTCCTCAAAAAAACTAACAAAAAAACGGACAAAAAAAGTCATCTGCGGATAGAAACATTAACACGCACATCTTCTTTCGGGCGCCTAGATATGACAGCATATATTTTGAGACATTTATGATGATGAAGATGAGAACAGTGCTAACACTAAAAGTACATAATTTCTCCATGGAAAGATGTTTATCTTTTAGAATTCTTTTCCACCTGGGGAAAAATATTAATCATAATAGTAATAATAATAATGATGAATATAATGTTCTGCTGCACCAAGTGACCATATTCTCTCCACAACTAAGGTAAAAAAGGAATATTTATTTATTTATTTATTTATTCATTCATTCATTCATTCATTCATTTGTGGATTTTTTTCTTATTTATTCTTTAGTCTTATGAATCTACCTGGTCAGTATTTATTTTATATATACTGTTTAACACATAATTTGCACTTTAATTTCTATGTAAGTATGTATGTTTGCCAACCTATTTTTATCACTGCAGGCCAAAGCAAATGCCACTTTTTAGGTAAAGGTTTTCTTATGTTGTTTTACTTTTTTCTAAATACATTATTGCATGCAAAAAATGAAATCTATGCCAACATCATAAAAAGCTTATGATTTTTGCCAAAATACTATAGATAGCACCTGAGGGCAATATTTTCTTCTCTTGGAGCCTCCGTAGGACTCTTTAAAAAGCAATAATCACCTAATGCATGGTATTTTATGATGAAGTTATGAAGTAATACCTACTACTGTATAGCAGTTTAAAAATCAGGTATGTTTTACTTCACATATAGCCCGAAACAGAAAAATATGAATATTACCGACATCAGGGAACATGCCAACGTAGTGTTAGAGAAACAAAAACGAAAAGTCCTGTATTTCCTCTCTTGTTATGCACTGCCTGCCTCTTAGTGAGTAGAACTTAATTAGGATGTAGAATAGAGAGGCTATGATCAACTGCCTGCTAGGACAGAGGCCTGACGTAAGGCAACTAACTGCAACCGTGACAGATATGCTCCAGGCCAGCCCTGGCATGAACGATTGCTAGCCTATAGAGCAGCTAACTATGCCCGGTCTCGCAGGTTCGCACAAGGTTGATCCTAAAACGTAGAAGGTGAGATGTAAGCTCAGTGGTTAATTAAAGCTTCTGAGATGTTCGCTTTGTTGTCACACTAACAAACAAACGTATCTTAGATTAAAGCTGTCCGACATGGGGATTTTTAAACAAGAAGTGCATCCTTTCAAAGTGACAGCACAAAATCTACTATTGCCATGCTTTTAAGTTTACAAAAATAAAATACAAAACGAATTAAAAAAACGTTGAAATTGTAGAGCACGGCATGATGAATTTGGTTTGTGTTGTAATTTAAATGCCCTGCAACACAACACCTCAAAAGTTCATGAGTTATGCAGCTGTTAAACCGTTGGACTTCCATTGTCAAAGTTAAGATAGCCATTCTTCTTGTTGGTCTGACTGCAGATTAGCAGTGGTAGAGCCATGTGTAGATAAGGTAGCCAGAGCCCCACTGTAGCTTGCTGTAGTTTTCCAGATGTATCTTCAATGGGCTGTAGGCTAACCTGTAGTTAGAAGGACTTACAGGTAAATGCGGCCTAATTCTATTATGGCCATAGTTAGGTAAGCCCTTACCCTAGCAGGCCTACACACACAATACTCCTAGTATTGCTAAACCAAGGTCTCTGGAGTTCAGAGACATTTTCTGCTGATTTGTGGAGCTCCCCTGGAGACAGACAAAAGGATCTCAGATAATAAGGCACAACATGCACACACATCATATGTGTTGTAAGATTGCATATTCACAATGTCTTCGTGTTAATGAAGTGGACTCCGAGGAGGAAAGTCCAAGAAGGTGTCCTGCTGAAACCCCTACTCAGCTTTTGGTCACATACAGGGAGGGAAAAAAGTATTTCATACTCACCAGTTTGACAGAAGAGTGTTGATAATGACTGCGCTTCCTCGGGCATGAGATTGCTTGATTAGAGAAGGAATTGATTGACAACCAAGGCAACATAAGGTCATTGGGACAAACATACCAAATTGTGTACCTAATTTAAACAATGTTACCTTCTGAGTAAGCAAAACGGTTCTGCATGTTATGGATCAAAAAGCTGATGATGTGAGAGTAATTTACAGATTATACAATATAATATATAGTATATACAGTGCTGTATGTATGTAATACAGTATAGAGAATATACTACAATTTAACAACTAAGTGGAAGCTGTGTTGTAGCTGACAACCCATAATAATGTGGAGGTTCCTTGCCTAGCTTCCAGCTTCAATTCATCAACAGAGAGACTAGACTCCAATTGTCTTGTTTGAATTAAAACTGTTTACCCAAATATGCTTATAAAGCTCAATCTTGAGAAAGCAACAGTGATTATCTTCCCATAATTCTTCCAATTATTATTTTGCTGTAAGGGTGCTTGTAGTTGCGTATTGTAGCCTTTTTAGTATGAGGCATTAAATTCTGCAGCTTAGACCACAATATTACAGTCAAAGAGAAAAATATATTCCGAATTATTATCGTGTTATTTGACAATATGCATAAGCATTTGGCAGAATAGTTTATTTTTCTGGATTTACAATTGTAGAAATATAACTCTCTAAAATGCTCTCCCCTTTAACAGCAATATATAAATGACATTCAACATGAAAAGCACGTTTGGAAATGACACTACCTTTTCTCCATTAGCATTAAGTCAACTTGTCACCTGCAAGCTGCAGATGTGCAAATGCTGGAGACACTGGAATCAATCATGTAATGTTAAAACACCTTTCATAACAAAGAAAACACAATTGTGTTGTAGAGCAAACCAAACAAATGTTAACATTTAAACTTGATGGGGGTGGTTTCTGTGTTGACAGTGTTGACATTGTCCTTGTGGTTCCATTTATTTATTTATTTATTTATTTATTTATTTATTTATTTGATTTCAAAGACAGGTACAGGAAATGTCCATTGCTGTGTGTGAATGACTGGCTGAGAGCCAAAGGGGATTTATGGTGGATTGTTTTATTTATTGTGTGCCTATCCAGCAGTCTTCAGTCAGAACGTCAGTTGTGCTGGCTGTCTGTCTCCCGGTTGAGCCACAGGTCTACTGCTGTTGTCTCCGAGCACTTCCATTCTAGTCATCTCCACTTTAAAGAAAAGTAGCACAATGAAACTAGAATTCAGGTAGAGAATAATTAAAACCTTGTACTAGCTTGACCTCTCTTGTTTTTTGTATTTCCAAGTTAAAGAATGACGATGAAGTAAATAATCATTTATTGCAAGAGGCTTTGTAAAGAATCCTTTGGATTGAGACATTTTTACTGTATAGCGACACACCTTAACCCAGAGGTTTGGCTCTCTGCTGCAGAGAGAGGATATATATCTGCTGGGTTTTTTTGAGCCAGTATTCAGGCAATGTAAGCACAATGAACACAAAGCATTTTGTGGCACTTCATAATAAAGAGTAATCTTAACCAACTGAGGCGAATTTGTGTTTTTGTTGCAAGTGTATAAAATGGATATTGTAATATAAAACGAAATTAGGGTTAATGACAGAGTTACAGTACATATTTGTGTCTGTATTTCACTTCTGCTTCATTACCTTTAGACATTGACTGTTTTATTATTTAAGTAGAGAGTTTTCATTCACAGTACTTATATATTACTACTCACTTAGTAAGCATTGCTGTATAGTTTAAACATTGGCATTCTTATGACAAACATAAGAACATCAAATGGAAGCATTACTAACTGTAAGTTATCAAGAAAGGAAAGCCTACAGTATAAATTTTAGAGCTAATCTAGCAGGCGTGGTCGTATAAAAAATGGTGTTATTTCCACAACAAAGACGGTGTGCAACACTGAGGGGTGGTGAAATGTATTCCCCAATCCGAAGCAGAAAATTGGTTTCACAGCAGTTGTAATGGGACAGTGATAATGCCTGCCTACACCTATGAATCACCCCTTCTTCTCTCGTTCTCTCGTTCTCTCCTTCACCCCCCTCCTCTCACCTTCCCTCATCCTCCCCCTCTCACTGATCTCCCTCCCTTGTGCCGAATGCCATTCCTCCTACCTGTCAGAGGTTCTTACCTCCTCTACAAGGCCTGCCTTCAACCCTTATTGCCCCTAACTACCTCTACTGAACCCCTACTGCCCCTAACTACCCCTTATTGCCCCTAACTACCTCTACTGAACCCCTACTGCCCCTAACTACCTCTACTGAACCCCTACTGCCCCTAACTACCCCTACTGAACCCCTATCTACCTCTACTGAACCCCTACTGCCCCTAACTACCCCCACTGAACCCCTAACTACCCCTACTGCCCCTAACTACCCCCACTGAACCCCTAACTACCCCTACTGAACCCCTAACTACCTCTACTGAACCCCTACTGCCCCTAACTACCCCTACTGC
>JAODOY010000008.1:2586396-2597496 GCA_025399855.1 Forbesichthys papilliferus | reverse complement strand
ATTAAAATAGGGGGGGGCACATGCGATTTCTGGGGGGACACATGCCACTCCATGCCCCCCCATTGGCTCCGCCCCTGTGCTCAGGTGCAAATGCAAACAATGTGTTTTGTTTAGACTGTCCATGTGGTGTGAAACATAAGGAATTTGATTCTAATTTGTTTTAATCGAATTTCAACAACTGTTTTACTGATCTAACAAGACAACGCCGTGTTTCCGTGGCTTTTGGCAGACAGGAGCCACCTAGCAACCAGCACGGATCTCATCTAATGACGAAGACGAACTCGCGCTGGCAACCAAAGAGTAGCCCTTTCGCTCTGTTTTTTCATCAACACTTCAGCGCACCATTGATAGGGGAACAGTGGCAGGGGACAAAAGCTGCATATACTGTACAAACACAGCTCTGAGCAGCAGCACACTGACTCATTCTTCACTGTGTGAGAACCAAGGGGGACCCCTTTCAGCTCCTTTGTGTCGGTGTCTGTCAACAGTGTAGTCGGAGGCAGAGCCCATTGTGGAGGCCAGTGTTTCTTATTGACACAGGCTCCGCGCGGCTTGTTCCCAGGGTCCAACCTGAGGACACATGAATATTAGAGAGAGGAACATCCAGACCAGGGAGATGTTTTCCAGTCTGAGCAGTGTCGTTACAGACATTTAAACGACAGCTTCATATGCTGGTGACGTAATAATGTGGATGAGAAAATCCACAGATAACCAGAGGGTAAATATTCGTGTGTCCACAACAAGTGCTTTAGTGTGCGCGTGTGTGCACGTGTGTGTGCACGTGTGTGTGTTTATGTTCATGTGCGTGCCTGGACAAATGCATACCTGTCTGACAGTCTAGCAGGGATTAATGCCAGTATATCATTATCAGTAAAATCTTATTTTTATTTTGTTTTTCCAATTCGTTTTTTAGCTGTTATTTTATTCTCATCTTCTGTCAGCTGCCTTCACCTGAGGTTGGGGTTTTACCACTATCAAATAATCCTTTAAAATGACTGAGTACCCATCATCATTCACTAAAGGCGAAAACAGACAAACTCGCAGACTATTATATGCTATTGTGAAAGTTCATTCATGCCAATACAATTGTTTGAACCTCATCCAAAGATGACACTATCAAAAATTTTGCAAATGTACACTTGCCCGAATGTCAATAAAGCGATGATGATAAAGATGAGACATTATTAAAAACAATACCAGGGCTTGTCTTATCCTTTTTGGCCTATGTGTCACTGCTGATAAATACTTTTGGTAACACTTTAAATTACCACCCGGTAAGTACAGGGTAAGTACTGGGTAAGTACTGGGTAAGTACTGGGTAAGTACTGGGTAACACACAGGGTATACAGGGTAGGATTCAATTTTTTTTGTGGTAATTACTGTGTATTTTACCAACATTTTACAAATAACATACCTAGAATTACAAAGTCAAAATTATTGTACTTCTAAACTTAAGTATAGGTTACTTACAGGTATGATAGTTGGTATTTATGGGTAATTTACAAACAGGTACACGACTACCAATTCTTATTCATTGTACTTTTACAATTTATTCCAGTTTACTTACAGGTATGATACAAGCACTAGTGGGTATTTATGGGTAATGTACAAACAACTACATGACTACCGATTCTTATTCATTGAACTTTTACATTTAATTCCAGTTTACTTACAGGTATGATACAAGTACTAGTAGTGGGTATTTATGGGTAATTTACAAACAAGTACACGACTACCAATTCCTATTCATTGTTTTTTTACCATCTTAGTGCTAATTTGCTGGAACTTCCTGTACACTTACATTATTTCTTAGTACTTGTAATTACATATGGTAAGTACACTGTAATATAGGCTGTGGGAGTGCTAATTTAAAGTGAAGCTTGGTACCTTTACGTTCCTGTAACAAAGTGGTAATTATTGTGCAAGTACACATCATCATCATAACCTGGATGGATGGCCTCATAGTGAGAAATATGCGTGTGTGTGCGTGTGTGTGTGTGTGTGTGTGTGTGTGTGTGTGTGTGTGTGTGTGCTAAACAGATTTACCTTGGTGGTAAATCTGATTGGTGGTTATTAAGACCTTGTTATGAATCCAATTCAACTGAAACACATGATTTTAGGACACGTGCATGGTTTAGGTGTGCCAGCTCTGGCAAAATCTTCATATGTGTTTTATAACATAATTTGAGGAACTAAAACTGATGTCCCTTATCCCATCTGTGACTGCACAGCTAACCATATTTTCTGTTTGGACAAATTATTTAGTGTGGCGCCAATCAATGTTTTCTCATTTTCTGTCGTGGCTGTTCAATGGCATGACATCTTGATCTTACCTTCCTAATGTCCAGTGATGATTACAGATTCACCTGTAGACTGATTGAATAAACACAAAACACATTTGTCTCTGCTTCATTTGAGTCTCTAAATTATCAGACCCTTGGTATGTGTGTGTGTGTGTGTGTGTGTGTATACTATAAATGCTATATCTATAGCATATATATTTATATATATATACAGTATATATATATGTGTGTGTGTATATACTGTATACAGTATATATATAGTATATATAGTATACTATATATATATATATCTTTCTCTCTATCTATCTATCTATCTATCTCTCTCTCTCTCTCTAAAATTATATATATATAATTTTTTTTCTCCCTCTCTATATCTCTCTCTCTCCTGGCTCCAGGCTTACATGCCACTGCTGCTGAATGAGACACCATTGTGCCTCTGAGCAGGCAGGAGGATATCGATGTGTGTATGAGCCTGTGTGTGTGTGTGTGTGTGTGTGTGTGTGTGTGTGTGTGTGTGCGCACGCCTGTGTGTGCATGTTAGTACTGTGTCAGAGGAAGGGAAAGGGGGGGGGGGATATGCTCAAGTGTGTGCGGGCGTGTGTGCGTGCGTGTGCGCGTGCGTGCGTGCGCGTGCGGGCGTGTGTCTGTGCGTGCGCGTGCAGGCGTGTGTGTGCGTGCGTGCGGGCATGCGTGCGGGCGTGTGTGTGCATTGGGAGCTTTTTGATGCTTCCTGCTTTGATCCTCTCTCACCCCTTCATCCCTCTGTCCCTCTCTGGGTCCTGGTTCACCACCACACACCAAGGCAAGCGGGGGGGGGGGGGGTCGACTGCCACACACAGAGCCTCTGCTTCTTCTGTCAATACAAAGAAGGGGGAAGGGGGGATTCAGAGAGAGAGCTGCTCCCGGGTGAGCCAGGCACCCAGTGCAGGGTGTGGGCGGAGGGCTCGCCGTGTGTGCAGCCGCATAGGTCTCTGCTCCTCTTTCAAGAGCCCTGAGATCCCCCGCCTCCCTTCCCTCCAGTCTGGAGTCCCCGTGCGTACAACAAGCTGCCCGGGGGGAGCAGCACAGGGCGGGCAGCCTTACAAGGCATGCCAAGCATGGGAAAGTGCACCCCTCAGACGGCCGTTAAATATAAAGGCTCTCCCACAGATGCCCGATAGAGGACCCCCCTCTGTGGGTGCCCCTTTGTGTCAAGCATGAAAGCCACTATACTTTCACCAGGTCAGTGTCACGTGTGCAGTCCGGGTCAAGGGTCTCTACGATTTGAACGCTGTGGTACCGGCATGTCACGTCGTGGCTCCTGTCAAGTGAGCGTGCTTGTCAGAAAAGAAAGCGAGGTTTTACCTGCTACGTTGAATCTCTCACACAGTCCGCTAATCTCTACAGACCCTTTCAGCCTCCCCCTCCTACTCAAACACAGATGCGAAGGCGCTGAGAAGTGCCCCCTAATTGAGAGTTAATTGGGCGGGGGGGCACTAATCTTTATTTAGACATGTGGCAAGTGTTAGGCTGTGACAAGCAACCACGCCATCTCAGCAGATGACTTGATGCTTAATATTTCATGACAAACACATTTAGCGGACAGGTCTAAATGTAGGCCAAGCCTGCTACAGCTAACCCCAGTCAAGGAGCATTTACCTATTTATAGACGATGACAGGGCATTTGAATCTCTGTGACAACTACAGCGAGTGCACTCTGACCTTTCTAGCCGGGTCAATTCATCCTTAACCCGCCTAGAAATGTGAGTATGGCTTGGGCAATGCCACGTGTAATAAGTCAGTTTTAACTTGTGTTGTTGTTGCTGCTTAGAACGTTTTTAGGCCACTTATTACTTACTGTAAGCAACAACAAACAACAAACCTGGTTACTGATGGTATTACACATATTATCATATGTTGATAGAGCCTCATATTCCCCACAGGATGAATAAAAATGTAGGAAGGAAAGTAAATCAGAAGCCTGCAGAGGGTTTGTTATGTGTGTGTGTGAGAGTGTGTGAGAGTGTGTGAGAGTGTGTGAGAGTGTGTGAGAGTGTGTGTGAGAGAGAGCATGATAGAGAGACTGAGAGAAAGAGAGAGAACACAGGGTCTGTGCTTTCTGCCGATCCCTGGCAGTTTGACTGCACTGGAGACTAATGGAGCTGGCAGGGCGGAATCAATTACTGGCCACAACAGATTTTCCCACAGGTCAAAGCATGGGAAAGGGTGACTTTACTGCAGAACAGACAACTGGCATAGAGCTTCCATTGGGAATGGAGCCGGCTAGCCAAAAGAGTTTGCTCTTTTTGCGATAAACTTGCGACACACCATAAATTGACTCTTTTCTGTAAGTCTCCCCAGTGTGAAAATATTAGCTCTTGGAGCCGCTGCTCCAGACTGTATGCCTGACTCCATGTTGGCAAAGGCTATGCTCCTCAAACTCCTTGAAATGCTTGATCAAAGTGTCACAGGGAATGCAAATTAGTCTCCAAATAACCCTCCTTGGCATTCAGAGAGCTGTCTGAACATCGCATATAGGGGCCCTCTGCCTCTCATGCGGAGAGAAAACAAAGTATAATAAAAAAACACCACACCTGGTAAAATAATTTCCTTTATCTTGACCCAAAAAATGTAATAACTTGTATAGAGGCAGTCCAGAGGAAGCTGCCACCTCTGTTATGATCTCAGCCTCATAGAGCTACGTTTCAATAAAGGGCTTGCACCACCCCCGCCCACACCAGACTCACATTGATATGCAAACAATGTTTTTCCTGTAACTGGGTTAAGACTGCCACTTGCTCGTAGCCACCATGGTGTGTGGACATCACATGCTGTTGTTTCCTGTTGTGCTTATTTGGGAACCGGTCATGTGGACTGCCTTCCCCCTATTGTGCCATTGCATAAGCTACCTGGTAACATGGAGAATAATGACACACATAAAGGACAATGGCAGTTGTTATGGTTAATTGATCGCGAGTGCGAGCCATTGTGAGGAGCACTTTATCGAGACCATTCAGGTCAGGTCTTTTGGTGGATCAACAAAGTGACCCTCAAGGGTTAAGCTGTCCACACAGCTGCTTAAAGAGTACTTTTCTGGTTCCCCTATCTTTGTGTATGATTTGTAATAGCACCGTAACTGGAGACACACACATACACACACGCGTAGGCCGAACAAGCTAGTAATTTGAGAAGCTGTCAACAAAACAAAAAAAATATTCTAAACAAAGAAAGAAGGAAGTCAACATATCCTTTCTGGCTTTACCTATCCAAATAGCACCAGATGAATGGGTGCCAACAAAGGCAGGAAAGCAAAGAATGAGAAAGGCGGGCGTAATTCAGTCAAATTGTGGGAATGGAGGTTGAGTCTTGGTCTGGTCCTTTGCCCAATATAGCGCATGCCGCCTGCCTGCCCACTGACTCAAGCCTGAGTGGGGACAGGCAGGAAACTGTGGCCCATAGGATAACATTGTTGGACGGAGCTGGCTACGTTTTCCTGGGTCCAGCAGCCAAGAGCTCAATGGGTGGCAGTGAATTCACTGTGTTGCATCACATAGAAAGTAATATTGTATTGTACAGTACATTATGTTATATGCCCTTCTACATTCACTTGAATAGGACATGTAACATCTCAACCCACTCTGGCACACACATACACACACAGACACACACAGAAACACACCACAGACACAAGGCGCAATCAAAACACACAAGCAAAGAGGGCCCCCCCTCCCTCCACACACACACACACACACACACACACACACACACACACACACACACACACACACACGAGCAGCGCGCTCACACACTCCAGCAGTTGTCGAGTGACACGTATAAGATGTCTGGGTGGTGTGTGCACAGGACGCAGGCTCGGCTACGAGCGCCGCTACCGCCAACAGCCTCAGCGGTTGACATAGTAAATCAATCCCGTCGGTGCGGGCCGGGGGTTGGGGGGTGGGGGGGTGGAGGCAGGGGTCCTGTGAGACCGCCTCTTGTCAGACACACTCGGTCGGCTGGGGAGAGGCTGTCGACGGGCGGGAGAACACTCGCCGGGACGCGCTCACACGGAGATCGGGTTACCACAGAATTAGAACGGGGCTGTGGGAAGCGGCACCTCTCGCTCGCACACATGAACACTATCCGAACGTACACACACGCACACACACACACACACACACACACACACACACACACACACACACAATCAGAGTCACCAAGGGAAACCTGAGGGTAGATTGGGGAAGGCAGCTGGGCACACGCCAGTTTTAAACAAATGCTTGCTTATACCTCTTAGCTTATTGGCACTGCTGGCATGGACTGGCCCATCTCACTGGCACTTGTTTGGGCCAGTGTAGTCAGGCAGCATAACATTCTTTAAATTATTGGATGTAAGTATTAGCAAATTATCCAGGGTCAACTTAATCTTAACCAAAGAGAAATAATAATCTAACGGTGGACTCAAATGAACACAAATCAGTGGTCTCCTCTGTGGTTTTCAGAAAGTGTTAGGGGTTTTGGGGGTGGATGGCACTATTGAGAGATTTTAAATATTTTCATTGTTATGTTTTAGCTTTGATGCTCTATTTCTGCAGCCCAAAGAAGCTAATAGCACACAATCATTATATGGCTTGAACACATGACCTATCGGCAATGGGTTTAACACTAAGACCATTATATATCTGACCCCCGAGGAAAGTTTGTTAGCTGTTGGAAAAAAAAAAAATTTGACATATATTTTCAAAATGTTAGTTTGTGGGGAAAGACATGCTTGTGGTCAAGATGTTAGATGTCATGGGAAATGTAGGTATTTTGTTGTTCTGAAATAAATCGTATTTAGATTTAATGAACATAATACTGTGAAAGACCTTGCCAGTTATTAGATGTCAGCAGTGTGGTTTGTGTGTAGTGGAGACTATATAAACCCTGTAGACGCTGTATAACTTTATCCAAATATACCATCAGTGATGATTATTACAAGTACTAAGATCCAAAACCCAGAGCAGAGTCATGGAAGGGTCTGGTTTAGTCTTGACTAAAGAGGGCAAGAGGGGACTCCATGTGATCATACGGGACTTGAGCTGACGTTTTATCCAGGCTCCCAGTATCTTCTTTCTGTGAAAAGCAACACAGATGTCTGTATAGCGTGTATAGCGACTTGAAATGGTTTTCACCAGCAGATTATTAGGTCAAGGTCTATAAATCGACCTGCCGGGGAGTAAATTGTGGACATGGAGGCATTGAGTGCAGGTGGACACGCCGTAACCAAAGCGTGCCTGTATGCGGTGCATAGACATATTCCTGCAAAGGTGTGTGTGTGTGTGTGTGTGTCTGGTACGGTGGAATTAAGACCCACGCAGCATGACTAGAACAGAGGGCCTGCACATTAAATCTGTCAGCACTGAAAGCCCTCTGACATTCTGAGACCAGTGTGCCGGCCTGCAGTTGCTGCCCTGAATCAGGATCCCCCCCCACCTACCTCCCACCCCTCCCCCTCTTTCACCCCCACTTGTGCAGCCCCCAGCACGGCAAGCTAACAACTGACCTGACGGACAGGGCAGCGTAAACAGCTGCTCTTCTACAAGGTATATTGGGGCGGAAGACAGCAGGGGGTCAGGATACCACTGATGGCCTTACCAGACCTGTCAGACGCCCAGAGGTAATGCGGGAACCAAGCCAGACCTCTCATCCATCCGTGTCAGGGCACAGCATAGGCTTTGTAAGGGAAGGCAGAGAGGGAATGGGAGAGAGAGAGAGAAACAAACAAACTAAGATCGCACATAGGAGAAGGGAAGTCCAACTGTTTGCTCAGTGGCCAAAACATTTGCATGTGCTAGTCAAGCGAAGCTTTCTCTTTCTCTTGTGCGTTTGTTTCCCTCCCGCTGTTATTTTTCACCACTCACACCCCGCAGAGGGCTTAGTCACACAGCAGAACACAAACACCACAGGTTCCTGTGTTTTATAAGGTTTGCCCTATGACCTTGGCATATTAGTGGGATTAAAGTGATCACACGTTCTGCGTAACACCACCACCACTCCGGAACCACCCAAGCGCCATTATCCTTTCTGTTCAGACAATAACTTACGGGGACATGTAACTTCATGTTCAGGAACAAAGCATGAATACATGCATAAATACTTATTCTAGTCTTTCATTAGGATCTTCATTTTTCTAATCCCACAGCCAGACTGTATGTATGTATGTTTTGGCTGTATCGCATATTCACTGGGAAGGTCTCCAGTCGGTTGGCTAATTCGCTGTGACCACTGAGGGGTTTCCTAGGAGAGCCTAGCAGAGTTGATGGAGCAATGATGAGCCTAACCCATTAGCCATCAATGCTGTAGCTGAGCCCCATAGCTGACAGTGAACTTCACATTCTACTAATAGACCATCAATATCTTCCAGCATTATGCTGAATGAGAGGGTTCTGGCTCTAAAGGTCCCTCTGACCAGGGGAAATTAGGCAGGGAGGCTTTGAGTCCACCACAAAAACAAACGATGTATTTTGAGCACGTCTAATGCATATTAATGCATATTGTCAGTAAATGTTTTATTTGATAGAAAAGACAAAGGATGTGTTTTTTTATTTACTATTTACTTTTTTGTTATTTGTTATCTGTGTATTTATGACATTATAGCTGCACTCTGTATTATGGCATTATAATCGATAAGAAATATAAAATACAATATTTTAATTAGAGATGTTGGTATCCGCCCACGTCATTCCATGGCCCCGCCTCTCCTTCACATGGCCTGTGTGTGTAAATTATTGAGCCAGAGTCTCTTTGCGGAGTTTAAACTTTTGCACAGAGCCAGCAGCACCACCAGTTACTGTAAGTGTGCGTGATACACTAATACGGACTATCGTTTTCGATTCCGAGGCAACATGAAGCGAAATCAGAATTACAGTTCATCAGACAGCGACATGGACGAAAATATCGAGGTGGAGAAAGACAGTGGAGACGAAATTAGGTAAGTTATGTAATTGTAAAATGGCAAGCATCTGTTCTTTATAACGCAATAGACTATTAGCACTTTGGGATTTCTTCTAATGTAAAGTGCGTTACAAATAAAATGTATTATTATTATTATTATTATTAGTCTACTTAAATATGGGCAAGGCCTTTCTTTTAATTTGTTTTATTGACTTGACTTTTAACAAAGTAGAGTAAAACGTTATTCTGTTGAAACTACTGAATATACTTTCTTATTTAATTTTTATTTAATTTTAGTCAAATTGATTCTCCAAATACTGTGATGTCACCTTCCACAAAGACACAAGTTCAAGCAAGAAAAAGACGCAGAGGGGTATGTCATAACGTTGACGCTCTTGTTACGCGTGGATGTATTTATTTTGGAAATGTACAGTTTAAAATAAAAACATTGCAATCTTTCCCATGATAGATTATTGAAAAGCGAAGACGTGACCGCATCAATAACAGCCTGTCAGAACTAAGAAGACTGGTGCCAAGTGCTTTTGAAAAACAGGTAGACTAGGCTGCTGTGACTCATTATGTGATCGGTGCGTAACTACCTGTAGCAACAAGCAACATACAACAAATTAAATTGGCCTACTATACACACAGAAATTAACAGCAACAAGCAACATACCACAAATTCAATTGGCTTACTATACAATTAACAATTTCCTTCCCGAATCTCTTTTCAGGGATCAGCTAAATTAGAAAAAGCTGAAATATTGCAGATGACTGTGGACCATCTCAAGACACTTCATGCTGCAGGTGGCAAAGGTGACTCGGCTGTTCTTGTGTTATTATTTATATATATTTTAAAGGTATGCTTCGTTTATTTGGGGTTGGGATCCACTGGAGGTACAACTGCAGACTTTTTAGGGGGCCATCATATATGTCATTATTTGATAATAACTGTAATGGCATTAACTTGAAGTAAAAACATGTGGTGCATCTCTCACCAACACACTCCTCATGCTGTAACCATAAGTTCGGATTGTCTACTCCTGACTGCTATATAGTGTCTAACCGTACGGTCCTCTGCCTCCATCTCTCGCAGGCTACTTTGACGCCCACGCCCTAGCCAAGGACTACCGCAGCCTGGGCTTCAGGGAGTGTTTGGCGGAGGCCGCCCACTACCTGAGCATCATGGAGGGCCGGGATAGCGCCGACCCCCTGCGCCTGCGCCTGGTGTCCCACCTCAGCGGCTACGCCTCTCAGCGTGAGGCCCACGGCGGGCTAGGCCCCATAGTGGGGGCTTGCTGGGGATCTGCCTACGGGGCGTCCCACCATGCACGCCTCGCCCACCCACTGCTGATCCAGAGGCCGCAGGGCAGAGCGGCAGCAGTGGCCAGATGCAGCAGCAACAGCAGCCCCCCCTCCCCCTCCTCCTCCACCACCTCGGCCTCCTCCTCGTCCCCCTCCACCCCCGAGGCACCGGGGGCATCCAGACTCTGCGTGCTGCCCCCGACGGAGTGCCTCGGGGCAGCTGCCGGAGTGCCCCTCAGCCTGCCCGTGCCCTCTCCCAAGGTCCTCCCACCCCACCGCCTCCTGTCCTCCCTGTCTGCCTTCCCCCTCCCTTATGGAGCGTTCTCTCCTCTCCTGCCCCCGGGGGCAGCTCTGAGCCCAGTGGTCCCGCCCCCTGCCCTGGCGAAGCCCTACAGGCCCTGGGGCACCGAGATCGGTGCCTTCTGATGGTGAGGCTCAAGCAGTAGCGTGTGAGGTCATCACACACTACAGACTAAACCCCCTATTACAGACTATCTGTCCACCATCACACACTACAGACTAAACCCCCTATTACAGACTATCTGTCCACCATCACACACTACAGACTAAACCCCCTATT
>JAODOY010000008.1:2576139-2586296 GCA_025399855.1 Forbesichthys papilliferus | reverse complement strand
ACAGACTATCTGTCCACCATCACACACTACAGACTAAACCACCTGTCCGTCACAGACTACCTGTCTGTCATTACACGCTACCGACATAACCACCTGCCTTATCGTCTCCGCCGGAAACGCAAGAGAACTGGGCTGAACAAAATAAACTGGTTTTATTTGACACTGGACTTAATGGCAGGGGTTGTGATTATTGCTTGACATCAGCACTCATGTATGAAGCTACAAAGTCCCATGTCAATCGTAAAAGAAAGTTATAACTATTGAATATAACTAATATGCACTGTCCACATTTGTAGAGAATGTGTTCATATTGTTTGTCATATCATGTGTCACATATCTTTTCCATACTATTTGTAATATTTTTGTACCAATAAAATGAGTTTATATGGATTGAATGCATGCATGATTCTTGTTTTAAATCGCTTGCTTATCTTTCAGATATATATTTAATAAGAAGCAATATACACTGAGGGTTAGATGCACTACACAGCGCCTCACAATTACTCTGCATTCCTGCATACAAGCAGAGCAGATACTGATGTGGTGACAGCAGTACCTGTAAAGTTTCAACTGAGCTATCTGCAGGAGGATATTTTGTAGCATATCCTTCAGCGACTACTAATGTACTTGCTCAATGATTTGGGGTATTACTGAAAAGCAATCTCTTTACTGTGTGATGGGTAAGTAACTGAATCTGAGGGCATTGTTGCCCTCATGAATACCCAGGAAATAATTAAGAGTGGAAGGAAATCCTCTATAATGTTCCCCTGACCTCACTAGCGTGGGTCTGTCTGAAACGGAGACAATAGTGTGAACAGGATGGGGACTTGGCGGACGAAATTGGTTTGCACACGCCGCACCTGTACAGCTACACCAATAAATCAGTTACATGTTGCAAGTTATGGGGAAAATACCACCAATTCAATAGATCATAAATTCACTGCCCAAGTCTCAAAACACACGTACACACACGCGCGCGCGCGCACACACACACACGTTAGGTTTAACTTTGTGAACTGAAACGTGACCTCTCGTTTTAGATTAATTTCCATAACTAAGCTCTCACTGCCACCTGCTGGATGAACATGGCCATACATTTTGATTTGATTTCACTTCATGTAAAATTACTAAAATAACATTGTATTTTGTTCAATCGTTCTTAGCTATTTTCATTCTATGTTCCACATTGACATTTAATTTTGTTTGACGTGGTTACACTATAAAGCCCTCATTCTCCACCTGCTGTTCAGACAATTTAATTATTTGTAAATATGTAAAATATTTAATTTGTATTGCTGTATCTCTGCTGTATGTATTTTTATTCATTTTATCACACCTTCATAATGGTCTCTACCAGAATTAACAAGGAACTGGGTGAAGACCACATCTAGGCAATTTGGGGCTTTTATTTGGCAATTCACATTTTTCTGGATTTACTAAACACAGAAAAGTATGAGATGGTGCATGCCATGTTCACAGAACCCTAAACCTTTATTCAGCAAAGCATTCACAGAGAGATATGGAGGAGCAACACAGGCAGCAGAAGATGCAGGCAGGCTTCTGTGTGTACAGTATATTAAAAAGAGACTGTTTCGGTGTGCTGAGTGTAAAGCATCCTGCATCTATTCTAAATCACACTAAAGAGAAGACGCTTGCCTATAATCTTAAACCCACATTCGCGCACACACAAACACATACACAAAGAAACATACGTATGTTCACACACTATCACTATCAAGTGGAGAACAACATCAGCTGTCCACGACACTATGTACGATAGCAGTGTAATGTAACATTCAAGAGATTCTTCTCCAAATACAAGCAAACAGGCTAAGTGCGTGAGCTAAAGATGGATTACTGTAATCAAGTAATAGTAGCGCTTGCAAGTGTCGAAAGAGTTGCTTCTGTCAGGCAAAAACATTCTTGATAACAATATTAATAATAATAATAATAATAAAAGCACCAATCAAGTTCATATCTGAGCTCACTTCTGTGGCTTTGGCAAAGGTTCTGTGAGTGTGTTTGTGTGCGCGTGCATGTGTGTGTGCGTGCGCGCCTGTGTCTGTGTGTCTGTGTGCGTGTGTGTACCGACAGCGATAATGTGTTTGTGTCAAGATACAGATGATACAGTGACATCTAGAGTCTGTAGTCGACGTACAGCAACTAAATGCGTAACGTTTACAGACACAGATACATTGTCATGGCATCAGGGAGCAGGGGAAGCTTCAGTCTAGATACCAACTCACAACACTGAAGGCTTTCACAAGAAAACAGCTGCAGATTCAGATAAACCAAAACAGTAATAAATAATAATTTATAGTAATTTGACAGCGTACAGTAATACGCACTCCAACTGTCTACCAACATATAGATAGATATAGCTAGACAGAGAAGATAATATAGAACCAAATATATTTACAAAACACATATTCTCGTGACTTTTCTCGATGAGAACCATTCAAATGTAAGGAGTGCCTATCCAGGTTTGTATCCACTGATAAGAGGAAGTGAGCACAGTGGGTGGGTGGGTGGGTGGGTGGGGGGGGGGGGGCGGGGGCATGTGTGGGTGGGGGTAATGGGAGGGAGGACGAGACAGAAACCTTCCCTGTAGCCAATATCACCACAGAAAACACTGAGCAATTATAAACAACGGCGAGGTGAGTCACTGCAGGAGGACAAACAGTGTCACATTTTTCCAGTAGACCATTCATCTACACAGTGTTCACACAGAGAGAGAGAGAGAGAGAGAGAGAGAGAGAGAGAGAGAGAGAGAGAGAGAGAGAGAGAGAGAGAGAGAGAGAGAGAGGTGTCGGTCACAGTTGATACAAGCCACGACCGCGCTAATAAAATGCATGAAACACTGAGACTTGCCGACAGATTGACTGACAGTCTAATAGGCTGCTGTTGACATGAGAGGATCTGTGGGAATGCTTGTGAATGTTCAGTAACAATTGTGTTTTCAAGCATGTTTTGGATCATGCTTTATGTATATATTTAGCTTTTTTGATTATTCTGCCATAATACAATACATTTTAACTTCTGTAAATTGTATCTAAAAAGTGTTTAAAGGAGAACACATACTGTACACTCCTTTTCAGAATCATAATGGTAGTTTTGCACTTTCTAAAAGTCTGAAAAGGTTTCAATATCCTGGGTTATTCCAACACATTTTTTTTAATGTATGTTTTACCTTTATTTGATATACTTGGGTGCACAAATAAGAGAGCTGTCCATCTCAGGTCAGAATGACAGCAGGTGCTCTGTGTGTCATGAGGTGGGACGGTTAGTTGTTGCAAGCCATTTTTGGTGGCAGGCCATTGTTGTCTTCATTTTAAGGGAGGTTTTATCTGAACTGTTCAAAGCTGACGTGATCAGTTTGCTGGTGATACTTATTTGTGACACACATTTTAAAGGTTTCCTTGCTCATCTCTGCTTTAAATTTGTAAAAGCTGAGACTCATTCAGACAATAAACTTATTTGGTTAGATTTTGAACTCAGCCGTAAATCATTAATGCAATGTTCTTGTGTTGTGTGTCAGCAGAGCCAATAGCTAACCTAATGTGGAGCTTTGTTTTTTTCATGCGGAAATACCAAACCAGGAAGTAACATAACAGGAAGTGAACATCATGAAATAATTATTTGGTCAACTGCAGCGATATATAAAAAAAGAATGTATTATTTATGTAATAATAAACTAATAATTATCTAGATTGACAAACAAATAATAATGTGTGAAAAATAAATGAAAATAAACATAATTCACATTAATGTCATAATCCAGGAGCTACATTCCTACATGGTGACCTCACCTTCAGCCCCTCCTCACCACTTCCCACTCCTACAAACATTCACACACAACCGCATCCGTATTTAACATTGATATGAGGAATGTCTGCTTTAAACGTACACACAAGCTGTGCATGGGCAGGTGTGTGTTGTGTTTGCACCCATTAATGAGCTATTCCTACGCAAGGCGATCATTAGTGCCACATTTAGCAATCGCTGGTGTGTTCATGTGTCACTACCAGGAATGTTCTCTAGGGACTACACACACACACAGCTACCTGAACCCTCAGATTCAGATGTCAAGAGCGCCATTTGATAAGAGCTGCATCCTCCTGCATGGCACAAAGATAGCTTGGCTTCTGCCACGCCCGACCATAGTAGGCCTTTGTCTGTTGACACCATGACACCAGGGCAGGCAAAGGACACCACAGGAAGCTGTGGTCTGCCTGTGAAGAACCGGCACAGGATGTTTCATTTTGGATGTTCCGACTCTATGCCCTTACTCTTATATAAATAATACATTCATAAGCAGAATGTGATGATGGAATTAAAACATCTAATGTCTTCTGTTTCGCATATATACAGTAGAAACCCTTTAAATAATAAATAAACACACACCCATAGCATTTGAATTATAAATGTCAATAAAAAGGTGTGATCGGACAGGCTCTATACAGTTGGGATCATGGCGGGGAGCGACTGCCATTGTGACATGACACTACCGTCATGTCACAGCCAGATTTCAGTGTAACACACAAGGATTTCCCATTTGTAAGCATACCTCTCTTTGGGCTCATACCCCAGCCTGGGCCCTCATCCATATGAGGAATGTCTGCTGTCAGTGTTTCACGGATGCAGTGCGCGCGTTGGGACTGTAGCCAAGATAAACATTACCTCACAGGTGTCATTGTTACCGACGTGTCATAAGGACTGAGTGGACCTCTCTCTTAGAGTGTGCGTGCAGGCTTATCCCATGCCTTCTCCCTAAAACCTTTCAAAAAAGGCAGATGCATCCATCCTCTATTAAGTATTTAGTTTCTGTGTATATATAGAACAATTGTTTCTAATAATAAAACATTTAAAATAAGTATATATTTTAAATATATTTCATTACATTTTTTTTACATTTTCATTATAGTACAGGATTTAGTGAACGTTTCTTTTTTAAGTATACTTGTATCATTGTCCATATATGAATTGGTTAATAAGGAATTATATTTTACGATGACAAAATGTATGTAATACCCAGATCCCTTCTTCGTTCGTGGAGTTGATATTTACAGTACTTTGCTGCTGCACGCAGCCTCTGTTTTGAATGTAGGCTCCAATTGCAAAGTGGAATGGAAAGCCGTAAGACTGCCGTTGATGATCCGACAGGGTGTCTCTGGGGAGAATAGTACATGTTGTCTTGTATGAACTTGTGTAAAAACATCCACCTAAATAGACGATGATGTCATCAAGATGAGATGCATTTCCTCAGAGTTTCCTTGCCAACAGTTTCACAACAACATTTTAGTTGCCACAACACACCAGGGCACGCCACCGTCACACCTAGCCCAGGTTCTCCTAATTTTTTCCTTTGTGAAAAGGAAGTAATAGGAGTCACCCTTGCACTAGTTCCTGTCTTGTTGCATTTCACATTACATAAACGAGTTTGAATTGCTGCCTATATGCTGTAAATCCACAACACAGAGTTGTTAAGGCATTACATGGAACTGCACAATGATAGATGGGCTACAGCAAACAGTCCCCACTGTGAATTTATCCAATGTTTCTAATGAGTGCAATTCATTTGGCTCTACAAAACAAGTTCAATGGACACCATTACTCAAGGATGTCCTATAGAATTCATACAGTAGGCTGGTTCACACACTACAGATAGAATCCCTTTGTGTTGTGTTGGGACAAACATATTTGCATATAAATGCAAACACTGTGTGTGTGTGTGTGTGTGTGTGTGCGTGTGTGTGTGTGTGTGTGTGTGTGTGTGTGTGTATGTGTGTGTGTGTGTGTGTGCGTGTGTGCGTGTGTGTGTTTGGGGGTGAACCGGAAGGCTAGCACCCATGGTAAGAACATTAGAAGCATCAGCTAAATGGCTGCTCACATGGAAATATACAAATGGAAGATGGAGGGTAATGGGAAGAGAAGATTATGAATGCGTATGAAATGTTGTTACATGTATAAACAGACTCACTTGGCTCCTCAAGGCTATATAAGCCTTTCTGGACATACGGTTCTTGCATAATAAAATGTCTAAATATTGGAAAAGCGCCATATTTACACGAAGACTCCACTAAGCAATTTGTCAGATGAAACTAACCAACAGAGGAAGCCATGTGGACACTGTAGCCTATGCTAAGTGTCTTTTGCGTGCTGTAGCCTATGACGACCCAGATTCTCTGCTGCAGTTCGGTTGGCACTACTTTAAAGTACAAGAAATATGGACATTCACAAACACAGAGCAAATATATATTTTACGGTCTAAATTCCCCTCTAATAAGTATGACACATATGCAATATGCATAATACTGGACATCTGGTCGCCGGAGTATATGTTATAAGAATTTGTGTGCCACATCTGTATGCTTAGCGCATGTGTGTTTGAATATACATGTTGACCTTGGCTGTGAAAAAGACACAGCTGCCTTTGAAACGAGAACACTTTGCAGCCGGGTTGGGTTGAAGAAGGAAGGTTCCGAGACATATTTTCCAAGGCTTATTTCCAAACAACACACACAACATGGATTATCTCCAGGTTATACATTTATTTAACCTCGTAATGTGGTGAAGTGTTTTTCCTAATGAGAAATATGTGCCAGTGAATCTGGGTAATGTTCAGTTTGGCTTTAACTTTTAGTCTTTGTTTTATTGATGCCACTGGTGTGAACTGTGTTTTTATATCCATGTTAAAGGTTGACACTAACATGCTTGATTTTTGAATTGAAGAATTACATGTTTGAATTAATCTGAGGAAAAAAAACACAAAAAAACCAACTGTATACATTCGGCCCTCTCTTGCATTCCTCCACATAATGATGTACAGGATTATTAAATGTAATCATGTGACATGATGTATAATTACAGTATAAAACATTATGAACATATGTCAATATAATGCATATATGGCATACACTGCTATACTGTTTTTTAGGAGATAAGAGGAGGATAAGATGCCATGTCTCTCAGGAACAGAAAGAAAGAATGTGCAAACATGACTTCCACGCATCTTTAAACATGCAATGTTTTATTTACACTATCTGAAGGGCTGTAAATCCAAGTGTGTGCGCGTTTCTAAACCGACAGCATTCAACAGGAGATGAGACGTAGTAACATCTAGAGGGAAAGGTGGCGGATATTACCCAAGTGAGCGACCAAACATCCTTGCAGAGCACAGTGTGGTAGATGAGAGGCAGTGGACGGGAATGTTACTGTCAGGCGTGGTGACAAGTTGGCAGGGTCACCTTTCAGAATCAAGTATCCTCCCCCTTCAGACACACACACACACACACACACACCTGCACACTGAAGGCTCTGTAGAACGGCCGTGTCTCAAACTTTCACCAGAAAGAGTGATATATGAGCAGTGGTTCCTTTTGACCAATGGCCCCTCCACTACAGGGTTTTCATAGCTCACGACCCATTACGACCCACTTCCTTTTGATGATCAAATGTAGAAACACAGCAACTGAAAATATATTATATATACAGTATATATATAATAATTATCTTTTTTGTGCTGGCACCACATGAATGCTGTATGCACTTTCTGTGTCCACCTGTATGTGCTCTGTGTGTGTGTGCGTGTGCTCACTGAGCTTAATTCTCTCAGGTTTTCAGGCATCCATCACTGTGCTTCACCTTTGTCTGCATTTGTTTTGTTCACATAAAAGGTCACTCACGGGAAACAGTAGCCGTTAGCAGCTAAACGCATGCTGCAGCCAGAACAGTGTGAGCTGGCTAGGGGAGCTACACGTAACTGCTTGAAGATCCACACAAAGAAGAGCTGGGACCACTAATCATCAGGACAAAGAGGGCCAAGCATGTATGGACCCTTATGTGATTTCCCTATGGCGCAGGCCGTTTCCTCTGAGTCTCCAAAACGCTGCGGTGTCTCTTGCACCCAGGGCCTTGTTTCCCTGTTTCCTGAATTAGTGTTTGGCACCTAAATCTTTGTGTTTATAGAAACTATACTGTTGGCAGAAGTTGCAAGACCATTGTGTTAGGATGCGGATTCGAGGCCCAGGACAAAACACACCCACACACACATTCACATGCACACACACATTCACCCACACACACAATCACACATGTATATGCAAATCTAAATGTGTATTTGTTTTTGGGGGCCCACCTTTACTCACCCTAACCTCCATGTGCGTACAATTATACAAAGAGGCAAGTACTCTAGAATGAGCATGGATAAACATGAGGCTAGGAGCAGTCAACATGGGGAGTGGGAAAGAGGTTTTTTTAGACCGTACTCCACCAAGGTCGACGTCAAGGTACATACAGTATGTTGTCTCAAAGAGGGCAACTTCATTGAACTACAGTCTGTACTCTATTTGCATGTTGGTATTTATGATCATGTGTGATAGTACAGTAGCCTTGCGAGACCATCCTGATCTTGCAAGCTTCAGTTTAATTTCGCCATGAGAATCAGTCTGGAAAGCCTAGAAATCATTGCGTTTTTAGAAATTAGCAACTGAACTTACCAATCAGCGTCGTATTGATAGCTATATGGGCGTGGTTTTGAATTGTGGTGTGGTTTAGGTTTGCTGACAGCATGTCAAGCATTTTGCCAAGCATTTTTCGAAAGTGCCTGCATCCTTTACAAAAAGGATCGATGCAAGGTTTCCCAGATGGACTTGTGAATAGCAATCAATCTGGCATGTCAGGTTAGATCGTATTAACACTCCTACCCAAGATGTGCAGGAGATGCACAGGAACAACAGGCCAAATACAACAGAGAGCAGTGTGCCCCTGCATGAGAGACAAGAACATGCTTGACACAAATGGGACGACTGCATTTCTTATATTGCACACTTCTGTGGATCTAACGCAAATTCATGTGGGGTTTAAGCTGTGCTATATCAAGTGTGCGCTCACATGCACGCGCGCACACACACACACAAATTCCTCATAAGATGATCGAGAATCTATAATCCACAGGTAAAAAGGTTGAATGTGTTATTGTATAAAAAAGCCAGTCCTGCTTACTGAACATCCCCAAAGTAAATCCCCCATCCTTTTGTATCTGATCACGAACAAAAGCTAAACAAAACACAAATCCAGTCAGGTCACAGCTCATATTGCGACATGTCGGTTCATCTCAGGTAAAGGTCAGCCTTCATCCAGGGAACAGTGTCCTCTCTATGTAATGTCTCCAGTATGTGTGTGTGTGTGTGTGTGGGGGTGTGTTGTATCCCTATTCCTCTCATCCTCTGTGGGTTGACGTGTCTGCCCTTGCTAATGATTACGCCATTCTTCCCCTCTTGTGACCTTCCTGTTCATCATTTCTCGCTCGAAGACTTGATCTGTGTGTCTGCCAGCCACTAACTGGGCAATAAGTAACTCAACCCACCACTGTTAAAAACACTCTCCGCTTTCACCCGAAATAACCTTTGCCATACTGACTGGATCACACATCGTAGGCAGGCAGGCAGGCAGGCAGCCTGGCAGACACAGTAGTTGTCACCTTACTAGTAGTGTTCATATCGGGGGGTTAGTGTCAGCCAGGGTGAGTATACAGTATGTGCTCTACTGTAACATTGCTGTTTCTGTTCATTAATAAAGCAGTCAAATGGCGGCCAGTTAAATTGACCAGATAATTCAAAGTTCATGGTTTCATTACATTTTCTAAGGGTCAAAAAATGGCAGTGAAAAAATGTTTGCATTTAGGCATGTGGATTTAGCTTGAATAGGCAAGTGGTAACCATGCAGGAGGAATATAGCAGAACACAGAATTGCCTTCCACCCCCTCTCTCTCTCTCTCGTTCACAATTACATACACATACTGTGAAAGTATAACCTTAAATGTGTGTGTGCGGTGTGTGAGGTGATTTATTGTTATAACCTCCCTAACGGTCTGTGGATAAATGACAGCAATTCACTATAAACATTACATTTGCCACATTTGCTAAACCAGCCGGATAGGACTGAGTTTATTCTGACTTTAATCCAACAGCTATGTCAGAAGGTCTAGTGGATGTGAGTGTGTCCAGATATGTACTGTGACGGCCTTGCCTGGTTTTAGCAGGCCTCTGGATGTTATTGGCTGGGTAGGCCCTAATTAGTCCAATTAAGTACACCTGTATGCATGTCACATATATAGATGTGTTGCTGCACATTGTGAGGGTGACTCATGTTGTTCT
>JAODOY010000008.1:2545544-2576039 GCA_025399855.1 Forbesichthys papilliferus | reverse complement strand
TACACACACACACATTCAGTATCTCTTGTGCCCAAGTAAAGCATCGTGCCATATTTGTGTGGCTAATGCCACATGCGCGGAACAATGGGCAAACCTGTAAAACCTGAAACGCTTTCAGTGTTTGCCTGGCCCACTGAATATTTAATGTTCCTATTGGAGTACTGTAACACTGTGGAGGAGCTGCTTGGAGCTTGGAGCTGTTGCCATTGCTGTCACTTGCACTGGAGGATACTGGAGTAGTCATCTCTTAATTTCCATGTAAGGCTGACAAAACATTAACCTACAGAACTGTGTGTGTGCGTGTGTGTGTGTGTGTCAGTATTGGGACTAATGAACTCAACATCACTAATGTGGTATCATCACTTTAATTAGCTAAGCAAAGCTAGGCTTCAGCCGGGGCCTAGCGACATGGGTGCCTTATTGCCCTGGTTCTTCAGAGGGCAGGCACGTAACCACGGACAATGTGTGCACCTGTGTGTGACATGACGCCCAGAGGCAATGACAATGCCACACAGACTCCTTGACCAGATTCAGCCCATATTTGAAGAATTGACCGCACCACTGCATTTTATTTGACTAACATGTTAACATTTTTATTTTATTTTTAATGGTACTCTGAAATGCCAACAAGTTGTTTTCCTTGTGCAGATAATTGGTTGAATGGTATATGAACAATGTTGGGTTACTGAAGGCTGTGTAAACTGGTTTAATAAGGTGAAAAGCTGCCCTAGGATATTATATTTCGATAGAAGCGGTGAACTGTGGAACTGAATAATGAATAATGCTGTAATTCAATTAAACAAGCCCAAGACCTTACTTTAAATAAGTAATCAGAGCTGCTCTCCCTAAGAAGGAGTTGTAAATAGCAATGTATTTGAACATAGTATTTGCAATATTATAATGTACAGTATTCTATTTATAATGTATCACAGCAATCCTTTATTGGTACAAATTGTTCTAGAATAGAACATTTAAAATGAAAATGTTTGTGTTGAGTCTTCATTTAGCCCATTTTTACTCATTTGTTACATACATTACAAATATAAACAAAGCAATCAGCCTTTTCCTTAAAATGATGATGTCATAATTGAATTTGTATGCTTAACATCATTGGTCATCAATGTGACTTAATTTGCTTTTCTAGCTGACCTTGTTACCCCCAAACTTTCTGGCTGGTGTTAAAATGTCTCTATGTAGGTGTACACTTCTGAAATTTGCTTTTTTAATAGGTATAAAAAAAAAGATGAAATAGAAAAGACAAAATATAACTCCAGTCAATCTATGGGTTTAACTTGGTACAGTTTAAATTGGTCTTAAATACATGATTAACACTTTTTTATGCACAGTGAGATCAACCCCATAAACCAAATATTTAGAAATGAAAAGAACGGATGTAAATGAAACTCAAACGTATTAAAGTTAAGGACCCTGTCACGTGGTAAATGCATATACTTAGAATATTTATAACACAATCATAGCTATTTTGCTAGTAGGCTATGCATTCATTTTCTGCATGTACACTGTGTGTAACTGAACAGTTAACTGTACCGTCCATTGGCTAGAATTATTTGCACTAGTAAATTAACAGTAGCTGGGATAGGGTACGCTAGCATGTAGAGGAGCATTTGTTTTACAGTTAGAGCAGTGTCCTGCTGGGCGGAGCTAAGAGATACTCCACGCATATCTGTTGAGCTCATCCCGCGAAGCTGAAACTGACAACTGCTTCTGCGAAACAACTTCTGATAAACAGGTGTCGATTTCAGGTACAACGATCCGTACTTAATTCAACGTTTCAGCGTTGTTCATTTTATCAGTCAATATTAAGGAAACAGTTTCCAACTACTTCTACTACTTATTATGATGCATTCGGCACAGAAAGAAACTACATATACGAAGATCTTTGTAGGGGGTCTTCCATATCACACTACGGACTCAAGTCTCAGGAAATATTTTGAAGTGTTTGGTGATATTGACGAAGCTGTTGTCATCACAGATCGACAAACAGGAAAATCCAGAGGTTATGGATTCGTAAGTATTAATGCTGGTGTATGAAATTAACGATGGCAGCCTACAGTATGTATAAGTTAAATTTCATTGTGTAACCTAGCTAATTTAATGCACACCCAAACAGCACGTTGTTAAGCTAAATATACTTTTCAAGAAGGTCTAAAGTGGATTATTGAGAAATTGTAGGCTACGGTACATTATTTTCGGTTTATATTTAGAAGCCCACTCAACATTAATATCCTATGTTGACTACAGCACATTTATTTAAGACTAATGTGGGCTTTCTGCTTTCAGAATCTAAAAAAGGCCTAATTTGTTTTAGACTTTTTGTAATGAAAACATCAAATGTTCTTAGGAAAATGGTATCAAATAAAATTACAGATCCCCTTGAGATGACTGACATCTATTTTAAATGTATTTTTACTTATCTTTTCTTCTTCTTTTTTTAAGGTTACCATGGCAGACCGGGCCTCTGCAGACCGGGCCTGTAAAGATCCCAACCCCATTATTGATGGCAGGAAAGCCAATGTGAATCTGGCCTACCTGGGGGCCAAGCCTAGGGTCCTACATCCAGGTGAGGGACTGGACATGCTGTTGGACGACACAGGTTTTTTTCACAACTTGGACAATCAAGGTGGCGTACAAATGACAGTGGACCTAATGCATTTGCACTCACATGCCGAGACTAACACTGTTGTAATGTTATAGAGCTATGATGATATTCACCAGGTGTGTAACTAAATCTGTGTTTAAAATGTTGCAGTGGCATAAACATTTGTCTTGCTGTTTTCATAACAGTCATGTAAATCTACAACCACTGACATGCCAAACACTTCTATAGCTATTTTTTACAAAGGGATCATAACATTACCTGTGAAATAATCTGTACTGTGAACAAATTTTGCATTAAACTGTCACAAGTTTGAGAATGTGTCTAAGAATAATTGTGTCTTTGCAGGCTTCTCATTTGGTGTGCCACAGATCCATCCAGCTTTCATCCAAAGACCCTATGGGTATGTTGAGCCAGACAACTATATTTAGTTCTTCCACATGTCTATAGAGTTTATGAAATAATTGTGCCCTCACTGATCAAATAAAACAATTAACCTCACTATTCCTATATGTTTTATTCTATAAAAAGTTGGTTTATTATGAAAAACATGTTTAGAATTTAAGAAAATATTATTTATTTGAATGATGATGATGATGGTTAATGTTATTATTATTATTATTATTATTATTATTATTATTATTATTATATTTTTTCTTCATCCTTGCTTTTTAATCCTCTTTCCCAATCTGAACGAGGACATGTGACTGTCGACTTGTGCATCTCTGCTTGGCCCAGACTGTATAGAACATGAACGTTTGCTACAGGATTGACTCTGTGTTGTCTGTCTCTCTCTGATCTGACAGGGTCGATATTGGGTTAAAATAGCTGATGAAGGGACATGATGATTTGAGGAATAGCTGAGTCTGCATTGGGCAGAAGGCTAAAGTGTTACCGTACCTGTAAACTGACATACACAAACACGCCAAAATGGTGACTAGATGCATGGAAGTCTTTCAGTTTTCCATAGTACATAGATTGGTGTGTGCCTTGTCTCCAGTATGAAGTGGTGTTCAGCTTAACTGTGTGCTTATCTCTACTTGCAGTGGGGTTTGGTGGGGGATGCAGATATATTATTTTATTTTTTATTTTGTGCAGACTTTGAGTTTTGATAGGGAGTTTTATTGTAAGTCTGCCATGGGGTGTTTATTCTTTCCCGTTTTTAATGATTGACTGTGCTCTACTGTTTTTCATTTGAAGTTGAATATGTTTTGTTGTCAAAAGGGGGATGGTGGCGTCTCTCGTAGTTTTTGTTTGTAAAGTAAATCCCCTGCAACAAAACACCCACTGGCTTGCATGCTGGAGTTAATTTACACACTATGCTTTATTTTGGTTTTGTCTTTTTTTCATTAACCTATTGCTTTTACATGTAAAGGGTGTAGATGTTCAAGTATGATTTTTATCTCTTCTCTCAAGTGTGAAGAACATGGAAAATTAGTTCAAATATTGAGGTGCATTGATTTTTTTCAAAAACAGGAGACTGTCAGAAAAAATACTTTTAACTGAGTTTAGATACAAGCACAAAGCAGCATGTGGATATCAGAACCAGCAGAGGAAGAAATTGATGGTCCGACGCTAAATGAGCGACAATCATTTATTTATTTATTTATTTTTTGTTATCAAAGAGATGTATAACTACCATTTAGTGCCGAACTCCTCAAGGTTCTTAACTACAATATACATTTAAGTAGGTACACCATAGCTGTCAGCTGTGCTAAACACACATATGGTAGCCTGTACCGCTGTTTGAGGTCAATTATGTGGAGAGGTTCTCTGGTCTTTCATACAGCAGCTGTTGGCTACAATGATCTCCGTGGCCTCTCAAATTCGTGTGGAAAATAGGAGTCAGTCAGCAGAGCTGTTAATAATGTATGGCACAGCCGGGGTCAGCCGCTTGTGGACAACAGGTGGAACGTGTCATGCACCCAAGAGTCTTTTTGGATATGTGCTGGGGATTACGCATGTGTTCCAGTGATTTAGAAAGCACCTTTATTTAGATTAGGGCAGGCAGGACCACAAAATGTTCATACCATCGCGTCCCATTGAACATTGGAGCCGTCAATATTTACGTTAGATGATGGGTTTGGTGGTCAGAGCTGCGCACTTGGCCTGTAACGACGACACGGAGTGCAGCTGACGTTTGGGATCAGCTGAAACAAAATGGAGATTGTCCCTGAAATAGCGAAGGTAACAGGCAGGCCATGTGCTGCTGCTGAAGGAGAGAAGATCACTGTGTCCTTCTGGAATGACAAGGGAGCAGAAAATAGCACACCCCCCAGCCTCCCCTGTCACTCAAGTTGTTGTGTGTGTCTGCTTGAGGGGGGTGGTGTCTGGAAATGCTGGAGAGTAAAACGAACATACATCCGTGAACAGATTTAACTCTCTTAACAGCTGCTGCTAAAACATTTTTTAGTAGAGGTGACTACTGTATAGCGCAATGGAGTATGGTACCAACAGAGGCCCCGGCTTATATTGTTACATTTATTTTTATTACCCCATGCCCAATTTTGCTCTGCTACTGGAAATCACATTTTTATTCACGTTTACCAAATGTTCATTCAGTCTTTATACTCGGGTGATTTAATAGAACCCTGAATGTCAAACTAATCAATAGTTGGTGTTTGGGCTTCTGTTAACAACCCGTGTCAGCCAGTTCAGTTCATTTGATGCAGAGCCTCTTAGACTATGTATTTCCCGTTCTTTTCTTTTGTCCCAGGATGTATTAACACGTGTTGGCATGCCTGTATGCGTGTTGTTGTGGTGACCATGTGTGGGCTGGAATAAGCTCCGTTTACATCCTTGCTCTCCACGTGCTGCGGCCCGCTGCACTGTGTTGCTGAGTGCAGCGCTGGGCTGTGTTTCCCTTAATGCCATTGTTCAAATGCAATGGCAACAATGCTTTAGACTTTAAAGCTTCACCTCTTTATATTTATTTATTGTTTTTCTGCATTCTTAAATGTTAGTTTCTAGCTAGCCCCCCCTTCCCGTTGTTAATGAATGGATTTGCTGTGTTACTGAGGACTGGGTTGTAGTATTTGTGGCGCCTGCGTTTGTTTCTCAGCGTTAAGACGACCGATTGTGCGTTCTGCTCTGACTGTGTGTGTGTGCGTGCATTCTGCTGTGTGTGTGTGTGTGTGTGTGTGTCCCACAGGATCCCTGCCCACTACGTGTACCCGCAGGCCTTCATGCAGCCCAGCATGATGATCCCACACGTGCAGCCGTCCGCTGCCACGGCAACAGCGGCGGCGGCCACCTCGCCGTACTTGGACTACGCCGGCGCCGCCTACGCCCAGTACTCCGCTGCCGCGGCGACCGCAGCAGCGGCGGCAGCGGCCTACGAGCAGTACCCGTACGCCGCCTCCCCGGCCCCGGGCGGGTACATGGCCGGGTACGGGTACGCCATGCAGCAGCCCCTGGCCGCCAACGGCACAACCGGAGCGGCTGCGGCCGCCGCCGCCGCCGCCGCATTCGGCCAGTACCAGCCGCAGCAGCTCCAGACAGACCGCATGCAGTAGTAGGATGTGAGAAACTAGCTGAGCTAAGCGCTCTCAGCTAGCCGAGCTAGTTGTCCCCACCCCCTCTTCTCCTCCTCCTCTTCTCCTCCCACCATGGACATTGCAATAGGAGACTGGGTTGTGGGGGGGGTGGTGTCTTCCAAAGAGCCTGAAGAAAATCACTGGAGATGTTGGGACAGATGCAGTATATTTATATTCAAACAAGATCAGTATTTTTCACGATTGTATTACTATTTATTCAGCAGGGAAGTATTTAAGAACGCGTATTTAAGTAGTCTCACTGGACTTCACAATGTAAACCGCTGCTGAGTTTAGTATAAATACTATATTGGAATTAGTAAGGGTTTTGTACAGCATTCACAAGTGCATTCAAGGCCTATGAACAAACCCGCCCCTTTCCCCATGCCCCAATACTATAATACCAGCCGCGAAATCTTGCTAACATACTGTCATAACTGTTCGTCATCGCACAGTTTATGGTCAGTGTATTGTTTGGCAGAGCTATGCAAATTTGGCGGAGCGTGGTCAGTGTCAGATGCACTCATCTTTTATTGTATTGTGAGGTGAATCATAGCACTATTATAGAGTGACTGTTGTTGCTCAGTGCCCTCGGGAGAATGGATATTTGTGACAGCTGAAGAAACAAAGACCTGAAGTGTCATGTGAAGATAGCAAATGCACTCACTCCTCCCTTGAAGTTAATCCATAATATGAGGAGGAGCATTGTTAGGCTTTCTAGTGCCTTTAACGTTTTGATATTTATGTTGTGATATTTATTAAGAAGCCTTATAGCTAAAAAACGCTTTAATTTGTTTTATTTGCAAATATATATGTAAGTGTATATGCCCATTTGTTATACAGTAGCCTACTATTATTATAATCTTGAGCATATGATGAAAATGTGCATTTAAAAAAAGAGCTGTAACTATGCTATTGTGTAAATAACTTGGAACAAAATGGGGGTTAAAATCAGCTATAGGTTCAATTATTTTTTCCTATTTTCTATAGCTCTACTCTTATCAAATAGTTTATTTTATTCTGAATTCCTTTTTTATACTTATCTCTTCCTAAAACTATTTGTAGAAACATGTTACCTTTTTCAAAACTGCATTTGATGTCCTGATCTTTGGATTGTGAATTTTATCAGTGCAAGGGTATCATTTTACCTTGCATTTTTTAATGCATAATTCAAAATGATGCTATTGTTTAAGTTAAATAAATAAGGTTTTACCTTTTGAACCATTGGAACCGCCTATCTATTTTGTGAAGGTGTTGGCAGTTTGGTCAGACTCAGAACATATCACATAAACCAAACAACACCTTACCTTTGTATTATTTAATTAGCCTGGTGTTAGCATAAACCACTGACCAGTTTTGGATGGGGTTGGCACATCTGATTACGGTTTGTGGGATTGTTCATACGAGGGCTCAGGCAGCCCATAATGAGAATGTGACTGTAGGCCTATATAAAAGGCTACATTAAATCTACAGTTGTATTTGCATTGGCATAGGTTGTTTAAACATTGGGGAGTAGGCTACATTAAGCAAGGTCTTTGGATCTTCCCCCAGGACATTTTGAACATCAAAAACATTGAAAATATGAAAATATCTAGCCTATGTAAAGGAAAACGCAACTATCTGATAGCCAGATGCTATTAGGCTACACACCCTGAAACCTACAACTATGTATAGTTTGTGCTGTCTAATAGACACATTTAAAAAATATCTTCATCTAATGTGGCTAAAAATTAATTAATTAATTAATTAAAAAATAAAAAAAATGTAAGGGTGCTGAAAGAGTCCAACTGGCTAAATTATTATTTAACGTTGTCGTGTCTAATAGTGCCATGTTGAGATGGGGAAACTGTGTTGTTGAAACAAAACAACTTAAGCAGAATATTGCTGTGCTGTAGCACAAGTAGACGTTGTAGGCTATAACCTTGTTTACGGTGATTGGTATTCAGCTTCTTGATGCATCACCGCCACCTACTGCTCCAGAGTATGGCATAAAGAAAACGTGGATGCTCCTACCTTTCTACATCGAGATGCACGGACATATTTAAAAAAAGATGTTGTGAAAGTGAACTCCCCATACGCTTATAGAGCGCATGTAGTGAGCAGTGGACTACATCCAAAAATAAATAAATAATAATAATAATTATTATTATTATACATATAGGCACCTATTACATTATATTATATTAACATTTTACAACAACACATAGTCTGTTGTACTATTATGTGAAAATAGTCATATCAAATCTGATGACTGTAACACGCTCCAAAAGTGTGTCATCATATATTTTTACTCAGGTGTGTTGGCAACTTGGCACTGAATACACCCCTTTGTGAAGTTTAGCAAGTATAATTGACCCCACCCCCACCCCAAGATCGCACACGCACTTACATTACAGGCCCTTCGTTGCTTATTTTGTGCTTTATGATGCACCACACTTCAATTAGCAACAGGTCAGGACTGCAGACAGGCATCTAGACTATGTATGCACAATTCAGACATGTCTCTGGAAAAGACCACATATGGATGTCAGCAAATGTAGCTACAAAATATACTCCTGCATTAAAGTGCACTGACAGATTTACCCATGCCATCCAAACTGAAATACCACATTACCATGGGTGGCAGATGATAGCTTTTGATAGCTTCGATAACAGCTTCGATGCTGATGAAAGCTTGAGTACTTTTCCTCTTTAGTTTGGAGAACATGATGGCTGTTTATTTCAGTGTTCATTCCATGTTCTAGTGTGTTCACAGTCTATCCTCCTACTTGGTGTAGATCTCTGGTTAATTTTTATGTTCAAACCATCAAGAGGAAAACTACTAGTGAAGTCAACTTCAAAACTTCACCTGAGGAAATTCATGGCAGCAATTTATTCACATGCAGAATTGCATATTTATGACATTTTATGAGAAATGCAAACACAAAGTAAAGTATTTGTATGTATACAATATACATATACACATATACATTACTTGTTTGTTTGTAAACTACATTACAAACGATGTATTTATGAATAAAGATATATTTGTACAAATAATAGCACATTTATGTTGCTGATGTTTACAGATGTGCGCCAGTCTCACTACTCACGGTATTAAAACATTATTTAATCGACCACTAGATGGCAGCTAGTACACATTTTATGTATACAGTATATGTATAATTACTTAGCCAAATTTGTCATCTTTATGGTTTCATGAATTGTCCTGAGTGCTGACTGTTTACGTTTTTAGAAGACAGCGTGACAGCATTAATATGGAATTAGATTAGTAGCTATATTATATGCGTCTACATATCTATATACTTTGGCTACTTATTTTACTTGTAAACCCTACGATCTGTTGTAGGCTATTTATTTTCTAGTCAATCGTCTACCACCTGATAATGCCTACAGTAGTGTTCCGCACAAAAGATTTAGGTGCAAGGCCGTGGTGCAACGGCAATCTTGAGATTTGATCACCTTTATCACAGACTGTTTAGGGCGTGGCCTAAATGCTGCCAGGGTGCATTAAGCAACCAGTTGACACACTAATCTGTTAACTTTACTGGGTAGTCCGTAGCCTACTGGGGCGGGTTAAAACAATTACGTTGTGAACGAAGCAAATGTATATGCCTATTCGTAATGGGGATAACCCCATTACGAATTACGAATAGGCATATAATAATTTTTTGCACATCTTATTGTGCTAAATTAGGTTGAAGAATGCCCAGGTTTACAAGGTAAGCGATTCTAGCTAACGATCGTTAGCAAGGTGACTGAGGTGGTTTAGCCTACATAAATCACTTTATATTTTTGTATTCTGTGTTGTAAAGTTAAGCTCTCAAACAACAGTGATGCATGCAACGACTGGTCTTCAATGTCCTGTTATGGTTAGCTGTGCCATTTCGGCTGTGTTGATGGCAGGGTTACATCCTGCAGGCTGTGGTCTGGGTGCAAGGGTTTTTCCGTTTTGTCTACGCCCGTGTTTACACGCACCACATTCCACACACACCCACAAAGCAAGGTGGGGTACACCAGGTACACCTAGTCATAGTCAAACGATTTGTGAAACTAGATCTATAGTGGCTAGATTCTCTCGGCGTTAGCAAGAGACATATCCTCTTGCCGTCTGTGAGAACATTCTACCTGATGGGCGTTAAGTGTAATGTATAAAGGTGTATACGGTTTACTTGTTCACTGTTTATAGACAAACACCGTGGTTGGGCTCCAAATTATTACACACAAACACCTGTCAGATTGATACAGTACAGTAGGCTAATGCCTTTCTCATTCGTTTAATAAAGTTTATATGTGGGAAACAAAAATTAAGGAGAGGCATAACATGCAAAATCATAACTTTCTGTATCATTTGCAAAAAGCTGATATAATCTTAACGTTTTTTATTTATTTTTATATTTAAAATATACCGCTAAGTCCCAGTGTCTACCCACATTTCTGCATTTCATAATAGTTTTTCTTTTTCATAAAATAGTTTTTTAATGTTCTCTTTGTTTTAGATTCCAGTGGAACTCTGAAGGGAGATCACTTGCATGACAGGCCATGGGCCAGTCGTAACATTCAGTGCCTAAAAACCAGCAAGAAGTGAGTCATGACGTTGCGGGATTCCCCGTTCCCGAATATATACATCGCATGCCTTCACAATGTCGGCTGGGCCCTCATCCTGCCGTGTTTCTGGTTCCTGGACCGCCTCATTGCTGTTTGCAAGTCCACCACCCTGGAGAAGAGCCAGCGCCTGGAGCAGGAGTGTTACCTCCACCCGCTCAAGGTCCTGTGTGGCTCCGTGGTCTTCTTCCTTCTCTTTCTATCCGCGGCACCCATGGCCCTGCTAGGGTTCCTGCTGTGGGCGCCAGTCCAGAGCTGCCGCAGGCCCTTCAGCTACCAGCGAACGCCGCCAACGGCCTCGCCCAATGCTGAGGCGAGCCGGGTCGAAGCACCGGCTCTCACCGGGAAGAAGGCCGCGATTGGCTTCGCCACCGCGAACCTGTGCCTGCTGCCCGACAGCCTGGCGCGCTTCAACAACCTGGGGCACACCCAGCGACGGACGGCCGCCATCGCCCAGCGCATCGTGCAGGGCGTGGGCCGGCCCCGCATCCGCATCTTTGTGGATTCTCCCAGCAGCCACGGCCCTCTGAGCCCCTCCGACAGCCGCCTCTCCTCTTCCCACGGCGGCCCCTGCACATACGGGGCCACCGCCGGTCAGGATGGCGCTCCAGCCAGGGGCTTCACAGCTAACGGAGGAGAGGTCGTTTCGACCTCCGCCTTCGGCAGCCTCCAGCGTGGCGACCGTGCCGACGCCGTCGGACCACCCCGGCGTCCCCTTATCGCGACCGACCAGAACTCCGATCTGCAGGGTTCTGCTCACGAGCAGAGCCTGCACTCCCCCCTGGCTTCTGCGGGCGGCGACGACGTGCCGTGGCAGGTGTCGTCGCTGTTCCCGGCCGACGTGGATGTCCTCTGTCTGCAGGAGGTGTTTGACAAGAGGGCGGCGCGGAGGCTGGCCAGTGCCCTGCGGCCGCTGTACGGCCACGTGCTGTACGACGTCGGGGTGTATGCCTGCCGGGCAGCCTGCTGCTGCTCCGCCTTCAAGTTCCTCAACAGTGGGCTGTTCCTGGCCAGCCGCTTCCCGGTGCTGGAGGCCTGCTATCACTGCTTCCCCAACGGCCGTGGGGAGGACGCTTTGGCCTCCAAGGGTCTGCTCTCAGCCAAGGTACTGCTTCTCAATGATGAATTGCCTGTTGTTGTTGTTGTTGTTGTTGTTGTTGTTGTCTTTATTGTATTGTTAACATAATACACTGTGCTACAATAACATGGGGATGTTCTTAGGTGCTAATTGGACAGAATCAGAAACGGGAGAAGTTGGTTGGCTATTTTAACTGCACACATCTGCATGCACCACAGGGCAAGTCACCTTTTTTATAAGAGTTAATGTAAATGTTTTGTCTACAATTTAGGGGTGCACAATATATTGACTCAATATTGTTAACGCAATATCACAATGCGCAATATCATATAAAATGTTGTAGAAAGTATGCAATATTCTCTTTATTTTGTAGAGAGATGTTGGCCATGTGGCTAAGTTCCGTTTGATTTAGACAGAAAAGTAAGATGTGTGGCTGAGGAAGACAAGAACTTAATGGAGATCAAAGAGGAAACATTTGTGGTCAAAAAGAATGCCTCCTCGGTAGCTTGGAATTACTGGTGTCCCAGTCCAATATGACCATCAGTTGAAATAAACCCATATGCTGTAAGGGGGAATTTATTTTGATCCATTTTCGCATATTGTTTGTGTTTTTACTTATGTTTATCAATTTCTAAATTCTTATCGATATTGCAGTTTTCATGATCAATATAGCAATATCATGCCATGTCATTTGCTTTTTAATATAGCTTTATCCTATCACAATGCTGTTTTTGTGTTAAATCAGGTGAGGGGGACATTCGCTGTGAGCAGTTGAACATGGTAACAAAATGGATTGATGAATTTCAAGCAGCCAACAAGCAGCCTGCCGAAGTGGTTGTTTTCGATGTCCTCTGTGGGGACTTCAACTTTGATAACTGTTCGCCTGGTGTGTATAGGAGTTGGTGTATGTTTGCTTGCATGTGTGTGCAAAACAATGAAATCTTTGCCTCTGTCAGAAGTTCCTGTAGTAAAGCGGCTTTCTTGTTTGACTTCAGATGACAGTCTGGAACAGAACCACCATCTTTTTGCAGACTACAAAGACCCTTGCAGGGCAGGTCCTGGTAAAGAGAAGCCCTGGGCGATCGGTGAGTACCAATCAATCCATCAGACTGCAATACATTCATAATAATGCAACAAACATTAGAAGCAGTACATCCTGTCAGGTCATCGAACCTCACTGTGGAGCAGGGTCAGAGTAAACTCTGTATTTAGATGTACATTTATGTGAGGTGCTTTGTGTTGTTTGGTGGTGATTTTGAAGATGACCATGTCTCAGCAGGTAACAAGTGCTGAAGCCTAACATTTTAATCAAACGCGTGTTCAAAAAAATGTTGGGTAAAGAACTACTTCATGTTTAAGTAATTTTTCTATTTTAATTTCCAATTTTTGTCAAGGTACTCTGCTTGAACAGCCAACATTGTATGAAGATGAAGTAAGCTGTCCAGAGAATCTACAAAGGTTAATATTGTTTTAAGTAGTGCTAACAATTGCATTGTCCCACATTCTAATATTCCCATTAAAACGTGTTCATTGATCCATTGCATCTTCCCGCGTCTCTAGAACATTGGAGTGCGAGGAGCTAAGGAAGCAGTTCATCTCTCCGCCCGTGCCTGTCAGTGGCTGCCCATTGGTTTACCCTGAGCTTGGCCAGCCCTGGGTGGGACGGCGGATCGACTATGTTCTCTTCCGCGAGAGCACGATCTCAAAGCACTGCCGAACAGTATGTTGAACACACGTGTCTCTCCTTCCTCTGCTAATCCTTTTCCTTCTCCTCCGTCTTCTTGAATGGAGTTACATTACAAGGTACTTTTGGGGGCATATATGTTTAATCTTTAGCCAGCACTAACATGGTTTCATCTTTGCCCTGTAACATGCTAAAGTTATTAAAGCATGGTTGTAGAAGTAATAAACAGATTTTCTCTGTCATTTTTTACCCATATTACTCTCCTTGTATCCTTTTAGGACATTGAAGAGTTGACATATGTAACCCAGCTGGCTGGCCTTACAGACCATATTCCTGTGGGTTTTAGATTGAGTGTTATTATGGACTCGGACAATGCTGATGAACAAGGATGAAGCAAATATAATTGTGCAAAATTGATTGTTCAATGAACTGTACATAGGTAGATGTGTTGTTCACATTTGAGGCAATGAACACGCCTCACTTTTCCAGATAATCTGGTAACTGAATCAGACCATATTGAATAATTGAAGATGCAGACACAAAATTCAAGGTGAGCAATGACAAAGAATTTTGTACTGTATGTGTGCATTTTATATGTTAAATTGTCTTCTTATTAGGATTAATCTTGTTATGATTCAGGATATGTTAATATTGTAAGTACTTGTATGTTAATGAAAATAAATGAATTATACACAAAGTACGCTGTTTTCAATACCACAGGTGTATTTCAATACACAAAAGGTGACGTAATTTGCACACATGCTGATAAGCACATGCACATCAGGGTAAGTTACACTGTGCATGTACAATTGACCATACAACACATCAGGAACACCAGGGAAACTTTTGGAATAATTTGACTCAAACCTTCTTTCAGCTGTTCTACCAATTGCTTTTTCCACCCCATTCCACAGATATTCAGTAGGCGGCCTGTTGACTTTACGATGCTATGATAAAGGTCATATTTGTGGAACCCTTCGGGGAAAATAATGAAATGTTATGGCAGAGGGCCCTATCCTGCTGTTACAAATCCATTTGCAGGTAAAGAGATATGCTGCTATCACATTTAGAGATTGAATGGCATCTTGAAACAGCTGGAGCAAGGAATTAATGAGGACACGCATTGCTTTTCAATCCTTCATGCATGGCCCTGCAACATAAAATTGTAATTTTCTTTTTCTTCTGAAAATGGCGACTTCTCCAAGCATATTATGGCATTTCTTGAGTTTTAACACATTTTGTAAATACCTTGTGTTATAAAAGAAAAAGCTGTTTAATTCTGTTTGATTGAACAAAAACTGAATTTTCAAGGGTGAGAGATAGACCAATATTTTATACTATTTAGTTTTCTATAACATTAAAATGTAAGTAAATTATTACAGTAGCGCTACATGCTGAAGTAAACCAGGAACATTATAAAACGGCAATTTAATAATACAAGCATGCAAGATCATAGTCTGTCCAATAGGGGGAGACATTGTTATGACAGGACAGTGTAACCAACAAAGAAACTGCCTAAACCAATCAAAAACCTTAAAATCACCAACATTTCCTGCGTCTACACCTTGACTAAACATGTGTATTTTAATTTGTGCTAAATATATTTTATCAACTATACCTAAACATAGATTTATCCAACAACGTGCAGTATTTTCGCAAAGTGCTTGTTTGAGCCTCAAAGTTCGATGTAACAAGACGTTATTACGCGGACAATTTTCAGCACATTTATATCGTCAATGCCACTTGCAGTTTGCTTGTCTCACTGCCACGAAAAGATATTATTCAAAATATGAATGCGTCGATTCAAAGGAAAGTGCTGGTGAGATTCAAGGGGAAACAAATGAGATAGAAAGCAACATTAATAATGACACAGACCATAATATAAGTAAGTATGATTAAGCTGTCATCATGTAACTTGGTGTAAAACGTTTTTAGCTGCTAAACAACGCATATTGCAGAAACGATATTATATTGATGAGAATGATGTCTCTACAGAATCATTGGAGGGTTTCACAATTGATGTGTTGGTGTCTCTGCTGCGTCAGGAAAATGCTGTGGACATCTGTGTCATTAAGGTTCCAGACGAGATAAAGTACTCTGACTACTTTATTGTTGTCAGTGGTATCTCACCAAGACACCTCCGTGCAATGGCGCTTTATGCAATCAAAGTGGTAAATTGTTTGATAAAAGGCCTTTATTTTCCACAGCAATATTTTATTTTTATATATAGGCTGGCTACCATACAGTGTGTTGTTTATAGCTCACTTTTCTTCCAGTACAAATTCATGAAGAGGGATGCTGATCCACTTGTCAAGATCGAGGGCAAGGACACAGAGGACTGGATGTGCATTGATTTCGGTATATATAATATTGGCCCTCACCCTCTCATTTGCGCTAGTATGATATTGAAATTCAATTAGTTAGTGAGTCATCTCATTGTTCTGCTGCTCTGCATCTTCTCAGGTACTATGGTCATCCATTTCATGATGCCAGAAACCAGAGCTCTGTTTGAACTTGAGAAACTGTGGACCCTCCGTTCCTATGATGAACAGTTGAGACGCATCCCTCCTGAGACGTTGCCAGAAGACTTCATGTATGGCATTGAAAAAACAAGTGAATAAACACTCTTGCAATATACATGTCTTCAGTTGGTCGCAAGGCCATGATGGTTTTGAAGAAGAGAAAATAGATACTTTTACATCTGAGAACTGCAAGAATGTTAAATGTAACAATTTACATCTTATTTAAATTAAGAGTGATTATTATAGTATGTAAATAAACAACTGTGTTGAACATATCTGGGCAATTGTAATTTGACATTACATCCTCTACAAGTGTATAAAGTCTATGACAGATGCTAAACTTAGCATTTTGCAGTAGAAGATGACCGCCATATGCTGTGAAATCATATCAATCAAATTATATGAATCAGGATGTCCTCTAATTAGCTCTACAATGTATGTAGTATCTACAAGTTGCAAGACACTGGATGCCAAAACGCCCATGTGCAGATCTTAATTGGAGCTTATTGTTTGGCATAGTTGTTTATATACAGTAATAAGGGCTGTTCAATATTCCAAACCTGTAATTAATGGGTTGAATCGTGTTGCACTAAAAATAATTAAAGAATAATTAACAGTACCATACTGTCATTTAATAAGTATGCTTCCATATTTACTGCCATCTTTTTTTTTTTTTTTACATTTGTTGCAATTCATTGCCAGTTTAGTGTCCTTGCTTCTGGAAATGAGCTTGGCAGTTTAATTGATTGCTTCCCCTTACACCCTTCTGTGACATGAATTGAATGCGCTTAATTGCATTTTTGCAATGCAAGCAAAGTAACCGCAGAGGAGAACAGTCAAATAAAAGCCAAGAATGGCACTGCTGGGATGACTAATGCCTTTATAGCACAGATATTTGTAATAAAAGTTAAATTATTTAGCCTACTTTGTGTTTGCGAAGAAAAAAAGGTTCTATACAATTTTTCACTAGCAATTTTCCCATCAGTGTTTTTGGAAATAGTCAGTACCAATCTTCTGTGAAATCCTCAGAAGAATGTTCTGCTAGAAAATAGTTGCCATTACATGTTATTTTTTTTCACCATTATAGGCTTGAATGTCAAGGGCTTCTTCTGCCCTACATCTCCCAGAACAGCACTCTTCATGTCTTTTCATGTTTGAATTTGTGTCATTTGGACCTATTTTGATGATTTTGCCAAAATTGCCTGGATTATGTTGTGCTTGTCATGTCAAGTTGCATCATATAGAGCTCAGCAGTGTTTGAAAATGGGTTTTAAGGTCACTAGTTTGAGTAAAATATTTTCGGGGCTAGTGTGAGTAACATTGAAAACAAATACATACTAGAGCTCCAGTTTGAGTTCTGATATAAATATTTACAAGTGAATGAAGCCTTTATTGGTAAATATGTTATAACAATACATTACTTGAAATAATCACCAAAACCTTCTATTTTATCAGGCTGTAAGTGAGCTGCCTAAATACATGTATTACTCACCCATCTACAGTAGTTTGCAGTGCTAATATCCTGATATCCTAATATCCCTACAATACAGCTCATTGCAATAAATTGGAATTTACATAATCCTTGAATATGCAGTAGTACATTGAGGTCAAAATACTGTTTCAAAATTATCATATCGTGCCAATGCATACACATACATACAAAAACAGTGTTTCTATTCGTATATCGCAAACAACGATCAGTTTAATTTACAAGTAGGTAACACTATTACATATGCATTTAAGATATTGTATCACTAAATTGCTTCCTGGTGAGTAGACATGGTAGACCATTCTACGAAGTGGCCTATTATGTGAATAAAATGGCCCCCTCCCTCACCCACAACACATTTTTATAAAACCCAGGCAATCTTTGATATCGCACAAGATACCCAGAGGAGCCTGGAGCGGCGTGGAAATTCAACAAAAGCAGTTGCGAAGTATTCAAGTGTAATGTACGTTGCTTTCATTTTGTTGTAAAAAGATGTATCTTAACCATTTTGTTTCCCATTGTCCCTTTTCTTTGGGGGGATATACGTTTGTATAATGTAAAGTTTATCCTCATTTTCTCTACAATACAGTATGCGTCTTGTTGCCATGCTGTTTCTGGGTACCTTGGCTATGTGTTTGCCATGTATTGACTCTGGTATCAACGCGTATCCATCCAAGCCTACAAGTCCTGGACAAGATGCACAACCTGAGGATCTCTCCAAATATTACGCGGCGCTGAGGCACTACATTAACCTCATCACAAGACAGAGGTGAGGTTCCAATCGTATTTTGTAATGCTGACAGAATAGTCACCCAATTCTGTGTAGAAGATTGATGAAACTGCATGGTATGTGACTTTTCCCCATGCTAGATACGGGAAGAGATACAGTCAAGATGCTGTGCTTTCAGACCAATTGGTAAGAGGGAGCACAGAAAGTATTCCAGGATATGTCAGGTGGGTACAGTAATAATAGGCTACTGCAAAACAATTTCTTGTGACATTTGTAAAGCTTCAGGCTTTAAAAATCTTAATCACATTCAAATGTTTATTCACAATATGTAGTACACACCAGTGTTACATGATGTTCAATATATTATATAAAAAGATATGTGCATTAATGCAGTACTATAGCCTAAACCAATAGCGCAGTAAGCTATTAGTAGTCTGGTATAATATAGCAAAAATTGATAATATAACAGATATACACAGTAGCCTACGGTATGATTTACGACATAGTGTGTACTGTATTAAACATTATGTGTCAAGATTACTTTCTGATATGTGTTTTCTTTATTTAGATATGATGAACCAACAATATGGTGATGGTGTTGGAACTAGCATACCAAATGCCCCAAACTGCTTGGCTGTGTTTTGGTGTGGATTTATATGTATAGATTAAACTAATTTCTTTATTATATCAACTAATGTATGTGCTTTGTTGAACAGGTACGCTACCTATAATGTCATCTAATCTTATAAGCTTTATTCGTTTATAAGACTATTTAATATAATGGTAGGTCGAACAAAGTGTTTTTGGTAACTCATTAATTTCATCTATGGTGCTAATCTGAAAATGTTCATTGCAAATAATGCAAAATAATGTTCACACTGGAGTTACTGAACAATGAACATGTCAATCAAGGTGTTAATGGATATGGGTTATAAGAATAAACTTGACTTACAACAGAAAATAATAGAGATCAATCTACTGCAGTGTGCTGCACTCTTTTAAGGCTTGTGAGATGTGGAATTGGCACGCTTGAACACATGATCAGACACATGTTTAAGTGACCTAGATACTTGGATAATGTAAACACGGTTACATAGTATAGCACACTAAGATAGGCTATTGTATTTTTTAATATAACCAGTTCTATATATACTGTACATTTATGTAATATAACTGACCACAACTGATCTTGTGTGTTCTATCTACGCAGTGTAATCAGTTTCAGAATGTTTTATTGAAAATGTATAAACTAGGAAAAAAATGTATTTTGTAGCATATATTGAATTAGCATCCCCTCTAGATTTAAACTAAATAAACAGAGGCCAAAAGTGACACCATAGTGTTACCATCACATTTTCAGAGATGGGGCTACTGAAACAAAATCAGGTGAATGGTGACTGTTAACTCAGACAGACTAAAGCAACACAAAATGAAGGTAATGCTAATTTTGCAAAATATTATCTAATCCAGAGGTCTTTAACAGGTGGTTCTCAAAAGTAATGCATGTGGTCCTCTAAATTGTCTGATCCCAAACTTATTTTCTTCCAAAAATTGAAATGTCAGAAAATATACATTATAAAATACAATCTGCGTTATAAATCTGTCAACTATTTTAATGGTTTAGATCGTGGCCTACTTTTATACATGGAATTAGCCTGCCTTATACATTTTTGTTGGCCCGGCAACTAAATATTTTATACCATGTGATAGGGGGTCCCTGTGCCATGTTTCTATCAGACATTCTATTGACCTGAAATACATTGAATACCGTCCAGAGCCATGGAAATAACATGGCTATGCTCTGATCTAATCTATAGAAATGAAGACAAATTGTATATGTATGTTCAATTGGTTCAAAGGGAATAGAAGATTGTGTTAATCTTCTTGTTTTGATGAGTTCATCATGCCACCCAAGTGGCTCGCATACCCCTCTCCTCCTCCCCATGGACCCGTGCCATGTTTGTGCAGTTATGTATCAACTCATAAATTGTAAATTGGGGGAGATCATTTGTGGATCTTTTGTCTCCGGTTGTTTGACGTGTGAGATTAAACCGGTCCATACCAGTGTGGAGGAGTGTACACTTTTAATATACCCACAAGTGACGTTCACATACTCTCGCGCGATTGGCTGTGTGTGTACTCTGTTGTGCAGTAGTACTAGTAGCTGTTCACAGTCAGCCACATGATATGCTGTCGGTGGGATCTGGGTGTGCTGCTAGCTAGCACGCTAGCTTTAGCTAGCACGCTGTTACGAATCCATTCAGCAAGGGAACCACTCTAAACATGCAAGGTAAACTGTTACACTTGAAGTTATCATGCAAGGTTTTAGAGCGTATAACCTTTCATATTAATGAAACATAATATGTGCAAATACACCAGCAATATTAAGATTATCTGGTTTATCTATGGTTGGTTTCTATGACTAGCCATGCGCATTGGCTGTTTTCTATGAACTATACTTACCTACTGCTACCGGCTACCGAGTACCGAAAATAAGGTAAAATGTAGCAAAGAATGGATCTGGCAAATTACGGGTGCAGTTTTGTGCGTTAATGCCTTTGTGACCGGCGTACGATGCATTGAGTGACACCGTTACTGAAGTTTGTTCAAGAAAGTTCTCAGAACACCCTCGTGCATCACTGCTAGAATACTGTTGCACACGTGCAGTATTGGCTTCATATCAGAATGTCAACGTTTGTGTGATAGTGAGTGTATCTTAAAGACTTGTGAAGAGGTGTTAGGGGTTATTGTCTGATATTATGTCATATTAAATACTCTTTTGTCCATTAAACGTTTGGCCCTTTATAATGTCCTCCGTACATTATAAAGTAGGTAGAAAGTGATTATTCTGGTGTTCTTGTCAGTTCCTATTCCTGTCAGTTTATCAGTTGACCGATGCTCAAAAAGCTACCGTAGCATTACGTTGATCAGTGCACGTTAATTTATATATCAATTATATATTGTCGACTTTAAAGATGGTAGGATCCTTTTCAAAAGATCATTCAGAAGCCTACAGCCTAAAGGTCCAGCTTTGCACACGAAAATATTATGTTCTGTTTGCTCATTGTTGCTCAATATTCCAAAACAATTTAGGCTACTAAACATTTCAAGGGCAGATGATTCTTACCCTGTGTGTCAATCATAATACACAACGATACACAGATTCGATGATTTGATATTGATGTTATCTAATAATATAGTGTGACTGTGAATCAGGAATGAACTTGATTTGCAATTTCAGAAAATACTGGCTAAGCCGTTTAAATTTGATTATGGTGTTACTCTAGTCCATCAGCATAGTGTGTGCATAGGTCTACTTAAAAAATATATTGTCTGCATCAACATTGCCTATCAAATTAACTAGATCTGAGTCACTAGGAGGATATAGTTATCTTGTATCTAAATACCATTCCCTGCCATTGTGCAGATACCAGATGAGTGTCTGCCCAGGAACGAGATGATTGTCTTGCTGTATAGCAGGAGCAGGCCTCTGTGACGGTGGATTCACATACAAGCTATAGGTGAGTTCTGGTGCTGATTTAAACAGAAAGCTTTTTTTGCCATTTGTTCACATAACTGCCAGGGCTTTGCCGGATGGATTTTGCCCCACTCTGTTTACTGTTTACTTTGGAAAGTGTTTGTTCAGTGTGTCCCTGGAGCGCAATCCTGATCTCAGATCTTTTTTTTTTTTTCATACTGTTTCGATTTTAAAGCCCATAGTAGTGATATATTAAAAAGCATTACTTTAATTAAGCACTAGGGGTGCCCCCTGAATGTCAACGAGTCATATCATCAGTTGACTGAGATCCTTCACGTCGATCGTTTGCGTTTTTGTTTTGTTTTTGACAGTGTGAAATAGACCTTATGTAAGGGTGGCCAGCAGGTAATCCTTACCCTCCGACACCTCATAGGCCATGCGGGCAACGCAGGCCCATAGGTTTAAGCCTGCCTTGTAGAGTGGCCGCTCTGTGCGGAGATTGGGGTTTGATTCCCCGAGGGAGACAGACTATCTCCGTCACTTACACAAGGATAACATTTCAATGAGTAAATATAAATAAGACCTCATCAGATGACAAATATTCCACACATTTATCAAATATTTAATAATAAATTGGGAATTGTTTGTATGACCCTGCAGCGTTGGTTGGAACATGAATATTCTATGAGAGCTATTTTGCCCTGACAGCAATCTGTCTGCAAGATTAAAAGGCGGGGGTTCATCCATGACATTTCAAGTTAGCTAAACTAAGACTGTCTTCCCCATATGGGCCATGGATATAATACAAAGTATTTTTAATGCTAGAGCACATGCATGTTTGAAACCATTATTTTAGAAACTGGAATTAATGTGATATACCGGTGTATATACCGGCATATAAAACACTTGTGCATTTGTTTGTTGGTTGATAATCTGACCTAGGCTAATGGGGGGGTGAATTGTCAAATATTTGTATTGAACAGGCAAAATTGATTTGTCTGACAGCATTTTGCAGTTTGGTGCAGCCCTTAAGCACAAAGTTAATATACAGAACAGAATAATTATGGATATTAAACTAAATCCTTGATACATTCTTACAGATAAACTGTATTGTGATACATGTTGTATTGTGAGGTCCTTGCCAATACCCAGCCATAATCTCAAGGCTACATTCTCATTCATACAAAGTGCTTTCCAGTGTCTTTATTGGCCACTTCATAATAATTACAAGCTAAGATAACTAATGTCATGGGTTCTGTAGTAGTAGTAGTAATGCTGTGTTACTCATCTAGCAGTAAATGTTCGCTACATGTTGCCTTAAGTCGTCTACTGATAACAAGCTTTTAACGCCACACACACACTGACACGCTGTGGACTTTCTGCCTTCTGCAGCCCTCCAACCACGCTGTCACTCAGGCAGCGAGCCGCCAGCCCTCTTGTCCTTCGTTTTGCCCTTACCTGAGTAATAGAAGTCATGATTGTGGCGAATGCCAAGTCAGGCTCAGGTAAGATGCTTGTGTGTATATTATTTTTTATAAAAGCAACATTATGGATAGGTTAGTTATGTTCGGGGCCACGCTCTGCATGTAACTGAGTGAATGAGCAAGCCAGCGCCAGGTGATTAGGTAGATATGTGCATGAACAACACTTACAATTGCTGGGGGCGGTCCAGCTGTGTATTCTTGGTGAATGTTGGAGATATCACGGAGACAGTAGCTGCTTGTTGCTGGAACAATGCAAATGAGTGACCCTCAGTATGAATTGGTCCATTCATTGTACTTCCCACTATGCGCCTAATCAGCCTTCTTTGTGTTTATCTTTTTTCTTTTTTGGTCATCACAAATTGTTTACCCAGACTTCTTAACAGCTGTTAATTTCCCTCCTCAGCTATGCAACAGGTACTGGACAACCTCAAAGACCTGCCCTCGGGCACAGGAGCCAAAGACATCGACCTCATCTTCCTCAGAGGAATCATGGCAAGCCCGATTGTCCGCTCCCTCGCCAAAGTAATTTTCACGACTGCATTCTCTTCCTTGGCCACACGCACAGCCCTCGTTGGTTTGGTTATCGAACTTACACCGACCAAATTTTTACAATTACGCTGACGCATAGTCGCCCATTGGCTGCGGAAAGGCTTTTACACTTATTCAAAGTGTAACTGCAGCCAAGCTCTGAGCCTGACTCCACCCATTACAAGTTTGAAAAATGAGACGAGCAGCTGAACTAGGGGAGGGGCTGAGAGGGGGGGACCCCCATTAACATGTACGGTAATATGAATTTGGTGACATATGAGTGTACTAAGTGTACAGATGAAACCAGCCAGGTCATGGGGTGATCTTTAATGGATATGACGTGTAGTTCTGTTCTCAGCCCGTAAAATGCAGATTTTTCTAAAAACGGGAATTTTGTCAATATTCTCATCGTTTTAGGGTGCAGTTACCCTTTAAGAGCACACTGCTGAATTTCTCTTTGCCTCAGAAAGCTGCCAGCCCAGCTGACTAAAGTTGAGCATGTCAGGCAGTCACAGGCTGTGTTCCCCCCAGTGGCACATTGCACTCTTCTAAAGTAGATCAAGCTACCTTCCATGCTATTAGAAGAATCCTTTCACTTTTTAACGCCTTAAGCCAGAGCTATTAAGTTCCAGTCTTGGAGGGCCGCTGCCCTGCATGTTTTAGATGTCTCCTTGCTCCAACACACCTGATTCGAATAAATGGGTCGTTAGAAGCCTGATGACAACCCAGTCATTGGAATCAGGTGTGTTGGAGCATTAAGACAAAAAGACTCCTCGTGTTTTCTAACCTGTGTGACCTCAGGAGCTCCGCCCCCCACATCGGACATGAATGACCACAGCTAGGATAGTTTTACGTTCCCGTTTATAGACTCAGGGCTGTGTAGAAACATCGTAGACCATGAGGACATATTAGCTGAATATGACAATTTTATTTGCTTTCAAATCGCTTAGCCTGCCTTTTTGATAAGATTATTTTTCCTATTCCTCTCAAAGCATTGTCTTTTACAAATGTGTTCTGTGTATTAAAAAGTATGCACGGTATACATCCACACAACCTGAAGGAAATACAAAAATGTAATTTTAGTTCAGTATATATCGTATAGTTGCCAAGGCTATTGGGTACCATAATTATGACAATCACAATAATTAAACATTTTGTCACACAAAATGCAACCCAGATAGATTTTTTTGGAAGAATGGGTCTTTATGACAATTGTCCGTCCGTGTGTGTAGGCACATGAGCGACTGGAGGATGTCAAACTGCAGGCAGTGCAAGACAACAATGTTCAGCTGGTGTCAGAGATCTTGGACTCGCTCAACAGCTTGGCAGTAGGCGATGCCGCGGCCGCTGAGCTCGCCAGGATCCTGCGAGAGCCGCTCTTTCAGGTACAGTGTGACTCTCCGAACTCTGTAAGAACCATCCTTCCTGTCTTCATCTTCAGATGAAACCTTGGTTATAATGGTGTTCATTGTTGCTATAAGAGACAGCTCTGCAAAAAATGTGTGGCTCCACAGTTATTTAAATATTACATATTTATATATTAAAAAGCATACAGTATATAAATGTAAATATTGTTTTGTTTAAAAGTAATTCAGAGAAGCTGATGCAGTGCTCTTAACCTTTTTCCATTTCACTTGTATATGTTATTACATTATACATAGACTACACAGCAGTTTTTTTTTGTTTGGTCATCATTGAAAATGACTAGAAGTGGGACTTGCGTAGTTTCTTCCTATGTCTTAATCGTGTGGAATGGACGTCGAAGCCTTTTTTCTCAGCGCCAGGCGTACTGCTAGCTGTGCCATGCTTCTGTCACTCAGCCTTCTTGTTACACCAGTGAGAGGTTTCTGTATGTGGGAGGGAGGGAGGGAGGGAGGGGGCATTCCTGGGCCAATGGCAGGCTGAGATTTGTGGGGTAAAGTGAGGGTGAGAAGATCCCGCCAGCTAGTGTTTCCGTGAATGTTCAGATTGTTTTGTGCATTTTACAACTCGGACTGGATCTGTGCATTGGCGGGTGGGGTAAGGTGAGACGGATTTCTCTTGTAAATAATTTCTTCATGACTGTTCCCATTTTTATAAAAGTCCCACGGTTTTCAAGGAATGTGGATAAACATTTAGTAGGGTTGTTTACATTAGTGATTTACAGTTAGTGATGCATTGCGAGTTCCTATATAGGTAAAGCATGTAGTGTTTAAGTAATCCTTAAGAATTTTAAAATGGGTACAGTAGATTCACTTCGCTCATTTCTGCTTTCTAAGTCTTTGATCGAGGCTCATGACAAAGTGGCTGCCAAGCGCTACGAGATGCCTCAGGCTGCTGTGAACAGCGACGTCTTGTTGACAAGCCCGCTCATGCCTGCCGATGCTGTTAGGATGATTGGCATCCAGAAGAAAGCCGGTGAACCACTCGTAAGTAAGAGTTTACTCTCTCTCTCTGCCTCTCTGTGCGTGTGTGGTTCAATCCATGTGAACATCTTTAAGCTGTGTTTGTTCCATAGCAACACCCCACCCACCTGTGATTTATGAAGTGGTGATGTTTGATATGCGTGCAGGGGGTGACCTTCCGGGTGGAGCGGGGTGAGCTTGTGGTGGCGCGCGTCCTGCACGGTGGCGCCATCGACAGGCAGGGCATGCTGCAGGCGGGAGACGTGATCCGCGAGGTGAACGGCCGCGAGGTCAGCAGCGACCCCGCGGAGCTCCAGCAGCTCCTGGGCGACTGCAGGGGCAGTGTCACGTTGAAGGTGTTGCCCAGCTACAGAAGTGGCCCTCCACCCCCGCAGGTTAGGGAAGGATGGTGGGGGTTGTGGTCATGTGCTCTGGTGTCTCTGGAGATGTGTTTTCCAGGGGTCATACCTGTCATTGGGAGGGGTGAAGGAGGGTGGGGGGGGTCAGAGGTGCTTGACCTGGTGCTAATGCAGAATGGCAGACTGCTGAAACTGAGCTCTGGGAGGAGCTATTAATAAGGCTCCGCAGGCCACATTGGGTTTGGAGAGCATAGTGGGAGAAGGGGAAGGAGTACACCTCAGGGAATGCGCCCCCCCCCCACACACACACACACACACACACTACCTTACTGCTCACATACACACCAGCTGCCACTGGGCAGTGTGAAATATGGAAGCAGTCACTGTCATATGTGACAGCAGGATTGATTTGTAGACCTGTGTGTGCGTGTGCATACTGTGTATATTTTTTTGGCCGGATATTGGTTACGCTGAAGCCCCAAAATACACCCACATCCCCAATGTGTTAGTAGTGGTGGATATAGTGGGGTGCCCTGGTGGGCAGTCACACGAGCACTGTACCCTGTTTGACGAGAATGAACCAGAGTAAAACAATGTGTGGAGATGCTTTGTGGGGAGGTGGGTTGAACGGGCCGACCAACGATAAATTAGTCGCTGGTCCGGAATGACGATGTCTCACTTGAGAAAAGACACCTAACCCTTATTGTCGGATTGGCGCCTTGCGTGGCTGACACCACCGTCGGTGTACGAATGGGTGAATGTGCTGTAAATCACGCAAGGCGCTTTGAGTGGCCGGACGGTTAGGGAAGCACTACACTACACTGGCCGTTTGTGTACGTTGCAGGTTTATCTGAAGCCGCACTTCAACTACAACCCTGCCACAGACAACCTTATCCCTTGTAAGGATGCAGGCCTGGCCTTCTCCGGGGGAGACATCCTTCATGTCGTCAACAAAGAAGATCCTAATTGGTGGCAAGTGAGTCGATGTAGCCGTGAAACTCCAATTTAATTTTGACGTGTCAAACTGAGGTTTTCCCCAGCATACGTTGTGTGTTTTGCTAACTAGATATTTTTAATCATTCTGATTGAGTTAGATCAGAGCCATGGAAAGAGAGTTACGCCAACAGAAGTTACACATTTTCATGGTTCACTGAGAGGCAAAACTTATAGCAAAAAAGTTCCAGGAAGTTCTTAGTGGACAATTTGAATATATAGACTACTAATTACCAAAACATTCAAAAGATCTCTCTTTACGTTTAAAATGTAATTTATAGGGTACTTATAGTTATTTAGGCTAACTTCCGGGAACTATTTTGAGGCTTCACGATCTGCAAGTGAACAGAGATGACGCGACTCTCTTTACATGGCTCGGGGTTAGATAAAGGTATGAAGTCCAATTGTAAGTGAGGGAGTTTGATTGAAATGTGCTGGTAACACCTTTAAGACATGCTTTGAGGCTAGGTGAGTTGGTGTACATCAGCAAACATTCCAGGCAACTGGTCTGACGCTGCTTTCACACGGAAAACACTTCCTGGACGTTGTCAAACGGAGTGGCAGTTGCTATGGCAATGTCGCATTGTTTACAAATAATCTAATAAAAATATATTAAACACAAATTATTTTGTATTATATTCTAGTGTTGTTGCACCAAAAATAGCCTGTGTGGTGTAACTCAATCTGTCAATAAAATGTACATCTCCTTTTTTTTCCCTCTTCTTCAAAGGTTGATAACAAGTGTGTAATCTCCCCTCTATAGGCATGTCATATAGTTGGCGGAGCCACCGGGCTGATCCCCAGTCAGTTCTTGGAGGAAAAGCGCAAGGCATTCGTGAGGAGAGACTGGGACACTTCTGGGAGGGTTCCAATCATACTAGAAGGTATTGTTTGCTGTGTTGAGAAAACACTTTCACCTAAGCAGTGAAACCATCCAAACCAAGCATCACTTCATACGATTTGCTTCGCAGTGCGCATCAGTCTGGGAACTCTAAATTGAAAATGGTGTTGGATGATTGGGCCACCTTAAACTAATCGGAACAAAAACATATGGTCTAGCAGACAATTGGGACACTTTTAATCGGAGTATGATCCACTTTTTTGGTAGTGTTAAGAGTTTGTAGTGTGAGCTGCCTGCTGACAGGGTCCGGAGGTTTTCAGTGGAGAGTTCCCAGACAGGATGGTCATACTGGCATACTAGGTCAGGCTAGCATTCAGCACCCTCAAGTGGCCTAATATTGGCTTTCATGTTCCTCTAAGGCATGCTCTGTGGAACAATAACTGGAAAGAAAAAGAAGAAAAAAATGATGTACTTAACGTCTAAGAATGCAGGTATGTTCCTGTATCCAGTCAGCTGTCATTGCCTAGTGGGCAAGAGGAGATAGGAGGATGTTTATGCACAAAGTTAAGATAATCCCCCTCCTTCCCCCAAACAACACAACAGAGTTTGACCGCTGCGAGCTGCAGATCTACGAGGAAGTGGTCAAGATGCCGCCGTTCCAGAGGAAAACACTGGTTCTGATTGGTGCCCAAGGGGTGGGAAGGCGGAGCCTAAAGAACAGACTGGTCATCATCAACCCACTAAAATATGGAACCACGGTCCCCTGTGAGTGTGCATGTCAACACACAATACGTTATAAAAAATAACAGATGCATTGCTGGTATCCCTCAAAATCACTGGTGCTAATGGAAGGGAATAATGATTTTTAGATTAGATGGGCAAGAAACAATAAAAACTGACAAGACTCACTTTCTTCATCTTATGTTTAGGGTGTGTGTGTTTGCACTCTTTAGTCACGATTCCTAAATACTAGTTGTGCTACATACAACAATTTTAAACATAACCTTCTATGCAAAGATATAGTGGAGATATTACGTTCCGAGTAGAAAATGACACTTTTTGTGTAATCCGACTACCGCTGTTCTTTTCATATACGGGTGCTTGCATATGTTAGTCACATATATAACTTTAAAAGGTATACTTGTAGACAAAACTACATAAAAAAAGGTTTATATTGTACCACAATAAACTTGCCTGGCTCCGCCCAATTATTTCTACCAGCTAAAATTGTTTTGCTGAGATTAGTCTGGAAACCCTGTTCGCGTTAGCCTTTTCACAGCCACCCTGCTGGCTGGGTTTGTGAGATAACGTTGAGGTCAAGCTTGTTTCTAAATGGTGGTAGAGCTAGATGAGGCGATCAAATCAGTAGCAGCAACGCCGATTAAACGCTGTCTAATAGTTTCAAAATTAACCAGAGCTCTACGCCCAGTAGGAGGCAAAGACTTAACACCCAGTGGAGCACAGTGTAGCCATCATCACACCACAAACACAGCCTGAAGTCCACTAATGCCATTTGTCCTGCAGTCACCTCGCGGCATCCGAGGGAGGAGGAGCTGGACGGCCAGTCCTACTGCTTTGTGACGCGCCTGCAGATGGAGCGGGACATCAAGGAGAGCCACTACCTGGAGCACGGCGAGTACGACGGCAACCTCTACGGCACCAGGATCGACTCCATCCACCAGGTGGTGGAGACGGGACGCACCTGTATCCTGGATGTCAACCCTCAGGTCTGCAGGGGAACAGTTAGCTGTCATTATTGGGAGTCTGTGCCTCAGGTCTGCAGGGGAACACAGTTAACTGTCATTATTGGGAGTCTGTCCCTCAGGTCTGCAGGGGAACAGTTAACTGTCATTATTGTGAGTCTGTCCCTCAGGTCTGCAGGGGAACACAGTTAACTGTCATTATTGGGAGTCTGTCTCTCAGGTCTGCAGGGGAACAGTTAACTGTCATTATTGCAGGTCTGTGTCTCAGGTCTGCAGGGAAACACAGTTAACTGTCATTATTGTGAGTCTGTCCCTCAGGTCTGCAGGGGAACACAGTTAACTGTCATTATTGGGAGTCTGTCCCTCAGGTCTGCAGGGGAACACAGTTAGCTGTCATTATTGTGAGTCTGTCCCTCAGGTCTGCAGGGGAACACAGTTAACTGTCATTATTGGGAGTCTGTCTCTCA
>JAODOY010000008.1:2518778-2536418 GCA_025399855.1 Forbesichthys papilliferus | reverse complement strand
TGGCGACCAGGTACAACTGAGTGGGTAGTACCTGCAATGGAAAAAGACCCGTGCAGAGGCGAGTAGAGTCGAGTAGAACTGATACTATGCAATGGAAAAGCTCCCTAAAGCGAGTAGAGGCGAGGCGAGTCGAGTAGAGTTGAGGGGGTACCAGCAGTGGAAAAGCGCCATTAGGGAACTAATTTCTTAAGTGTGTGACACATGGGAGGAAAATAATATGTTTCTAATGAACAATAAGAATGTAACAATAGCTATTTGACAGAAAATGTGTGTGTAATTAGAATTAGGCCTAATTGTATTAACATATGCATAAACTTGAAGTTGAGCTGATAGGCCTACAAGAGGGCTATCTAAGCAGTGTTTACTGATTCTTTTCTCAGCAATTCTAATATAGCGTGCTGGATCTACAGTCTTCTGGTAACAGTGTGACTGGATATTACAAAATATAGTTTAGGCTGAGTGAAGTAAGAGGTAGACCTAAATAGTTCTGGTTCTAGTAAGTGGCACTACTGAGGCACCAACAGAAATGAGTGGCCTATAAACAGCAGAGCAGCGCCACCTATCGCTCGCAGACCAAACAAGCATCTGGAGGGGGAAACAGGATAAAGATTTGTGAGCTTGTTTTCCAGTCTCGCATAATTATAAAGGAGAATGTGTTTTAAGCAGCAGGCCACCAGATGAGGAGGAAAAGAGGCCAAATCAAGCACCCTCTCTGTAATTATGCTTTAAAGGCACTTGGCAGGACGCGACAGATTTCGCACTTCTCCAAGTGGGCATGAGCCAACGGACCACGGAGGGGGGCTGCTGAGTTTTTCCACTGAAGGCCAACTAATTGCCTCGTTACTCCCCAATAAGTCATTTGGAACTCTTTTATTCTTGAGCTAACACCTCGGACAAATCAGACCTCGCACACAATCTGAGGGCAAAGGATATTAAAGCCAGTCAGGCAACAAACAAGGACAGCAGAGAGACAGCTGGATGATGTCAGCTTCCATGGGAACGGACAGAATAATAAAAACTTACTTTAAATAGTATTTTACTAAATTAAACGTATTTGATTGAAATCTAATGAAACTTAAATAAATCTTACTGTATATAAAGTAATGTTTTTTTTAATATAAATAAACTAAAAATAAAACATCTAAAAAATAGTGCACTAAGCCTTAACCCTAATCATATAGGCTATTGTGCGTTGGAGATAACCTGTCTGCATACACTATATGGTACACTATCTCTTAACATAACCACCCCACCCCTTGACACACCAAGCCTCTGTGTTCATAAATTGATTGTGAATATCTTGCACTGTTGCAATGTTATGACCAGTGTTGGCAGAGAATACACTACAGTAACCAGATTACTTTCCTCTGTAAATTAGTTATGGTACCGATTACATGATCAGACTATTGCACATACCACAGATGTCATGCCATTATTCTTAAATAACGTCTGTTTAGCCCTGCCTACACATTTGAAATGTGCATGTGTGCAGACAAAAGCAGGACAGAGAATATTCCAAATAGAAACAAGATTGGAAACAAGGGTTTTTAAGACTTAGAAGAGAGACGTGCTTTATAAAAGTGTGCTTCTGCGCTGCTATGGAGCTGCATAGTGTGCCGGAACTGTCCCTTTGCCTTGCTTGGTAGTTTTTTGATAACCCATTTAGCATCATCAGCTTCATTTATGTGTACTGTTCATTGTTAGCATTAACAACGACTTGTAATGTACTCTATGCTATAGTGCACAGTATACATGCCTGCAGGTTTGTATATTGCATATGCCAGATTTATTTGGCTATAGTTTTCAGTTGTGTACTGTATTTATAGAACTAGTCCAATGACTATAGGCCTATTTACAGTACGGTAGCCTAATAGCCTAGACCTTTGTTGATCATTTATAGGTACGTCAAATAATATTTTGTGCACCATTTGATTTCCTCAAGACTGGCAACAGTGTTTTCCACGTAGTAATACATAAGTACATATAGTAATTAAAATACATAATAAATGTATGACTTCAGGTTAAACTGATTTGATGTATTCTATTAGGTCTACTGGCTTATCATAATAAAGCACCAAAGTGTTTTGGCACATTGCATAGTGGTACAGATTTTCACTTTTAAAAGTATAACTTTGATGAGTAATGGGTTTCTTTTATCAGGCTGTATAAAGTAAAGCAATCGCATTACAATGAATTACTTCTAGATAATTTAGCACATGCTTTTATCCAAAGAAGCCGGCACTGTAGGTTTAGGCCTTTTGTTCAAGGATGTGACAGGTAGTTGGCTAAGATTGATGGGAATTGAACTAATGATCTTTGGGGAATCAATCGACCACCTTAACCATTGGGATCCTGTAGGCCTACCCATTATGAACGGATGATCCATAATATTTTATAAACATCCCTTATGTGGATCCCTTAATACAAACACAGCTGTGACTGAGGAGATAATCACTTGTCACATGTCTGAAATCATATAGACAATGACAAGAAGTCTAAGAGTATGAATTATTTTTAAATAGTCAGTTTGAATTAATAGACAACCCATACGCTTACAATATAGACATATGCAGTCATAAATAGCCTTAACATAAAATCCAGAATCTCGCAAACGTAATGCCACTTCATATTGACATTCGTACATAACCCGTTAGAATTTTTCGACCCTAAGAAGGCTACATTATAACAAAACAAAATCCACCCTTATTATTGCTACAGTATCTGTGTTTTGTTTCGTGACGTCTATTCTCACGTAGCTACGAACCTAAACTCCAGACCACATCTGGAGGCAATTGGACGCTTCTTAAAGTGACAGGCTAATTAGACATACCGACTCGATTAGAATCGGCTAAGGTGGCATGTTACACACTGTATATCTAAGCGCGTTCATCATTATGCTGTCAAGCTGGTGCACGCAAAACAATAACGCAAAAATAAGTTTAAGCGCTTTAGCTTTTGTTACTCGCAGTTCAACTCCTTATGTGCACCAACGCTGTCGGTGCGGTTCTGTGTGCGGGTCTTGGGTTATATGATTGCGTGAGCGCCCACCCTCGACACATTATCTGTGAAATAAATGGTTACACGAAGGGTGTACCGAAATAACGTCTCATACTAAAATGCAGCTGTTAATGAACACAATATCCACGTCCACCTATAGCTACCACACCTAGCAACAGGGCTGTCAAGACGCAGGAAGTAACTTGCTAGCTCTCTCTAGCCATTTGTTGCTAGCTGCAAACCTCGGCCATTGCAAAGTAGGCTACAGCTCAGATTATTTGACGTTGTCTTGACGCATCTTACCGATGTGGCTATCCTCGATGTGTAAAATAAGTTCGGCTAGAGATTCGAAGTGAAGTCCGCAGCTGCCGAACCTGCATGTGTTGGAGAAGAAAGAGGCAGCGGCGATGGCAGTCATGGTCACTTCTGCATTGAGTCTGATGGCAGCAGCGGTGAGCTAGGAGCGCAGACAGAGGTGCGAACAGCTGGAGCGCAGGGGCGGCGCGCCGCGGGTGTTGTGCAGGAGTTGTCCTCCGTGTATCATTTATTTAAATTACGGTACCAATAGGGAGTTTACCTATAGAAAATCATTGTTTCTGCTTCGCCTGCTTATGTGGACTGTACCAACGTCATAGACCTAGTCTATAGACAATTAATTACCCCTGCCCTTTGAACAATTTCGGTAGTCTACGACACTTGTGGATTTTTGCGAGAAATTAAGTAACAGTATTGGCATCTTCTTCATCTGTACGTTAAAAATAGATTCCGTAATACATTTGTCTCTATTCCACCAAGTCTCAATGGTAACATAACACATAATGCAGGCTATCACTTGAGCTGTCAGCACAAGTGTCCTATTCAATACAATGTCATGTTTGGAAACACATCGGTCTTGTTAATAGGCATATTTAATGCAAATATCACCTTATAGACGTTGACTAACTATTGCTATCCACAATCTCTAGAATACTACCAGTAGTCTAAACTGGTGTTATGCCTATCAATTAGAAATATGTTAATCTTGAATGAAAATACAACTATCTCCGTCATCCTGCTTTTTACATGAAATGTATATATTGTTATTATTTTTCGTTACCTGTGTATTCTGTAACAAATACATAGGTTTCATATTTAAGGCTAAAGTTCATGCACTTCTCTCTTGCGAACACATGGTGGCAGTGTTTGTCAATTCGGGGGATGCAACATTTACTACAGAAAATACAGAGATTTATTCCTCTCTGGAATTGACTAATGTTATTCAAAGTTATAAAAAATGATTACATTTATGGTGAACATGGCAATTATCATCAGAAAAGTATCAGAAAATCACTGTTAATGCAGTAATAATTTATCCTACAAGTGGACTTTGGGGTAGGGAGGCCATGGTATTGGTTAACCATTAATTTTTAGAAAGTTTTGGAAGGCTAAACCACCGTTATTTATTTAAAATCCATAACAAATAATACACTGTTTTATTTGAATGAGTTGTAGTTAAACTAGAAAAATTATAATGTGTGTCTGAGTTACCTGCAAAATATCTGAAAAAGTTTTATCATATAGGCTACAGTACATGTACATAAATGTATGTTTGTAAATTTAGGTGGGCCTTCATGGTAGCCTATGTAATTAAACCTATATTTTTAAATGTGACATATTGCTTGTAAGCAACTGTAATTACTGTCATCAACATCGAGGACAGCAGAAGATTTCTCTACATTATATGAATATAAACTGTGTGGTATGTATTTAGGTTTTCTGCACTATAGCATTTGTAAAATAAGGCTCAATAGTCCTTTGTATTGAATTAGACCCGTCAGGAAAATAACGTGAATGTGGAACATTATGTTTAATGGTAGTCTCATTATTGTTACCAGATTTTCACCTTTCTGTGCAATCAGATTGTTCCGTGATCTGTAACACTCCCATGCTTTATTTTCACATGTTGGCCAGGAACAACCTTGGGCCTCTTGCCTGGTGGTGCTGTAATGGGTCCTTGCTGGGCCCAGCCTAGCTTTAGAACCAGTCACTGTGGTGCTGCTAAGTCTATTTTTCCATGCGTTGGAGAACATAGTGGGACGTTACTGTGAAAGCATTACATCACCCACGCCCCCATTTCGGTCACTGGCTCTCATTTGAGACTGTTGACATTGCCCATCCATCCCCAATACAGTACCTTGCTGCTTTTCATTTGTAATGGGCAAATGTGGCTACTGATCACCACTAGTGAAATATTTACAACCCATAAATGTATAGAAGATTAAGTAATACTGTATCAGCATGTGTGAAATTCAATTTTTAAAGTAATAGGTTTCTTTCCTGCTTAATGACTTAATTCAAACCTAAACCTATCACAACTGAAGTCAATACTATTGGCTCTTAATACTCTCTCATTGACAAGTTCTTTAACATGTAGAACATTCAAACCCATTAATTAGAAAACATCAGAAATTAGGATTCTTACGGTTCAGGCCTCATCGATCCTGTACTTATTAAACCAATTAATCTTCTTTGTGTTTATATACAAATTATAATATTCTGTGTTTGCAGAGTGTAGAGAAAAGTAAAGTAATACACACTATACGTTAAAATAGACATCCATGTCTAGGAAAATCTATATAAATGTTTGACAAAATTTTAACAACAAAGAGTCAAACTGTTTTTAATTTGCCAGTTCACATTATGTTCACATAAAGATGCAGCTTGAAGATGAAGTTTTTCCAAAAGCAATTAAAATAAAACTGAAAATCTACTTCCCATCTTTGATAGTTGCTCATGGTTATTTAAACAAGTAATTGAAGAAGTCTGAAACGTGTGAGCATTGTTGCTTTATGCCTTGTTCTCTTTTTGAAACACCTTTAACAGCAGCGGTGCTAATATTGCTTGCTTTTTCAAGGTGATCTACAGTGCCATATCTGCCCCAGAAGCACTCCAGAAAGAGGACAATAGTAAAAGGTTTAGTATAATATAGATCAAATGTGCTTTAGTGTGGGTCAATGACCCACACTCTATTGGCTCTTATACCCTTAATAGTTCAGTCCTCTGGGGATATAATGTTTGGATTGGTTGGGGAATATATTGGCAATAAAGAGACAAAAAGATGTCATAAACGTTGATTAAAGCTGTGGTTAAAAGTCAGTGGTGGAGAGGGTCTGAGTTATGGGTGCTTCTCAGGCTACGTTATTGTTTCGGTGACAGAGCTCTTAGCAGGTCTGGTGGAGTGAGTGGTAAACAGTTATCACTGCACAATGAGCCATTAATCCCCAGAGCTTCACTACCGGCTTCTATGGCCGACAAAATCACAGCCAGACGGCACCAAAAGGTCAGATGTAGCACCATCCCACATGGTTCCTGCAGTTTAAAGTGGTTGACATCTTTTCTAATGTGCTGTGGCTGCAGTAAGGCCCACATTTCACGCAGGACTCTGTGGAGAAGATATATAGATTATAAGCATATGGCATATACAAATGCAGGTGGGGTAGATACAGTTAGGTTATCTAAAGCTTTAAAATGCATTCATGTTTTGTTCACCATAAAATTAAAGTTGTTATATTCAGTGGTTCCCAAACATGTGACATCTAGACACAGGAGAATGCACGTTTTTATTCCAATGCCTACACCATCTGATGTCAATTATTAGTTTGCCTCTCACTGGTTAAAGGTTATTAGCAATTTCATCTGGTATAGTTTTCAGTTGGAATTAAAACTGATTGTCTGCTATGGAATATTGTCACACAAAGTTACTATAAAGGCGTGTGCTGCACGGGGAACTGTCAGGAAAAATAGCCAATTCATTTTGGCTTGAGGACATATTTTTGTGAACCACCGGTTGAGCTATGATGGCAAGCCTGCAGTGAATGAGAAAAAAACAACAAAGACGTTTTCAGCACAATTTCAACATGACAGGTCACCATGATACTTTGATAACACCTAATATGTCTGCTCAAGCAACAAAGCACATAACTATCTACAATAAACCAGCAAAAATATTCACATGCATAAAATTATCATAAATATCGTCCTAGAATAGCTAGAGCTATTCGGTGATAAAACTATGGTGACATGCTGCACACAGTATATCCTCCGATATCCCGTGCACGTTTATTTATTTATGATCCATGCAAGCATTCATTTACGTATAAGGCATAACTATTGCTAATATCTACTTGGCATAACTTATTTTATTCTGCATAATGGTACTTTTAAGATATGAAATTTGTGAAAAGTGAAAAATGAAATGAGCAAGAGGGTGAAATAACATCTTAATTATAAAGTATAAACACATTCTGGTATTTATTCAGGCTTGTTATAGGATCACTTGTCTGTGGTGTAGTCTTTTGAACAGAAGAAAATACACTTTGGTCAATGTTCTCACTGGTAAGCAAGTGTTATTATGAAGTAATAAGTAATTAAGTAGGATAAATAAGTGAGAAGTAATCGTGAACCAGGTTAATTGGAATAGGATGCAATACAGTGAGCTTCGCGGCATACTGTGTTGAAGCGCCAAGGATGCGCCACACCCACTTCAGGTCCAGCAGTGTGTATTTGCAAACCCCGCCTTGCTTGGGCCGCCTCCCAGCGGACCGCAATGATTTAGAAGTTCAGGAATCCCACGTGACGTCACGCTAGGGTGACGTTATGCTTCTCTAAATAGAACGTATTGTAATCTTTTCTCAGTCCAACGTGGTTTCTTCTGAGAGGCTACTTCAAATTTTCTGCAATAATTTGGTAAGTCAAAGTTTTTCTACGACCATGCAGGACGTCGTGCATGTGCAACTGTAGATCGGTTATGCTTAGTTAAACCCGTTCCTTTGGACTTTTTTCCTCTTTTCGTGCAGCAACAGATTGCTGTCCCGGCGCAAGCTAGGCTGAGATAATACTCTCTGAAGATTTTTCTAGTCACAACTCATGCGAGGCGAGGTTATGATTATCATTACAACGCTGTCGCGCTGAGAGCATGGCACGAGTTATCACGCCTGTCTGCTATTGACTGTTGTTGAAGTTGTGTCAAGTGCTGCTTACTGTCAGGTAGCCCGGCGGAGGAAAGACTACAGGAATTTACCTCAACAACAAAAGAGAATTGAGTAGCCTACAGCATGGAATATGGCAAGTGGTGTTTTATATTTTAATTAACTGATTGGCAAAATACTTCTCTGTTTCTCTGTTTAAAGAAAAGGGCTTCCAGCGCTTCCACTGTCTGCATTATGTCCATGCTTGTCCCATAGACAGCTTGCCCGGCGTTTGTCCCGACACGCTGTGTGCTGCGATTTACCAAGGACTGTCGTCTGAAAACGACAGCATTGTAGCTTTCAGCATGGATTTAAAGCAGTTACGAGATGCTTCACAATTCTAAAGGATTTGCGCTCTTTTTTACTCCTGATGAACAACTGTAATCAACATTACGTCATTCTGCAGGGCAGTCGATAGGCCTGTTTGATAAACCACCGAGATATTGAGGGTTTAGGGGGTTTTGCTGACGAGGCGCGCTTGTGGCTGAATAATATGTTTTAGATTATCACCACTGTTATTGCTATACAACCACAACTCCCGTTTTATCTAGATCCAATTGTTTCGTGGTATGCTGATACAGTTGATGTGTTTAGTCCATACATTTGTTTCCCCTTGATTTTTGTATTGAAACTCACAATAATAGTAGGACCTAGTGACAGGCTATATCATTATGGCCTTTTTGTTTGAGACATTTGTTTTATTTTACAATGTCTTTTACAAAATAAGTTGTCAGAAATTACAACAAATATAAAAGCATATTATTATCGTAGTCTTATTGGGCAATGTCAGATGCCTTAATAGAGTGAAATTAGGCCTGTAAATATAATGGACAAGGAATATGCTTTTAGGGGTGTCATGTGCATTAGAAATTATAAGCTTTGTTAAGTCATTATAAATTGCAGTGACTTATGTGTACATATACATATGTCAGAACATGGAAATAAACACACTGAACTTAGTGAAATAGACACAAATGTCATCATTACCTTTACACTTTATTTCTAATTACAGTATGTCATAACACAACAATCACTCCTGTTTTCTACGATCAGAGATCATCAGACTCAAAAGACAATCCCGCCGTTGCTGTCTTCAAACGACAGTTACAGTTTAGGCCATTCAGTGACGCTTTTATCCAATGCAACTTGCATGAACTACAATCACAAGTTTGAAGAGCGGGGCAGTGAGGGCCCAACAACGCTTCACCTTGCGAGGCCCTTGCGATGGGTCACCTTCACATTTGTAGTGAGTTTAGGTGCACAACAGTGGAAACTCTGCGTGACCTCTTAGCACATTATAGGCTCACTGCTAACCTGACATGTTATTCACATGTCCACCTGGGGAGCTGTGCATCGAAATTGTTTGTAAAGGACAGGCACTTTCAAAAATTACTTGGCAGTTGATTGGATGATCCATCTGGTTGTTTTAGCTGTCGGCACACCTAAACCACACTTGCATAGCTATCAATACGACGCTGAATGGTGGGTTCAGTTGCTACTCGGACACATTTGCAATGATTTCTTGGCTTTCCAGACTGTTTCTCGCGGCAAAATTAAACTGAAGCTCGCGAGATCAGGATGGTTGTGCGAGGCTAGTTCACACAAAAGGCCACGGTGGTTGCCCTGAGGGCCGCCGTCCCCCCTTGAACCTGTGCTGTCAAAAGGCCTGTAGGCCCGGAGATTTGAGAGGCTGTGCAACATGTTTGTGCCTGCTCTGACCCTGTATGCCCCCTCTCCTCTTTCCTTTCCATATTGTTTAAATTCTAATGTGTGCTGCTCTACCTGGAGAATTCCTACCCAGTTCCTCCTGAAATCGAACTCCGACCTCTAATCCGTCTCCTTCTCTCACATCGGGATTTAGTTAATGTAAAGTGTAACCAAATTTCCTCTGCTAAACTAAAACATCTATATCAAATGAGCGCCAAGTCCCACTTCCAAGGGAAGGGCGTTGAGTACTGATAACCTAAAGTGAGAAAGCTATTGGATAATTCACACAGGCATACACAGAATCCGTGTTTTATTGTTTCATGCGTCATATGGTTTGGATTTCCTGCTGAATGTAATGAAGTGATATAAGCCTACTTTAGAAACAGGAAGGTAAAACAAAGGAAAATTTAAATATGTTTGTGTGAGCCCACTAGCCCAGTTATATTAATAGTTTATAATGTATCTATAACATAGCATTTATAAGTTACATCTGAACATACAACTTATCATGTTATTTATAGTAAAGGCTTGGAAATTCGATAGATGCCTTTAGTCATTCAGTGTCTTCATTTTAGACAGGACAGTTGCAGATGAAGAGGTCAAGAAACTGCAATTAAAAGTTTGAGTATTTTCAAGCTATTGTTCTAAATCAAGTTAGAGTTCAGAGCTCAGAACTCTTTCAATAACATTACTCATATTCCTGGCTTGCTTCTCATATTATTTTTCTACTTTGAGGTTTTGTTGTATGAAAACAGACCAGGTGAGAGTGCATGGGGCTCGTTAGACGCCACAGGGCCAAGTGCTGAAAGAAAGAGAGAACCAGTCATCATTGCTCTCTGACAGAGAGACCCTGTCCAGACTCCTTTTGTAACCTCGGCCGTGAAGTGCAGCTTGTTAGGAAAACTGACGCTGCGAAGCAGAGCACAAAATTTGAATGTTTTGCCTGTGCATGAGGAAAGTAACGGCCTGTGCCAGTAAAAACACACTTGTTTAGTATATCGTGTGTTGTACTGCATGCATTTATTTATGCTCACGGTGTGGTTGTTGCACTGAAATGCAGGTTCATTTGAATTCCCATAAATTGCTGTTTGTGGTGGTGTAGGGAGTAAGAAACGATTGTGCGTCACAAAAAGGACCGTGGTGTTTTCATCTCTAGTTCCAGTCACCAGGAGCAGATGACAAACACATCGGTCATTGCTGCTGCTAATCTTCCCTATTGGTGTTGACAGCGGCAAACAAAATAAATTATATTAAACCCCTTCATGCGCCTTTTAACTAGCAACACATGCTAAACTTTCCAACATAGTTTGCAAAATGTTTATCCAGACTACAAAATAAATGTTTACATTCTTGTTGCTGAAATTATTTACATTTACACAATACTGCTTGATCACATCACATCAAACAAATCACATACCACTTAAAACAAAAGAAAACATAAATCATATTTTAAAGTTGTTGGCATGGTTGAAAAGAGATGCAATCATTGCAATATCAATTCTGGCATTACAACAGATTAAATGTGTATTGGTCGAATTAATACATGTTGTCTACTTTTATATTGGGTAATGGCTATTACAGTACTGTATATCAAAGCGTTTATTTCCTTATGAACCGTAAAATAATGGTCAGGGGCTGCTCTTCCCTAAATCTAGGCACATGACTAAAAGAATCTGGGCCTTTGCCACCTATTCTGGAATTTCCTCCCACAGGAACGCAAGTTGGCAGAATCAGTTTCATAATTTAAATAACATCGGAGCTATTTTTACAGACACAATTCTGTTAAATGTGGCTTTACTATTCACTATTGTTTTATTGTTTTATTGTATTTTGTCACTGTCACACATACAGTTGTATTTAGGGAACCACTTGTCACCTAGAAATTGCTAAAATGATTTTACCTGGATTATGTCAGTATTTATTGCATTTGGTTATATGTATACGTAGAAGAGTGCGCTCACTTTTCCCGTCAAAATACACCACTCTTAAGTTTCTGCTTTTCTTTTGTATGCTGCATTTGCACATGCGTTTGTTTCGCTATTCTGTACAAGGTATGTTTTTCTGAGACTTGCATTTGACAGACACTTTTATTCAAAGCAACTTACATGTAGTCATGTTGTCAGTAGTTGGACAGGTCATATACCAGCAATTATAAGCAAACAATATTCTAAATAGAACAAATAAAGCATAATGTCATTATACCTATTACCGTATTCAACCATATAAAATGCAATAGGTAATGGCCTAGCTAATTAAATGCATACAATTTTTTTATTTTATTTTAAATAAATAGAGACGCATCACATGTGCACCTGGAAGCTTGGTCAAGCTTTTTTGCTATTCGTGGGTAAGTTACACCTTGGTCATATAGACAGAATAAAATGAATGCTCTACATTTTTATAGATATATATGAAACTAGCCAGTCTTATGTCCGGTTGTCCAGAAAGCGGAATGGCAGACGATAGGTCTTAGGATGTATGGGCTTTTATTCTATATTGATGAGCTTTGACTCAGTTTGAACTTTATCTGTTCTGCTTGTCTTCTTCACAATATCTGACATTAGAGAGTAAAAGTGCAAATGTGTGTGTGTATGTCTTTAGGGATGTGTGATGTGTGCAGCACAATAGTGCAATGTGCAATGAGAATAAAGGCATTCTATTCTATTCTATTCTAATAGATATACATACTGCTTATTTGGTGATATTGGCACAAAAACATAGGCTTCTTTAGATAGATAGTGATGCTGTGCTTATACTGTAACCTGGTAGTTTCCAAAGTGTGGTGGGTCACTAAATGCATTTTGGATAATTTAAATGTTTTTTAATATATTTGTTATCATTATTATATATATTTTAATGTTTTAAATTGTTAAAATAATTGTATTAATAATGTTTTTCTTATTTTTTATAAAAAAGTTGTGTTGACTTTAATAAAATGCTGCAACATTTTCAATGTTGCTTTTGATTTCTTATGTATTTTGTTTAGTTAAGTTATTATAGTATTTTCTTTTAGCGAGGTCATTAGACTCGTCTAGAATATTTAGAAAAAGTACCAAACTTAACAACTAATGTCAACACTTTATAATACTTATTCCTAATATCTTACAATAATAAATATCACCAACTTAATAATGCTTAATAATAACCAAATAAATAATGATCATTTTTGATTTAACACAGAAATAAGTATCCTTCTTATCATAATGTATATAGTATATGTACTGTAAGAAGCTACTTTTCAGGTTACAGATAGTAGCGGTGAAATCTATATTTCTTTCTATACTCACTTTCAAGGTTTAAGTGTGTTACGCGTACTTACTGTACTCATAAAATCAATGTGGTTTTGATTATTGATTGTGTTCATCTATGCTATGCCAGTGTTTGATAAACAAATCTTAAAGGTGCAAAGTTATCTAACTAACAGTGTGATCGCTACGCCATTGGTGCCTTCCTATATACAATACAGTGCATGGGATACAATCACCAAACGAGATGCTAAAATGAATACATCCTGTATTTCCAAGCCTTTAAAACTTGAAACCTTAACCTTGATGTAATTTCCACAGACTCTAGGCGACTACAGGGTGGGACTCCATGTGTATTGCTGAAAATAACCGAACAGCTATTTTCAGGTGTCGTGTCAGTGTCTAGAATGACACTATGAGAAAAGTGTATTTGCCTTGTTGTCTGTTGGCTGCCGGGTAAACTGAAGATGCTCATTTCCCCTCCTGGTCTTTGTTCCTAGATTTATGAGGATTCGGCCGGAGTAATGAACGCAGAACAGGAAAGGTCGTTCGTGTGCAATGCCCCCGGCTGTTCTCAGGTGATTGTGTCAAGGCAAGACCGTGTGTGTGTGTGTGTTGTGTTGTTGTGTTGCTGTGTTGTGTTGTGTGTGTGTGTCAGAGAAAGAGAGAGAGAGAGAGAGAGAGAGAGAGAGAGAAAGATAATGTGTTTATGTATGTGTGTGCACAGAAGAGGTAGAGAGGGAGTTCCTGTGTCTGTGTGTGTGTGGGTGTGTGCGACGTGCGTGCGTGCGTGCGCACGTGCGTGTGTGCATGTGTAACATGAAGAGGAGTCCTTAGGCAGGCCCGAGGAGTTGGTTACGGCCTCAGAAACAGAATAGCAGGATTTGAGTGAAACACTAACGGTAAATAAAGCTGCTCTTCTGCTAAAGGGGGGGAAAAAACGCCTAGACAGCCCTATGAAGTCAAAGCTGAGGCTGTCGCTGTTTTTGTAAGAAAACCCTGGAACGGTGGGAATCTATGAGCATTGTTGGCTAGTAACAGCCTACAGGGTTTAATCGGCGAGGCTTCAGAGCATGGACGCCATTGACAATGTGAATAATAGGCTATTAGAATAGTTACTTATCTTTGTGTGCATGACTACCGTCCCATCCCTGCCTTTATCCTTCATCCCACAGAGATTCCCCACTGAGGACCATCTAATGATTCACCGACACAAGCATGAGATGACCCTCAAGTTCTCCTCCATAAAGAATGATAACATGTTGTCAGGTGAGCTACAGCTACGTCAGTAGTACACGGCGCCCTGTGCGTTGTTTACAGGTGTGAGGGCGGCCGGTGAGTCACACACTCAAGACATTCTGCGCGTGAGCTCAGAGGCGGTTGCGGCATGCCTGTACAAGTTGTTTACAGTGCGACAATGCGGATCAGAAGAGGTACGGTGTGGATGCGGCGCAAGGGGTGCTTTATTTTCATCGCACCGAGGGTTTATTTACCGCGCTGCACCTCGACTGCATTCGAGAGCGCACAACTTCTGCTCACAGCAGCAGGTCCGTCAGACGCAGACATGCACGTATAGTCAGTCATTCTGGAGAGGGCTTGTTGTTATTTAAAACCCCTTTCCCCTCAATGCCCTCAGAAGCTCCACTCCACACATTGGAAACGCATTGCAAAGGCTAGGATGTTGTTGTGTGGAGAGGTCTGCACCCACACCAGGGCTGTGTAGTAACACCGGCCTATTTCTTCAGATCTCACACAGAAGAGTTTGTTAGTTTACAACCTCTGACACTACTTTTATACAGCCTCATAATTTCAGTGGTCAGGATAGATATCGCACAAAGGATGCTGTTTCGTGATGCCGGGATTAGGACCAGCGATAAATAAAAATATAAATAAATAAATAAATAAAATAATAATACTAAATAAAAGAGGATTTATTAGTGTCTGTTAGCAAGAGGAAGGAGGGGGATTATGTTGTTTCACAGGCGAGGTGTTAATCCACATGATGCGTTGCTCTGTGAAGGAGCGTCGTCGCTTGTAGATAGAGCGTTAGGCCGAGGCATAAGTCCGAGTCACTGTGGCGTGGCGGAGCTCGTGCAACAGTAGACCGATGCACTCTGCGTTCTGACCGCGCTGCTGTGATTGCGTCCTCTTTATTATTTACACTCGTCAGACAGCGGGATCGGGTTTTCTAGGACGAGTGTCGTTATCCCTCGTTATCTGAGTTACAGCTTTGACTGTCTCATTCCAGACCGTGGATCTGCTGGGGAGAATAAACAATGTCTATAAGTTACCGCTCAGAGCTAGTAACAGAAGCTTTTTGAAAAAAGTACTGATTGAACCCTCCCTTCCTGTTTTTGAGCGCTATAATCACCCTTTTATTTATTTTGGTCCGGTGTCATTGCATTACTGTAAGTCACCAGTATCATTCATGTTCCTGCGGAACTCAAACTCGACAGTACCTGCTTGTTTGTGTCTATATTCATGTAACAGAGCTAAAGATAAGCCCTTAATGTCCTAATGGGGAAGATGTTTATTTCACTCAAAACTGTATTTTGGGTACACATGTCATGATTCTAGTTCTAGTCAATCCTCAGTCTAGCCAGAATGGATAAACAGACCATGAAGTATGCTTTTAGCCTTTGAAACAGACTTGATCCTAAAATCACCTTCAACCGCCTGAAACCTGATCTTAGCTCAATCCCCTGAAGTCAAGTTGAATACCATGGCTTGACTGAGTTGAACAAATGAGACCCCCACTCTGAATATGGGATCTGGTCTTTGTTAAAGGCAAAAGCTTTGACATGGCTAGTATCTCTAATCTGACAGTATGAGAGATGGGTATTATTTTAGTTCAAATCTATATCCATAATACAGATAATAGGGGTGCCTTAGCATACATACAGGTAATGTATTTAGTTTGCCTGTGTATTGTATTGTATGTTGTATTATTGAGATGATACCTTCTTAACTTTTCTGTGATTATAGACCAGACGCCCACCCCGACACGCTTTCTGAAGAACTGTGAGGAGGTGGGACTGTTCAGCGAGCTGGACTGCTCCATCGAGCAGGAGTTTCGCAAGGCACAGGAGGAGGAAGACAACAAGCAGGTAAAACTCAGCCCGGCCCGGGTAATTCCCCCACAGGTGCAGTTACGTCAACCTCTAAACTAACGCTGAACTGTCTCGCTGCAACCACCCATTCCACAACCTGCGGAACTCAAAACAAAAAGCAATCAACATTCTGTGGAACTACTCCCGAGAATTTCTCAAAAATCGACCGTCCCCTCTTGTTGACAAACAGCGTAGTGCTGTTGCCTGGCTACATCCTCGGCATGTGGCGCTTCATATGTCCTCTGCCATCTCCTCTGATGCTGACAGGCAGATGTAGACGGCTTTCACCCTCCAAAGGTGAGGTTTTATCCAAAGCGACTTGCATGCAGTACATGTGTACATAGCTGGGCAGCTCATACACCATCAACAGTAAATAAACAATATTCTATTAGAATATTTACAGCATCATGTCAGCAGCATCATTTCTCTCACACACACACACACACACACGCACACAGACACACCCACAACCCGCTGTGACCACAGAGACTTAGAAACGTCTGGCTGAGGAGCAGAGATCATTTGTGCGTTGTGGTGGATCCAGCCATGGGCAGCTCTGCCTTCTGCGTGGTACTAGTGAAGTCACGGCCAGACAGATGCTTATCTGCGTCTGGAACCATGCTCTGTACACGGTGTGTGCTGTAGCTATGCTGTCGTCTGGGGCTGTCGTCTAGGCAGAGCCCCTGTCTGGGGCCCGTCTGCGCTCAAGTCAGCCGCGGCCTGTGAGTTTTATGACAGGAAACTGCCAAGTCAGCCGGACGAGTCACGGCAAGACTCTCCAACGGCAGAGACGTAAAAGAAACTCTCTTTTTATTGTATTGTTTTGGCTTGTGTACGGGAATCGCGCTCGTCACATCCATCAATCATATTTACTGTATCAGCAGGCTGGCACTCCCCATGTTTCTGAATTTCCATGTACATGAAATGTATCATTGTGCGATTTGTGTCTTTGTCATTGCTGGTTGCTGCTTGCTTATTATAATGTACAATGAAGAAAATATATTGCGTAAGGTATGCATGTAACTTAAGCCCACTTTAGAATATCTTTCTCCATCCAGAGGTAAAAGGTAAACACATATCCTGCTGGTAAATAATCTTATGGAAACCAGCCCGTCCGTCATTATGCTTTCCAACCCCTCCTCCAATTTTTCCTTACCTCCACTTAGGAAAACACCCTTAGTGATAGTTGACATTGTGTCTCTTAATTGCATGGAGGCTGTTTGTACAGCACCTTATGCAACTGAACATGAACCCATTAGAATGCAGGAGTCGAAGCCATACATATGATGCTCAGGGCGAAAGCCAAATGGTTTATTCCAACCAAAGGGGAAAGCACTACCAGCACAGTTAAAGCCATAAACTCAATTAACAAATTACTGTACAAATTAAATAGGGATGCACTGGTCGATCGGCAGGTGATCGGAATCAGGCGATTACCACAAAATATACGAGATCGGTAGAAGTCCGATATTCCTTTTGTAATGGCCGATATGGAAAACCGATCTTGGTTTTCAATGAAATGGGTGTCAAGTTGCCTGTGTATATATATATATATATATATATATCGTATATATA
>JAODOY010000008.1:2484219-2512489 GCA_025399855.1 Forbesichthys papilliferus | reverse complement strand
TATATATAAACCTTTAAAAAGACAGCATGACGATACGTTGTCAGCATTCACTCCCATGGTCTTTCTGCCTTAAAACTATAATTAGTAAGGTGTCGCTCCTCATTTATATGGTACCGTTATGTCAGCAATTATTATTCAAGTATCACTAACTCACAGTGAATTGAGCTTCCGCTCAAGAGATGACCGCTCCTCGATAATTAACAATAAGAACCCGTTTATTTTCAACAATGAATACGTTAGGTGTGTTTTAAAATACAAGTTGGCGTGGTAACCGCTCAACACATTAGATGTGTTTTAACATACAGGTTGGCGTGGTAACCGCTCAACACGTTAGGTGTGTTGTAACATACAGGTTGGCGTAGTAACCGCTCAACACGTTAGGTGTGTTGTAACATACAGGTTGGCATGGTACCAACCTCCAGGTGACCGCTGAATGCCGCGTGGTGCAGCGCCGTCCGCCCGGCCCTGTCGGAGACGTTGACGTTGCTAAGCAACGGCACCAGCGCCTCGGCGCAGCGCACCGCCTTGTTGGCGGCGGCGATGTGGAGAGGCGTCTGCCAGTTCTTGTCCCGCGCGTTGACGTCGGCCGAGTGCTTCACCAGCACCTGGACAGCATCCTGGAGGGACACGGGGGCAGGACAGGTCACGTGATACAGCTGGGTAGGTGTGTGTGTTGGTGTGTGTGAGAGAGAGTGTGTGTGTTGGTGGGTGAGAGTGTGTGTGTGTGTGTGTGTGCACGTGAGCGAGACAGAAGGCAGGCTACAGTGCACGTACCTCGCTGCAGGAGGCCACAGCGCGGTGCAGAGGTGTGAGCCATTTGCTGTCCTTGGCATTTACCCTGGCTCCTAAACACAACACAGGCAACGCCAGCTGTCAGTCCACGGCCCAATGCTCACACCTATATTCTACACTGTTCATCTAGTAGATATTTGAAATGGTACTTTACCTGACAGAATCAGCAGCTCAATAATTTCTGCCTCTCCAAGGTAGGCTGCCGCATGCAGTGGAGTTCGCTTTTCATTGTCCTGTTTTGAGCAAAAATAAATAAAGATTTAAAGAAACAGTTTGGAAGTTGTGTCATCCTGGCTATTCTGCTCACTTTAAATATGTGTGGGTGGCGTAATAAGGCCCGGAAATGTGCTATTTAACGTTGCTACATTTGACTTGACATCAAGGGACTGAAGATGCAGTTAAGACATGTAACCGCAACTGTTACAGTTTACTGTATTGTAAATTGGCAACTACAATTTCTGCTAAAATGCTATGGTTATGAGTCCACATTTGTTTTTAGCCAGCATCAAGGAATTATAGCCATGACGTGGGATGAATTTAAATTCAGTCTCTTTTAAAAGGATAAAAGAAAGCAAAACTTTTACAAACAAGCCTTATGCTGAAAGAGATAACCCACCCACACAATAAAAATGTAATAAAATAAATCAGAGCCAGCCCAGAACATACAAAAATTCTCAAAATATGAGCCTTAAAAGAACAAAAGCTCTGTCAGGGACATTTGAATTCATAATTCAAAGTAGAGAGGATCTCCCAAAAATAAAACAGAGACGAGGAAACAGATGGAGAGGCTGTGCCGGGATTACCTGTGTGTTCACATCCTCCTTTTTGAATATAAGGGAACGTACTTCATCTGGATCAACATTGAAAATAGCTTTTAGCAAAGCAGGCTGTGAAAGAGAGAAAGTGAAATGTTTAAAATAGGACTTAAAACTGGACTTAAAAGTACGGTGTTTCCGTGACCCTATCTTAATTATAGCTAGCTCATACATCCAGACCAACTACCATCATTCTGATATAACTGATATTGTTAAATATCCAACCACGTGAGCTCAATGCAGAGTACAAACACCAGCATAAACAGAAACTCAGAACTGAGAAAAGGTTCCGCTATCCTCTGGAGATTGTGGAGATCTCCGGATCATCCTCAAGAGTAACAATTAGGGGTGACCAATACTCAGTATCGTTATTATAGCAATATCACGTTGTGCAATATCATATAGTAAATGTTGCAGGAAGTGCAATATTATATAGATTTTGTGGAGAGATGCAAGCATCCATTGGCTGTTTGGCTTAGTTGTGTTTGATTTAGACCAGGGGTGCCCAACCCTGGTCCTGGAGAGCTACCGCCCTGCATGTTTTAGATGTCTCCCTGCTCCAACACACCTGATTCTAATGAATGGCTCGTTATCAGTGTCTGCAGAAGCCCATTGATTTGATTCAGGTGTGTTGGAGCAGGGAGACATCTAAAACAGGCAGGACAGGGGCCCTCCAGGACCAGAGTTGGGCACGCCTGATTTAGACAGAAAATGAAGATGTGTGGCTGAGGAAGCTAATGACTTAATAGAGATCAAAGAGGAAACATCAGTTGCCAAAATAAATGCCTCCTCGGTAGCTTGGCATTACTGTTGTTGTACGAGTGCAATATATTTTTCATGATCAATATCACATTTTATCAATGATATCGTGCAACCCGGCTAGTAACAATGCACACACACGTCTCATTGGCTCAGAACATTGTAAAATACATTGTGTCACTTTTCATGGCACAGACTATACAAAAGCAATGTTAAAATAGCACAGGACATTCATTTTTCATATTGTGCCAAAATGAATCCAGTGCAATACAGAAGAAAGTAAATGTTTACATCCTTCAGCATATAAAGCAGTCCATTACAATCTGTCCAACCTTGTTCTTTAAAGTATACTGACGAGGGAAAGTCCTACACAAGACACAAGCTCAAAAAGGACAGTGCAAATGTATGCACAGACAACAATCTGTCTTGGTTACATTTTCACTTCCTTCCTACACATGATTTGCCACTAGTCTGCATCTTCAGGATAAAACGTCTTATATTACCGGTCTAGTTTAATTGGTCCAACATGACCAGAGGGTGGTCAAGAGACTAATAATAATAATAATAACCTTAATTTTTGGATAGCACAAAGTACATGAACATTAATTTTAATTGTTTAGCCTTCTGATTTTAAGAAAAAACTTAAAATAGCATATGGCAGGAGATTTTGATTTCAGTCCAACTCAGTCATGCAACATACTTTTCCCCAGACATCTTGATAGTAAAATTGGTCATCCAAAGCCTGCCATGCCATATGGGTAAGAAGGGCAGCGGCCTTCAATGCCATACTTAATTTGCTGATTCATTTGCTTCAAAATTGACTCAGACAAGCCACAAGACCCTGACGATATCATGTGAATATCCTAGGTCTTCGCTTAACGTCCTGTCTGGGGCGTGGCGGCGAAGGCAAATCCCCCGCCAAGACGCATCAAATTGTTGCAACCTCTCCATACATGCTCAAATCAGTACCAAATTTCCATCAATGCACAAGAGTCCCTACCAGAACACATCGATATGTCAACATTCACCCCTTGGGGTGCGGGTGCTCAGCCATCGTTGGTGTGGCCTCTGGATCTGGTGTTAGACATGTGAGCCATGCTTGGTGAGAACTGACTAGAATGTAAATTAGGAGTGAGTCAAAAAATGCTTGTAGATATTTATAAAAGGCAGGTCCTTAGAAAGGCTAATGCTATAGCTCACTGTCAGGACCATGTATTGAATGGGCAGTTTGATCTACTGCCCTCTGGCCGTCGTTATAGACACCGTGTCTCTTTTATTCCATCTGCAATCAGCATGCTTAATGACCATTGTGGGTAACCACTCGTAATGTTTGTAAAAATTGAAATTTTTAATAACTTAGTGCTTATATATATATATTTTTTTTTTTTTTTTTTTTTTTTAAACTATTGACAAATGTCTTGCAATTTTGTGTAACTTCTTGTTTATGTGTTATGGAGAACTTGCTGCAAGAATAATTTCCCCTAGGGGACAATAAAGTGAACTTGAAGACCAGGTGCTCCTTCAGCTCTGCCCCACACATTGGATTGGAAACACATTACCAAAGCTAAGATATTGCGGTGTGTGGTCTGCATAATGTTGTGTTCCCAATAACAGAGCCACAGCTGGGTCATCTCATTACGTTTTCAGAGTGCACACAGACCAGACAGCTAGCTAATTGTGAATATATTAGCTGAATTTAACAAAACAAAAATATTAGCTTACAACTGCGGACTCCACCTTTAAGTTTGAGTTACAATAGATTATGAATTCAACATCAGGACAGTTCAGAGTGATTTAAAGCTTCCTCATTATTTGCATTAAAACAAATGTGTGGCTGGAGCACTCCAACTCTCAAAAGTTAAAAACTGTATTGAAGTTTGTGTGCACATTAATACAGATATAAATATTTGTTATAGAAGGCATTGTGCAATATTCACATTTTGTTATCAATTGGGATAATAATTTGAATGTGTTCTGCTGAACAGTTCCCAACAAAGATATTTAACACATGTAACAAACTTTTAACTGTGTCAGTGGTCTTGTTATGGTAGCATACAGCAGCACTACACTAATGTACTTCATCACATCAAGAGCAGAGAAGGGTTGACTCTTTGATCAAGCTGTTTTACACTGTCTATAGGCCTGGGGGGTGGGGTGAGCTTGGCATTGATGGGGAGAGCTCCGTGGTTGGAGACCCCTTCCAGAAGCAGCAAGTTATCCATGAAAGCACCAGATGGAACATTCCACGCTGCTCTCAAAAACTTAACTCTTGCCTGACTTGGTAAAAGCCTGACTTGATCAAACACAACATGAACCTTATGCATTACGATGGCTTTCAAATGACAGAAACACACATTCACCAGTGGCCAATATATTCTAGGACCTAGAATATATTGACTATCAACTATCACCTAGAATCTAGGTGATAGTTCTTCCTACAGTGCTCTACAGTCTAACTAGCTAATGTGCAGACTGCAGACATATAACAATGTAGCCTTGCCCCTCATGATAATTCTCTATGATAGCAGACAGTGAGACTAACCTAGCATTCTTCTTATTATACTTTTAGTTTGCATTGAAAATAAGTTTCTGCTTTGTAACTGACAAGCTGTATGTATTATGAAACCCTGTATGCCCAATTCATTTATTTAGATTTAAAATAGCTAGAGTATGGGTCACAGAGGGATTATGTGTTATGACAGATACTATTTGCAATAACAAGAAAGTATTTTCTAGTCTGCATGATGATAAATATAGCATATTTCTAACATTATAATCTTGATTGTGGGTTGCTCTCTGAAACGCATGGCCTAATAATTTGGGTTAAGAAATGTCCACCTTACACAGAGAGAAAGAGAGGGAGAGATGTTATATAGCAGTAGTTTTCTAAAGACAACTACTTAATTTTGGTGCAAAATAACCAAATATCTGCAGGGCACAGATGGGCTAAGATAACTTGCTGTTTAATATACAAGATCTATTTATCCTCTGCACAGAATGGCAAAAGAGAAAATGCATAATGTTGTTTTGAAGTCTTCAGTCCTGCACAAAATGTACAAGATTTTCTATGCCTCTACAAGGAGCATGGCTATGTCCCTGAACCAGGCCTAGTTAATACAATCACCATGGAGAGAGCTCTGTGGCAACTATACCCATAGCACTATAAACTAACTAAACTAAAAACAGCAATAACACAACACAAACAAGACATATCGTAGTTTAAAAAAGAAAAAGAAAAGAAAATATATGCACTTCGGTTAACACCACGCACATGTCTATTTTCGCACAGCACGTCAGTAGGCGTTAAGTGACCAATATTAGCTAAAGCCATAAGTGTATGTTTTATTCTGCTATAGTACCGTACCGTAGTACCGTAGTAGTAATACTAGTAGTACCGGAGTAGTAATACTACTACTACTACTACTACTACTACTAATAATAATAATAATAATAATAATCATCATCATAATACAATTTCGATAATATAATTGGTTTCCAACTATTCATAGTTCAAAAATAAAGTAAATAAAAAGGGATATTTTCTCTTAAAATAAATGAAATGCCATTTTAGATACACGGTAAAAACAAAATAGTTTACGATGATATTGTTTCAAACAGTTGTGTACGGTACCGTAGGTGAACTGTCAGCACGACAGCAAAAGCACAAATCGATACCGTACGGTAAGCGAGCCCGCAAAAGTGGCAATATATTCATTCAAGTATATTATTTAAGTAAACACCAACACTGTACATAATGCATCGAAACGAAATTATAAACATTTAGATTAAACGTCGGCTAGTTAAAATGTAATCAGCTGTAGTACCGTACACAATAGTCACAACACGTTAATGTGTGTATGTTGTACAAATTAACGACCACTAACAGTACCTATTTAGTAAGACCAGCAATTAACGACTACGTTGGAACTGTTGTGTAATGCTAACTACATCGCAATAGCTACCGTACTTCCTAAATAACAGTAAGCAACATCCTAACATCATTTGATGGCCACGGCCTAATTTCTGGAAACGAACAGAACCATTAGCTGCTCAATCCACTCTAGAATGATTTAATAAACTATAATTGGTGGCCGATATAGTAATCATTACAATGAATAACAACTTTATACGACGAGTCGTAATACTACTGCCTGAAGCACTTTATACATTAATTTGCAATATCAATCACGAAAGGCTTAATGTAATGCTTCCGTTCCAGGAATTAGTATAGAGAACTCACGTTGCATCTCGTTGGCGTTGTTGAAATAGAGCTAGTTACGCAGCTAACAATCGTTTGCTGAAAGTTAGCTTCTGACACGACCACTTACCTGGTCTCGTATTTTGAGAACCACCATATTTCCAACGTTTTAACTGCTCTCATGCAGATACATACAATTACTTCTGACTCTCTCTGGATTCGTTTTTATTGACTGTTACAATGAGGCCTTGGTGTTAGCCTAGCTATCTGGCTAGCTTTGTAATCTACTGGCATGAATCAGTGGGGCAGCGGAAACTCCATAACATTACCGCCGTCACGATTGACCCTGTAAAAAGACGCATTTCAATAGGCTGAACTCGTTGGGGAAACCGAGTAACGCTGTTAGTGGTTGGTGGTTTGATTGTTTGGTTGTTTGGTTGGGTGGAAGGTAGCTGAGCTCAGATGTACTACATTCAGTACATTGACAGTCAGTGAGCTCCGTGTTTTCGTCGTAAAAGAGTAAATTGTTCATGGCTGACCTATATCAATTATTGTTCAGATCAGTACAGAAATTAGGTATTCAAATTAAAACAACAAATGGTTGGAAAATGTAACAAGTGGGCCATTTGTGTGCATTGTTATTTATACAGTTGTCTAATGAGGCTATGTAGACTAGTCATGTGTAGTGTAATTGCGCGTTTACTTTAGTGCTATTTTGAAGTGATTTCATTCTGTAAATCGTATTAGGAGCAGAAGTGGACCTGTGAGCAAAAACATAAAATATATTGCTACAGAAACCAGATTGGTTCGCGTATGTTCGCAAATCGTAACTTATGTACACTATTTTTCTGTGGTGAAGCTTTTCATTAAGTGTTGACTTTTAATATAACACTGCCCTCTACTGGCGTCTTATTTATTAAATTGTGTGTCAGGTTAACTTATTGTGGCACGCTGGCATTTTAGAAAGGTCAAGGTGTCATTGTGAATTGTGCAGCTATAAAAAAAGTGCCACGTAAGTCGCTGTGCACATGTGGCACTTTTTTACGTAATATAAATAATAATAATAATAATAATAATAAGGAATAACGAAAATAATAGCCTATAAATTGCAGTTATTTACCATTAATTAACCCCCCCTCCCCACAAAATAAAAATAAAAATAAAAAAATAAATAAATAACATGACTACTACATGAAACTAACTAATATTACTATTGGAATCATTTGTGACTCTTTTTATTTTATTAATGTACTCATGTATTTTGTATTCATGTGTATTCATTACTTCACGGTACATAATAGTTATTTTTTGTTTTGTTTTACAGAACTATCGCCTAAGCACCTAAGAACGTTATTTCTTAGAAAATCAACAGTGAAACAGACACCAATCCTACCAATAAATACCTAACACATGCCATTATTCTAATTACAGATCATTTACACTCCTCTGAAATCCCAGTAGTGATAGCTAATACAGATCTTTGCTATCCTTAGCTGGGTAGCTTAAGATTCACGGAGAGAAATGTACAGAGTCCAATATACTACAATATTGTAGAATAACTATACTATAGTAACTATAGTAACAATACTGTTACTTTAGGGCATTTCACACAGACCACCAAGTTAATGAAAACTAAAAATAAATATGCTGTTTACAGTATATTGTCATTCGTGTCATTCAAAGGCATTGCTGAAAAGTGAGGGTAGACTCAAACATGTAATTGATGCCATGATATGCTTATTGTTTTGAGTGGGTTAGCAACCCATGCCGGAGTTAATCCTCCTGGATCTGTTTCTAAGCTCCTCTGAGGCCTCACTAACTCCAGATGGAATGTTCTCTCAGTGGGAAGGCTGCCTGTGCAGGAGGGGTCTCTCTTAAATTAAATTAAGGAGGAGTAAGGGAGGAGAAAAGAGTTAATGCATAAATTGAGGAAACAGATGCCCGCTCACGTAACCCTTGATCTCCAAACCTCCTGTCTTCTTTGTCTGTCTGCCTGAAAGTAGTGTGAGAGAGGACATATTCAGACCTAACCTGACATGCCAGAGGAATTGTTGTCACAAGTCCATCTGGGGAGCCGTACATTGAAACAATTTGTGAATGGTTATACTTTAAAAAAATTACTTAGCAGTTGACTGGATGAACCATCTGGTTGTTTTTTGCTGTCGACACCATGGTCGGCACACATTAACCACGCCCACATAGCTATAAACACGATGCTGATTAGAAAGTTCAGTCGCTACTCGGACACATTCAAAATGATTCCGAGGCTTTTCAGACTGTTTCTCAACTTAAACTGAAGCTCGCGAGATAATTCAGACCTGCTTGTACAGAAAACCTACAGTTTTGGTCTGTTTGGTGCTGAGTTGAATAAAGTCACTATTCCTATTGCTGTTCCTCTTGTTGTTATTACCCCCAAGTGTCCTTGAACAGGAACAACATTGTGACCGAACGACATGGCTTGCTCAGACAAGGCTGCATAATACAGTACATATTATGTGCTCTCTCTTTTTTTTCCAACTGTAAATTTCTAACCAAAATTTGAGAGGATTATTGAGAGCTAGTGAGAAAGGATATTCCCAGGGGCCAGCTGTGCCGTCCTACGCGGTGCGAGGACCTCAGCGGCATTCATGTTCGGCTGTGCCCACCACATCTTTCAACATGTCAGGATGAGGGATAGCAAACAGCTGGACAGCTGAAATCCCAAGCTGTGTCACACTAGGTCGATCCCAGCTGTTGCGAGACGGTGGCAAGGAGAGGATTATGGAAAAAAACAACAACAAAAAAAAACCTCACCTCACAATTTCCCACCTTTGTCCATATAGTGCTGCTGATGGGATATTATTGTCATTAACTGGACAGGTTGTTGTGACAGGGTCTGACAACATGTACTGTATTCTGTAACCTTGGGAATCAGCTGATCCATTTTGCAGAAAGACATAAATCATGGTAAGTAGAGATATGTCAAAGCATACCCACTGAAGAAGGTACTATGTCAAAATGTTTGTTTATTATGTTCCTCCTGTTTTAGTTTGTATTAAAAATCCCAAGAACATGCAACGTTTACTTTTTTTATGTGAACCAACGCGGGAAAAGCAAGGTGCTATATGCTTTCAGTCACTGAAAAGCCATTTGTCGACAGAGAGACAGTGAAGAATGCTTTGAAGTGACAAATAAAAATGTGAGACCCTAGACAGCTGTAGATTTATGACGATGACAAATCTGCATATAATTGGTGCTAATCGCATAGACCCTGCTTCTGGTTGAGATAAAAGCATCCTCCTCGCCCAGCACTGACCAGTGATGTAGTGGGAAAGTGCCCGGTTGCAAGGCTCACGGTTTATTGTTCCCTCCGGCTTTTGAACAGAGCTACTGACAGTTAACCGCTGCTCTTTTTCTCATGGGATAGATACACTCAAAATATTGAAAGGGGATCATAATAAATGCCCTGACATTTAAATGACATAGGCTAAAGATTAATAACATTTATATATATTTATTGCTTAAAATACTGCAAAAGAACAGGATAAACAAGGCATGCAAGTAATGCAAAACATGTAAAGATATTAATGGGGTTTTTTTGTGTTCTTTTACCGTGTGGAAGTCTAATGTTTTGGTTAAGTGAGAAGTGTGAGCTCCCACTCAACGTTGCAAGGTAACATGAAAGCGCGTGATATAAACAGGAGATGGCGCTATATCCGTTTTTATGGCGTGAAAAATTTTAGTAGAGTTCTGCCTAGGGTAGGCTACCATATGTCAAAATAAACAACACCACCACGTGACTAGGCGTATAGGCCTACAGCAGTTTTTATTTTATTTTATTTGGCATATGATAAGAAGTCCTGATACAATCGATCTAGTTAATATAGACGTTTGAAGCAGGTTGCACGTTATTCTCACAATAAAAGCGGTCATAATGTGACCTTTGACAGAACTCAACGTTTTGTATTACAACTGCAGAATTCTGATAAATATGCCTACTAGCGTACTTGACTTGAATTAAAATTGACGTGCCGTCCAGGAGAACGCATACAGGTAGCCTAGGCTATTATTTAGATTACATGTTAGTGTGAAACTGCTCCACTGTTGTCCAGGAACAGAGCACATAGAAGGCAGACGCAAGCGGTGAGTCACCGCTGCGTCCTGTCATAGAAACTATCTAGGAGGACAGTGGAATAGATTAACGGCGACTGTTGCTATGTGTGCCAGCACCTTCTCTCTGGTTGCAATGTTTCTGCTTTCATCCCCGTCTATTTATAGACTAGCCTAGCCTACTCGTCATAGAGCATATCGCATCTGCACTCTGTCCCAGTCTAAAAACAGCGACACACCCGCTAAACCCGAAACTCTGTCTTCAAGGTACAGTAGATAAATATAAATATTGTACACGTTTCAACGTTCTAATCGTTTATGAGGTACTGTAATAGTTATCATAGTCGCATTATGCGCCATTGTTGGAGAAGCTACTAATAGTGGGGTAAGCATGTACAGTATATATATTTAATATTATTTAGTGAAAAGGGCTCAGCAATGTATAGTGTGCCCCAGGCGTTTCGAGTAGACTATAAATAGGCCCAGTGTTGCTCTAATATATTCTCGTCAAACGTGGCTTGATTTCAAATAAGTTGCAACACCAGATTTGTGCAATACACCTCACGGTATGGGAACTAAAGTCACCTTGAAAAAAATAAAAAATAATAAATAAATAAATATATATATATTTATTTATATTACCTGTATATCAGAGAAGCGTTGAAGCTCTGAATATATTTTTTAATTACATTTTTTTTTTGATTGACACAATGTGCTTAAACTGGAAACGTATAGAAATCAAGACATTTTTTTATATAAGCTATATACATTATTAAACACTGACGAATTCTTAACATAATACTTTTAGTTCACAGCATTAATAGCCAAGACAGACAGACCGTTATTGCTTTGATATAAATCTGGATTTTGGCCTATTCTTATAGGCATATATTTTTTACATTGTTACATTGTTACATAAGGTGTGCAATTTGTTAGACCTATTTGTTCACTTGAACATTCACTTGTATTCAATAAAGCAATATCTAATCTAAAACTATCATATAGGCTACAGTAGTCTATTGTCAATGTCAAGCAGTGAGTTACCTACAAGTAAATGTGGACTTTAAATGTTCAAATAAATACTTATCTTCCTGCTGTATGTTATTAAGTCATCACACACATTGCCAATTGTATAGTATACCTGCACTGTACTTGATAATATGCAGGTAATGTTGAATGTTTTGTTGTTACAGTGGCCCTTTCAACTGAAAAAACCTACATAAATGGGAACCTATGCCTGACTGTTTTCACAAACAGGTAAGTCGTAAGTTGTTTAACTCAGTAAGGTAGCCAACACATTGTCTTCATAACGTGTAGTCCTCTGCTGAAAGATTACAGCTTGCTTAAATTTGAATATGATGCCGTTATGTATATTTCCAGAGTTGTCAGAATATGACAGCATTTCACTCTTCTGAGTCAGGCAATTAGAAAGGACAGGGACAAATGGTCTTCTCACATGATATACTCAGTTGACAACACAAGAAAATCAGTTAGGCTACCCGTGCTTTTATTTAAGGCCATTCAGGACCCAGTGCACACCACCAGAGTCCCTTTTTCACTTGAAAATATTTATGATATTTTTGCATCAGACTTGTTCTTGGCATGTTAAAATACTCATAGATGTCCACATTGCTCAGATGGCTTGAGGGGGCAGGTACCATCTGAGTAGTGTCAGGGAGAAAAGTCATTTCAGCAGCACCTTCTCTGCACTCAGACTCACACACACACACCGTACTCTAAAGCCTATAAAGTATGCTAAATTAGAGTAAATGGGGTTTAACATAAATTATAAGTTATCATCCTAATGTTTTGCTATAGTATTGCCAAACACAATTCAACGCTTGATACTAAGCAACTTGATTTTTGTTTCTCAGAATATATAGATTATCTATCAAACTATTTTAAAGCTGCTATTATATTACCTTACACAAACTATATAAAAGACAGTTACCACAACATACAAGGTTTATACTTAAATTGTATCACAAGGTAAAATTAAACATGGGTATTTAAATTCCACTTTGCTTTGGGCTGATTCGGAGGCAACTGACATCAGAGACCCCATTATGGTAATGTCAATTACACTTGTATCCATAGTGACGTACAGTTAGTATTAAGTAAGCACCAAGGAGTAGGTAGGTGCCCAAGGCTGCTTAAAGTAAGGTCAGGTATATTGGGGATTGAACCAACAACCGTTAATTTGGGAGCTACATTAACAACTAACCTAAACCTACAGTAATGTACTGTACTTTGTCCATAGACATCATTGAAGTGATGGGGTTGAATTTACAGTACAATTTACAATGGACTATCCTACAATAGAAAACACTCCATTGATTTGACACAATCTCATGAGATTGCGTCAAATCAATGTCAAATCAATGTCAAATCAAGACCATATTGAGTAAATAACAATATGTGCTGGGTTTTTAATTTTATTCTGGCCAATTTGATGAGCAATGTTATGACTGGAGCTAATCACACAGCCATATTACATATATATTACATATACATCTTAATTTATTATTTTAAAATAAATAGTTAATATTGATCAACAATATGTGTAATAAGAACTGAAAAGTGTAATATGTCATCATCATTGGCATCTTTTCTTTTACCACATTATTATTATATTGCTAAAGCGTCAGAAAAAAACATTTTGTTACCAGCAAGTGCGCTTGTGTTCTCTAGTATCTATTATTGGCTTTGGCTATAAGTGTTTGTGTGTTCCACATCAAGATGCAACCTCAACATGACATTAGGTAACCAGGCAACAGAGCATGCTCTGCTGCCTGGCTATAATTTTCTCCGTGTTTAGCTATGGGGTTTGCTAGTAAGTGACTACATGGCACAAAACCAAAATGAACCACCGCACAGCCTTATCTGTGTCAGGAGGTGTAGAGGGTAACCGGCTACATTTGGCAGCTGTGTTCTCTTTGAGAGATATGTGCTCTGGGTCTGGAGATGACATTTACTTCAGAATGGGAGAAGAAATCAAGAATAAAAGTGGGTTGGCTCGGTGCGGGGGTGTGTACAATGCGTCTTCTACAGTTTCCCAGATAATGTGTGTCGCTCTCTCTCTGCGCTGTATAGGAAATGTCACAGGGTGTTATTTGTATTATAATGCTGTTTAGTCCAATAGGCTATAACTAATGGATTTCAGTTTTTCTGATATATTCGCGTTGACACATACAGTTCTCACAGATCACACATGGTGCTGGTGTTGTTTGCTCAATGTGAGTCAAAGGACAGCAGGCAGTGGAGAATGGCAGAGTAATGTTTTGTTGCCTGGTCTGTATGGCCCGGGACCAGCTCTTTAAGATGCATTTGGCGTTGTGTTTGAGCATTCACCATATTGCATTATATGCCGTGTGATTTTATTATTCAAATCAAATGTAAAGAGTCAATAATGTTTTTACTGCTCAATGTTGGTTCTCTTGACTGCGTGAAACAGACTATTTTGTATGTGTACGTGTTCTGGAGGTTAAACAGATGTGGCGGCTGGCTAGCTCTGGGCTTCATCACAGTGTGTTGTTATGAAAAACAACTGTGTGCGTTGCGTTCACACCTTTGTGGACGCTGGCTGTCCTTGGCTGCCATGTTGCAAGTGGAGCGGCTCGAGCAGCTCCACGGCACACGTCGAGCAGACAATGGTACCGCAAGACGCAGATAAGACTTTTCCCCAATATTATGTGTTACTTTGGTCATTGTTGGTTCTTTTGCTGCTGCAGATGTATTGTTTGAAAGATTTAACGAATGGGAGCTCAGCAGCCCAAACCTACTTATATTTCACCTTCACTTCTTTCCTGTTGCATCTTCAGTGGAAAGGTCATAGGTGAACAAATGACCGTGTACTACTGTGTTTATGAAGCAGGTTACATACAGGTATATTCAGGGACTCTGGCAGGGAGTACGTCTCAGCTGGTGGTTATAGGTTTGTGTTCACGCAAACAATTCTACAGACACCTAAGCACTTCAAGGAGGGCATGCCGCCCTCCTAGTCCAGGCTGAAGCTATGAATCATTCATGTCTTTTCAAAGTACTTTTGTGTGTGTGTGTGTGTGTGTGGAGGCGAAATGGGGGAATTAAAGATTGCGGTCTTGAGTATTTAAAGTAAGATGAATATCCTATGCTATGACTTTTGACAGAAGGCTTTAGCAAATGTACTTTTGAATTCAATATGACAGCTGACACTTCAATTCACAAGTAAAATGTCTCAATTATGTTTCTTCCCGCAGGATATTTTTATGTAGCGTCTGTTATTATTGTCAGTCACCTTGCTATATTGTGATGCCATCTGCTTACCTGCCACCATAAGCACATTGACAGGCACCGTGGAGACTCCTTGGCCTCGTCAGATCCTGCATAGTGCATGCAAGTGATAAATGAATGGTGCCCTTCTGGTTGCCCCCAGCCTGAGCCTGACAGACAAACTGTCACTTAGCTGTCAGAGGGCGGGACACGTCGATCCCTAATGGCTGAAACAGGCCACCGGCCCGCCACACTTCTTTGTTTTTGGTCTTTCATCTGAGCGGTGCCTGTTTGCCCCACCCAGCCCGTCCTGTGAGTTATAGGGGCTACACCCCCTCCCGCGCCTGCCGTGAAACGTGCAGAACAAACGGCCCAGGAATCACTCAGGGATTGGACACACTGGCTGGGGATGCAAGGGCAGTGATCCCGTAAAAGGCCTCTGTGTCCATATAGGTGTGAAAGGGGTTAGCGGCCCATCTGTTTCTAAGAGAATCAAACCCTTTTGACAACCTTAGCACATACTCCGAATTCTTCCATTTAGCTCAACCGTTTAGCTCCGTCCGACTATTGCTCTCAGATCCATTTTTATTTGCTGAGATTACAGTCTGGAAACCCTGTACGCGTTAGCATTCTCACAGCCACCCTGCTGTCAGGGTGGGTCAGTGTGATGACGTTGAAGTCAAACGTGTTTCGAAATGGTGGTAGAGCTAGATGAGGCGATCAAAACATTTGTAGCAACACCGTGGCGCTGTTCAATAGTTTCAGAATTAACCAGAGGTCCAAAGAGGAGACCCTATTCACAAAGTGAATATTGTTTACACCACGCTATAGGGGACCCATACTGTTCTGTACAAAAAACCCTAAAGAGGTGGGATAATCATCTGGATACAATACAGAGTTAGTCAACAGTTTTTCGTGTGACTTTCAGATCATTCGAAAGGACAACCTATTAAACAGCATACAGGCTACAGTACGTCTCAACATCAGTTAGTTATCAGCATGCAAGCAGGAAACACAGTGAAGGGCCGTTTTGGTGTCTTTGCCTTTTCCTCTGCACCTCGTGTCTCAGAGCTATTTTTAGAATATTAAAGGCAGTCGCCTCCCTTCTTTGTTGGTTTGAAAGGATACATCTAATTCCCAGACTTTGTCGCATCTTTGGTTCTGGCACAACAGGTTTGCTGTGTGTAGCATTTGTTGTTCTTTTGTGTTTGTAGCACTTGTTAGGATGTGTGTTGTTGACGAATGAACTGTGCGGCTGGATTCCTGATGAAAAGGAACAGGTTGGGAATCAGGAATGCTGCGACCACTCCCAGGCACTTCATGTCATTTCTATGTGTGTCTGTGCGTGCATGCTTGTCATGTGTATTTGTATAGTTACTTTTCCATGCCAATGCCTGTGCTTTCCCTGACAAAACACAACGTCAGTGTCAACATCTTTGTAAGTAGCATGTTTATTTGTAGCATGTTTATATCTGAGGGTGAACTTATTTCTCTTACATCCAGTTTGCAGCAGTATGTGGGTGGGGGTGTTTAACCTGCATGTGATTTTTGTGGGCGGTCCTTGCATTTCTATTATGTCTACAGGGTGCAGTGTTGCAGAGGGACATACAAAGGGCTTTACACTTGGAGTGTTCACCGTTAATCACGTAACCAAATTTAACACACATACACACACACACACACACACACAGGCATGCACACACAGCACCAATAGTGTGCATTGTTAAGCCCTTATGGATGAGGTGTGCAGTACAATAAGCAATTTTAAACTGACATTAAATACCCAATAATCCTGCTGCATGGCACAATGAACGAGAGAGAGAGAGAGAGAGAGAGAGAGAGAGAGAGAGAGACCTTCAATCAAGCCTTTATTGGCACAATTCTCTTACATCAAAAAGCTTAAAACAATCTTAAAACTAAATATATACATATACTTATATATAATATATATAAGTACATACACATCCATATATATATTGTATATATATATCTTTTTTTCATAACCTAGAGAAAGAGGGGGATAGAGGGGGGGGAGAGAGGAAGGGGGAGGAAGATGAAGGGGGGGGAGCGAGACAGTTGGCTAGCTAGAGGAAGAGTGCGTCACACAAGGGACTCATCAGTGACGGCAGCAGCTCTTGTGTTGTGCTGCCATTGTTTTCCCACCAACAAGTGGGATGACCCCTGAACTATGACCCCTGAAATATGCATCAGCCCCTCAGGAGAGACAGGAAACGAGGCGCTGCTCCAACTCGAAGTTCTATTAAGTATTATAACCAGATCTGTGTGCAATTACATCAAAGCATTATGAAGTATTATAACATGATCTGTGTACATGTACATTGAAGCTCTATGAAGTATTATAACACGATCTGTGTACATGTACATTGAAGCTCTATGAAGTAGTATAACACGATCTGTGTACATCGAACATCGAAATGCTGCGCCGTGGACCTTTTACTTTGAAATAGGAAAAGGATATACACTAACGATCCACAAAGTCAAAGTCACCCTGCACTGTTTTAAAAAAACCCTGGAAAACGCCTGCAGGTGTATACGATTCGCTGTGAAGCTGCATCGCTGGTAACACTTGTGGTACTGAGGTGCAGTAGGATATTCCCCCAGTATGCGCCGTGCTGCATTAACAATAATCGGAGGAAGAGCTATTTTCTGGGAGGTATTGTTGTGTCCCAGGCCTTTGAGACATCACAGGCAGAGAGCACACTTATTGTGGTCAAGAAAATACATCTAGATGAAAGGGCCAGGACAAATAAGCCTCTGCTCCCCCTTCCCATAATAAAACTTGATTTCTTGTAAGTCCTTATTTTATTTTCTGTGACCCTTTAAATCCCTGAATAGGGTTTTTGTAGTTGCAAAGGACAGTGAGAAATAAACCAGACACATTTGCATTTATTTCACTGTAAAATGTAAATATTGTTTTGGAAATCTGTTTATGCCGTAGATAGTAGACATGAGTGAAAACTTTAAAACATTAAATACTATTACTACTACTAGTAATACTACTCAGTTCTTTTCTTAAAGAAAACATTTGAAGGCCACAGTAATAGATTCCTGTCAAGAACACTTAAAAGGAATTTGTCAGTGATGATACATTGGTACGATTAGCATTCAGTATGAGTGCACACTGTAACAGAGACCGTTTATAATTTGAATCTCTCAGGGATTATCTGAGGTAAGGACATTTTGGCTGAATTCCACAAGCTTCACATGAGGCTAGGCTCATTGGAACTGTGAGTTTTGATAACACCTCTGCATATAAATCTCATCTATGAATGTACAGCGCCTGGACATTGCCGATTCACAACCATTTCAGATGATTTGTTTTGCGAAGTACCTTGACTTCTCTCGCCAGATATTCAATTAACCTACTAAGTCTGATTGCTGAACTGGTTTTTAGCTGTGCTGCCCTCACCAGAGCATATTTAAAAGTATAACGTCATGTTCTGCTGTTCACCATCTTATTGAGATGATGTTGTGAGGGGAGACATAATACAGGCCAGCTGCACATAAACAGCAGGTAACAACACGCTCCGTTTGATTTTAAAATAAAAAACAACAACATTGGATCGATGAGTTCTTTCCAGCAGAGATGACCATATTGATCAGTAAGAATAGAGAGAATTACACTCGGTGCTTTTGTGCTGCTATTTTTGGAAGCCCTACAGCAGCAGATGAACACACAGCATGGGCCCCTAATTTTAAGATGGAAAGTAAACTGATCTCAAGGTCAGTACACAATGCATGGCTGCGCTGAAATTGTGTATTATTGGAACCCAGTGTCTGTTTCTCAGGTTTCAAAATGAATGTCTATGGTCCGTTCTTCTAAGGATGTATCAGTTCACCTATCGCTTTCAATCAATCGAAACCTCTCTTCATTCTCTCGTGGCAAGAAGAAGTACTGTACGGTCAAGGATGTGAAGACCTTTACCTGTAATTGCACTAATATTACCATTGCCAAACGTTGTTTTACATTTAAGAACACATTGGAACACGCCACCTTTAAAAAGCTTTTGCGTGTTATTTGATCCGACCTGTTAAGTGCACTCTGTGTCGGCCTGAAAAGTCCAACAGGAAATACCAGAGGAGGCCAGACGGGACTAATGTAATAAAAGTGAGAGCGCCGAAATCATTAACGAGGGAAACTCACTCCCATAACACATCCAGATGTACCACCTAATTGGATTGTGCCATCAAATCAACAGTTTGCAGTGCCTTCGGGCTTTTACGAGACGCACTGTGAAGTAAAGGGGGGAAATGGACCTTTTGAAAGCGACAAAAGACTTTTCCAAATGGCTCTCCAAAGGTTGGTTGTCTACAGTTCCCCTGTCTCACGTAGCCCTCTAGCAGGGGCTGCGCAGTAATCACATTGAACCCAGAGCTTCTCCGAGGTTAGCATCGGTGAGTCATCGGGGCTGATGTGGGCACTGAGGTAATTGGTGTGAAGAGGTAATTCCCCCCCCCCACCCCCAGTATCAGGGCTCCTCTCAGGCCTGTGAGAGGAGGTTACGTCACACATTTCGGTTGCCATGCAGTGCCTCTCTGGGGATGTGTTTGTGTGTGTGTATGTAAACTAGAATAGAGGACCTGCCACTTGACAATGTGTACGGGAGAAAATGGCCCTCGACGGCAAATTGGAACAGTCCTCCCATGGTGCCATGATGAAACGCTGTCATAGCCTACACTGCAAAAACTACATCTATAATCTTGTTTTTAGATTTAAAATGTAGCTGGACTTGTTTCTAATTTAAATGGCGTATCTAAGTGACTTAATTTAAGTAAATGTGCACTTAAGAAATCTTATCAAGTGAATTTCACTTACTGCACTGGCAGCCATCTTTGCTTGTTCTAAGCATTAGAAGCTCAATATATTTGCACTTGATTTGATAGGGCATTTTTTGCAGCGTATGCAGAAGCGTCGGCAGAAGCGAACAGTGACTTTATCCAGCCATGTTTGGAGATAAACAGAGACTTTGAAGTACATGGAACAAGAGAGAGAGAGAGAGAGAGAGAGAGAGAGAGAGAGAGAAAGAAACATTTGAGTCATCTCCTCCTACACATGGATCATCAGCTATTAAGTGGAACAAAACATTTGCTGGCCGGGTGAATTGTGACTGTAGGGAGCCGTGCCTGTCCACCCCTCATGTCTGCTGTGACAGTGGAGATCACCTCCCCCCATCCCCTGCCCCAACCCTGGGCTTCCCGCTGGGTTTTGTCACTTACAATGTAGCAGGACACTCCAGCGCCATGGCGCTTTAGCAGCACATCTAGGGAGTCATTGTTTTTGCAATCTGGAGTAGTAACTTGAGTAGGTTTTGGCTTTAAAAGAATAAACATTTATTTTTCCCAGCCTCCAGGTTCTGACTGCCATCTCCCGGAAATAGGCCGCGGTATCTCCTTCACGTTTAATTGCCCCCACGGCCATTTTTATAGTAGCAACAGTGAGCTAAATGTGACCCTGTTGTAAAAATAACTTTATGTATGACACAAAGTGTGCGTGTGTTCGTGTTTACACGCACCTTACATATGCGTAGGAGCTGACCTTTCCCTTTTGACACCCGCTTTTTGTTTTTTTGAGAGAGAGGCTATAATGGCCTTCAGTTTATATTTGGAAAGTGCCAGGGGGCGTTTCATTGGTCTGGCCCACTTGCTCCCTCTACCCTAATATACCCCCCCTCCCCAAGTTCGTCAGTCCCCCACACCGCAGTTCAACCACTGCGTGTGCACTAGTGTCAAAAATCACACGCACACAAGCACACACGCACATACACATGCGCACACACACATAGCATGCGTACACGTACACGTGTATCTGCATTTTACATTTTATGGCTTTTGGCAGACGCTTTTATCCAAGGCAACGCACATGTAGTACACGTGTCATTAGTTGCACAGGTCACACACCAGCTATTGTAAGCAACCAATATTGTACCAGAATAGTTACAGCATCTTGTCAACAAAGTTCCTAGTGGTCTGAATAATAAAAGTGCTTAATACTAAAGTATCTATGCGTGCACACGCACACACACATACACACACATATCATCTATTCCTGCACACGCCCGCAGGTGCACAAATACACCCAAACACCCACATATATACCCACAAACACTCACAGCACGCATACCCAAACACATACACACGCGCATAGCATATGCACACATGTGCACACACTTACACACACACACGCACGCACACACACACACACACACACACACATCAAGCATACCCAAACACATACACATGCGCATACGCACACATGTGCACACACACACTCACTCACACACACACAGCATGTATACACAAAATACACACACATAGACACGAGCACATACACACAGCACTCATACACACACACACACACACACACACACACACACGCAGGCACACATGCATATTACACACACACACACACACACACACACACACACACATACAGGCATAGACTGTAAGGCCCTGGCCTCAGAGAGCAGAGCGGACTAGCTGACGCTCACACTTAATTGCTTTAATAGGACTAAAGTAGACAGGACACTGGTGACGCAGTAGGTGCTATAACTGGCTCGCTACATCACAGGTTAACTGGACCCTGCCTATTGGACAGAGCTATTTCCAATCCCATTTTAGTCTAGTTTTAGTCTCTGAATACATTTTTAATTTTCATTCAATTGTTTCTTAACCATTAATTAACAATAATTATGTTTAGCATTTTGGTCAGTCTACCCAAAATACATATTTATAATTTTAGTCTTTATTACACTCATCTCACACGCTCTAGATAAAGTATATATACAATTTTATAATGTGAGCTACAAAAACATAAAAACGGTCACCAAAACATATGTATGTGGAAGCTGAAGGCTTGCTAACTAACCCTAAGCCTAGTTCATACTTGAAGGAGTCGCACGCACAGCATGCTACCGGTAGCCAGGGTCGACTCCAGGCTCCATTGCCCGTCAATTCCCCCCCAAATGGAATGCTTCGCCCCCCCAAAAAAATGTTTATTTAACATTATAACGTGTAAATAATTGTAACACAATTTTTGAAAAGATTGGTTGATATGATGACACTTTAAATCCGATACATTAAATAATATAGTTATTAAATGCATAATTACCTAATTGTATTAGATTAGGCTACTTTTTAAAAAACCGAAGTGTATAGGCGTCAATTGGGTATGGCAATTTCATCAGCTTTAAAATAATAATAACAATAGAATTTCACTTGTATCATGATACAATTAATGATCTATGCTTTACAAAAATGAGATAGGCCATTCGCAAATGCATAGGAAGAGTGGCCGACAGGTGGAACGCATGACGTCGGAATTGAAATGTTTCATGATCCCAGTTCTGTGATAGTCTCGTCACTTGTATATCAAGCCTGTTTACCGTCACTCCCTGCCCAGTGTTTCCCAGTCTGGTTAATTCCACCTGTGTCTGTTTAATCACGTCTGATGTGCTGCACCTGTTCCTCGTTGTTAGCCAATGGTCTGTCTTCATGTCTTGTCTACCTGTGTATTTAGCCCCAGTGTTTTCCCCAGTCCTGTGTCGGTAATTGTTGATGTTTAATGTCAGTGTCGCATTGTTCCCAGTGTTCCTGCCTTTTTGTTGCCTTTTCGTGAATAAACCTAGTTTAAATTATCTACAATTCTAGCGTTTGGGTCCTTACCTCCGTGCACCGTGACAGGAATGTCTGATTGGTAGATCGAGGTTATTTCACCAGCATGCACATGAGGTCATTAACGAGTCAGCTAGTAGCAGTAGTAGTCTAACTTTTAGTCTAATTGGAAATGGCTTGTGTAAATGTAGGCTATATGTCTCATTCTAGCTGGGAGTGACTTTTGCTAAGACCTAGCTATAGCCTCTTGGCTAATTTGTCATTTTTTAAAATTGCCTATTGTTATTGCATACAATAACTTGCCGATTAGAATATTCACTGGGTTATATGAGTTATCTCCTTTTATAACTGGGATATTTGTCTCTATATTGTTTAGCTGGGGAACATAAAAATATATATTTCCATGTTAAATTTGTGAAATGTCATGTTTTGGAAATCGTTTTATAAAATCCTATCTCAGCTCATTTGATCTATGACTAGTCCTTATGTAATTTATCTGACTATCACACCGCCCCATAACTTCATAAAGCTGCATAACATTTCACCAGATTGCAGGAAATTCAGTTTGTTTTCTCCCCCTAAAATGTAGGACCCATTCCATGAACACCAAGTATTTCTAGTTGTTTTTGGAATTAGCAATGTCTATGTGACACAGAGAAGTGGTAAGCCTTTCAAAGTGGACTGTTAGCTTCCTGGTCTGTATTGGCTAAAAAAGGGAGAAAGGCGGGGAAACAAGCGAATGAGAGAAACATGCATATGTTGCATAGATTACTGTACAAACTTGTGTTTGTGTTTGCTCATGGTGTGTGGTTACCTGTATACATGTTTTCTTTATGTATTCAATTGGACTTGTTTGTCTAATTGAATATATTACTTAATTGGCTATACTTACTGAATAACACACTGGCTACACCTTCCTACAGATTATGTACAGTAGCTGTTCTTTATAATACTCTCATTTGCTTTGTAAATGTGTGTCTCCTTGAGAAACTAAAATGCCCACCCATTCCACTCATACGGGAGCCGACCCTGCCGGTAGCCAATCAATGTTTACCTAAAATTGTGTCTCTGTGTTGTAGGCTACTTACAAAAATAGTTTGTTTTAAGAGTTAATATAGTCACAGTCAGTGTTTAAGGACATTGTCGCTTGTCGACATTGTCACTGTTCACATCATAGTATCATATTAGTCAGGGGGAAAAAGGTTATTGATGCTTTATTTAGGCTTCCGAGCATTCTGAGCATCTAAAGTTCAGTGACATATATACTGTATATGTATGCACTGTCATACAGTAGGTTACTGTACAGTGGGAATAGGAAGGAAGGAAGGAAGGAAGGAAGGACAGATGGAAGGAAAGAAAGAAAGGATTTCCCATTTGAATGTTAGTTTACCAGAATGTAACAAGGAATTAAAATGGATAAAGGCACATGGCATTAAAAAGTTAGACAAATCCAAGAATAACACATATTGTGCATCAGCACCAATGTTGTTTTATGTCTGGGGTGAAGTCTACAAGCTGTGCTTTTCCTCCTTGGCTTCTTTGTTGTGCTGCGATAAAAGGATTGAGGGGTTAAATGTTTGTCCAGCTGAAACAACACAGTAAAACTCGTTCTGTGTGTGTCTCTAGCCACAAGTCGTCAGAGCTCGGCACCTAAAAATAGCCGCGCTGGCTCCATGCCTCTGGCTGGGGGACAGGTCAAATTATGAAGGAAGATGAAAAATTTAAAGGCACAGTCTGCTTGGCCACAAACTCAGCCACGCATCAATGGTCAGATAGATCATTCAAATGGACTGTTTATGGGATAGAGTCTAGATAGAGATTATATTATCTTTGATATATTAGTCACTTGGCGCCGAATACTAATTGAAAATCCTGTTGCTGTTTGGTATTGGTATGCTCAACACATTTTCCTATACACACTGTATATGTGTGTGTGTGTGTGTGTGTGTGTGTGTGTGTGCATGCGTGCGTGTGCGTGTGCATGTTTGTGTGTGTGTGTGTGTGTGTGAAATGTATGTTTGCAATGTATATAATTTATTACAAAAGTGTTATATTTCAAGTGAATGTGATATGGTAAGCAAATGTGTCCGCTGACGTAAGTGAGGGTTGTTGAAACCGTTTTTAACAGCATTGTTGGCTAGCCAAATGCATGCTTTCTAATGAGCCACTGCTTTGGATTAGGGCTGGGCGATATGGACCAAAAATCATATCCCTATATATTTAGGTTAAATACAGATACACAATATATATCAGCATTTTCTACAAAGTGGGCTAAATGTTCAAACATTTTTTAGTTTTATGAAAATAAAACAATTACAGGTTACAATTTACTCTCTTGCATCTGTGCAAATACAATGTAAACAGAACATAATAGGGATGTTCCTATAGTAATAATGACTATAATTTAAACACTTATAAATTAGACTAGTCGACAAAAGTATTATAATACTGTTGCATCGACTGTGTGTTAAAAAGAAAATGCATTTGTAAAAGCCTAGCAACAAGCTATTTATGATAATCATGTCAATATAAATTGGGAAGGGGAAAAAATAGGAAACCCAACAGAAATGTGACATTTTAAATCTTTTGTCACAATAATTGTAGTTGAACATGTTTATATCAATTGCAGAGAGGTTGTGAATATTGCAGCTATAACAACAGTTTACTCAATTTATTCCACATTTGTTTTTGATTACCTGTAGCTTGTATTACTAGCTGGCTACCTGTATCTGTTTGTCATAAATGGAATTTGAGCATGTGATTCAGAATTTGCTCATTGGCTACTCTTTAAAAAGGTTCGCTTCAAATGCTCCCTCTGTGTCAACTTATGCGAGCGGCGTTTAGTAGGCAGACATTGTGAGCTTTCTCTGGTCTCCACCCCTTCGACACTCTACTCACTAAATCACTAACAAAACGAAAAATGTATGAAAGAACGCATAATCTTTTGAAAATATATCGGTATCATTTAAATACCGGTATATCGCCCAGCCCTACTCTGGATCCACACAAAATGTAATAGACATCAACTGTCCCTGTGCACAATGGGTACACTTGGTTACATTGGTCAAGCGGCTTAAAATAACAAACACACATCTATTTGCCTCACAGACAGTTGTCACCCTACTGTATATGCTATTGTGATTCCTGGGCACCGCTTGATAACACGGCTAGCAGCAGAATAGGATTTGTGACATTGTTTGTTTAAGTTCTTATTTGATTAGCTCTCACAGACTGTAGTGTCACCGGAGCAGAATGCTAAATATTCCAGGCATACCCTACAGGAAGTTGGAAAATGGAATGTACGTGATATCTGGGAAAAGAGAGAGAGAGAGAGATAGAGAGAGAAGGACAGAAAATCTGAGATATTGGAAAATGGTGGTTACAAACAATGTTTACATGTTTCTTTCTCATACAGTATATTTATAAACCCTTCTCGTGTTCTGTATTCAACATACAGTATATTGTATACTGTATATATGTGTGTTTCATTTTAGAGACATTCCTCCTGTTTTGGTATGTCTTTCAGTTTCATGCAGAGGAGAGAAAGAGAGAGTGATACGAGGAGGCAACGAAGCCTGCGTCTGCCGAGAGCGAGTCAGGAGACACAGCTTCTGGCAGGAGCCGACGAAGACAGCTGTGTTTGGTGTGGTATTTTTAAACGCATCAATGCTGCTCCAATCCCCTCGCTTCTCCCTGACCTATTTTTAGCCCGGGCCGGCCATTGTTCTATTTCTGTCACCTGCGGGGCCACGCAGTTGTTGATTCACATGCAAATGAAGCCTGCCTCCCTCCCCGGCTCTTGCAGTGCCGTAGCCTGATAGAGGTGCTCAGTACAGCAGCGCTGCAACCACCGTGAGTGACGCTCCCTTGCCCGGCAACTGTGGAATCCACGTTTTCCTCTGCACAGAAGACAGTGTGTAGAGCCAGCGTGAGACAGAGAGAGAGAGAGAGAGAGAGAGAGAGAGAGAGAGAGAGAGAGAGTAGGCCGCAAGCTCAGGCTCAGTCGGTGTGACCAGGCAAGGCGGTGGACACATATAGCACCTGCTGCTACCGCGGTGTGCGCGCGAGAAGACGTGCACGGCAAGCTTGGAAGCCCAGAGCGAGACAGAGAGAGAGAAAGAGACAGAGAGAGAGCGAGAGAGAGAAAGAGAGAGAGCGAGAGAGAGAAAGAGAGAGAGAGAGAGAGAGAGAGAGAGAGAGAGAGAGAGCGTTGGTGCTCCATGGTGAGAAAGCTCTCTCAGAGGAGGAGGTAGAACAAGGCAGGGAGTTGTCGGCTGTCTCGCTTGCGCTCTCTCTCCCTCTCCCTCCCTGCCCCCCCCCCCTCCCCCCCATCCCCCCGAGTGGCTGAGGGGCTGGCTCTGGGTGACAGGAAGCGCAGGGCTTGCGATGAGAGCGCAGCGCTGAGTGGAGCATGCTGCAGACAATTTACGAGGGCGAGTCAAGTTTCCTCACAACAGAGGGGCGCGTCGGACACCAGCGGGCGGACGGCCTGAGCAACATGCACAACGTGAACAACTCAGGTGACCGAGACACTTCCTGCACTTCCTGAAAGATCTCTCCTTTCCATGCTGCTTCTCTTCTTCTCTCTCTCTCTCTCCTATCTCTCTCTCCTGTCTCTCGCTCTCTCTCTCTCTATCTCTCGCTCTCTCTCCCTCCTTCCTTATTTTTTTTTGCATTCCAATCTCCGTCTCTTGCGCTATCTTGGGATCTGCTGCTCTCTCTCTACTTCTTCTCTATCTAAAATCCTCTGTGCAACTCCCTCCCTCTCTCTCTCTCTCTCTCTCTCTCTCTCTCTCTCTCTCTCTTCTGTGTGGCTTGCTCTCAACGCCTTGCTCTCCGCTAGTCTCTCTCTCCCTCTGTGTGAAATAAGAAGTCTAAAACTTCCTGGCGAGGCATCGTGGCATGATCAGACGCTGCTTCCTCAATACAGGTATTCTACTCCTACTGCATGCTGCATGAAGCACGTTCGTACAGCAGGTACTGTGGAGACACTCGGTCTGTTGTCGGTCTGAGTTAAGGGAAGTACTGTAGCGGTGTTGAGCAGGACTATGCTGTTGTATATTGTTTGTGTGATAAAGTCAGTTTAGCCTTGCGGTTATCTCTATTATACAGCATGTGGAGTATTTTTATTATAGTATTTCGAGATATTTATAGGTATGTTTTAGTATTTTTTAACACAGAGTGTTTTCGGTGAGGGTTTTTATCCTGCGTCACTTTTGAGGGAACAGGACATACTGAGGGAACATCTGAAAGGTTTCTCAGGATATTGACCATGGACAATGACTTCTATTTCTGACCTGTGAATTGAATTGGCGGTTGCGCGGCTGACATCAGTATGAGTAATGCCCGTTCACTGTATTGCATTGACTGTGATGACTCACACCTCCTAGCTTTCTTTTGGTCTCTTTTCTTCTTTTTTTTTGTGTGACCAAGGCTTATTCATGAAACCAAGCCGGCTGTGCGTGTGTCTGTAAGCCGGTGCCGAGCTGAAGCGTTGTAACCTGGGAAGTCATGTGGCTTACCGGGAAGTGTGTGTAATGAGAAAATGTGGGTGAAGTCATGTGAGTGTTTGGTTAAAAATTGTTTTGTCGGTTGAATCGTCAACCGTTTTTCTGCAATTAGCCGCCATCAGAAGACATTAGCATGTTGTTGTAAACAGTAATTGACTCTCTTACATACAGTAACTCTGCATAATTGTGAATTTTCTTAAAACAACTTTGGAGATGGCATCTAT
>JAODOY010000008.1:2457575-2483287 GCA_025399855.1 Forbesichthys papilliferus | reverse complement strand
CCCCCCCCCCCCCCCCCCCCCCCCCCCCCCCCTGTCTTCCATAAAACCCTGCTATCCTCTCAACCAGCTCCACATCATATTCATAAATCGTCAAGATGGAGAATGGGGTTACATCATATTCCAATATAACAACAAGCAACTTCAAACTGTGACGATGGAGCTTGAGAGAGCCATGGTTGCCATGGCAGTTAACGATCAAAGCCAATTTTAGGATTTCATAAGATTTCTTCTTGTCTGGGTTTTATTTGAAACAGACAGCAGTTCTGCACACACGAATGTGGAGAATTCAGTGCAGGTTTATTTAGTAAAAAGCTTTGTTTAAAATAATAAATAAATGGAACATCCTGTCTTCTCTTGGATGGACTTTGTGTTTCTGTAAAATGTACCTACTTGGATCTTGAATTTCTCTTTTAGTTGAAACCTACAGTATTACAGTAGATTACAGTGTTTTGAAAGGTTTGTATTCCCCTCTACTCCTCCCCTTATCACTGTATCTATATAAAACCTACAGCATTCTCTATCCCACACCACCATAGCAGTCCAGTGCCCTCTCTTTCAAGGCTCCCCTGTTGTGATGCAAGGATTACCTGGGGCTTAAAATAGCAGGTATAAACAATCAACGAGTGTACCTGCCAGTAATTGCATCTATAGGTGGAAAATGATTGCTGATGTTGTTGATGATATGGAGCTGTCTCCTTTTACTTTCTCCCGGTGGAGGTGGTGGGAGGGGAAGGCGGGGCAAGAGAGAGGTCCCCGAATCGCTGGCTTGAGCATCGGGCAGCTCCAGCCCATGCGTGTAACACTGTTTGTAATGAGAAATCTAAACAGGGAACAGCAGTGAGGCATGACAGGAATGTGTTTCCATTGGAGGGAGCTCTATGCAAGAGAGGGAGAGGGAGACAGAGAGAGAGAAAGAGGGAGAGAGAGAGAGAGAGAGAGAGAGAGAGAGAGAGAGAGGCGAGTACGACTAAAGCCAAGGCAGAACTGTGTCCAGGAGCGCTATCTTTGGGCCAAGACGGAAGACTAATGTTATTGTACATTGGCTGTCACTCCACCCATCCCTCCACCTCTCCTCAACTGGTTCCTCGGTCGCCTTCAACCGTTTCTCCCCACACCCTCTCGCTCTGTCCCCGGCTCCCTGAGGTCCCTGTTTGCTCAGGTGGACAATGACACAGTTCCCAATGAGCCACCGACGGCCCTCACCGCAAACACGGCTGTCATCGCCGCCTCAGAGTCCAGGAGGGGGCGGGGTGGTGAGGGTGGTGGGGACCCTGCAGAGAGAGATGAAGCCCCAACCTGTGCTCACTGTTGGTGGGGGTACAGCAGGAAATGAGAAGGGGGGAGGGGGGCAAAAGAGTAGCAGGAAAAGCATGAGAATAAAGACGCATTTTTGGGTATGAAGATGACAAGCTAGTTATATACAGGGAGTGAGGGACTCTTGTTATTGTTATTGTTAAACCATTTGCACACAAATTACCTATTGTTTTCAAAAGACACATTCTTGCACAAATTGTGTAACAATTTATATTATAGATTCTTGACTATTTCTTTTGTATTTTACTGTGTATTTTATTGTGAAACTGCATGTTGTTCTGCTTTATCTTGGCCAGGTCCTCGTTGCAAATGAGAATAAGTTCTCAACCGGCATACCTAAGAAAATAAAGGTGAAGTGAAATAAAATAAAGAAATAACCCAGATAGGAGGGAGGAGAAGCACAGAAAAAAAAGAGTTGGATCAATTAGTGTGCACTGCCTAAAGTCTGGGGAAGATGGCGCTGTCCTGTGGAGTTTATGATACATGGAGGCTTTGAAACACTGCCGGTTAACGTTTATTTTATCACGCCATAATGTCTCAGAACCTCTGTCAGGCATTCTCATTCTGGAAAGACTAATTATAATGTAAACACAGCATTAAAGTCTGCCGCCCACTTTGCTTTAGTGTTTACGTTTTCCTCCAAACAGTCCTGACATCCCTCCACATTTGAAATCTGCTTAGGTGTGTATATTTGATTTGAACCTGGCTTGCAATTCATGCCGAAATGAACGGACACAGGTTTGCAGCAAGGATGTGAATTTGGCCAGGTTTAAAAGACAACAGGGTTGTATTCAAGACACAGACAATGTTGACCTAAATATGGCCATTATCCTGTTTTTCCATAAACAAGTAGACCGCATGGAAAGTTTCCCCATGATATTAACTGCTACCATTTAACATTCAGACTAGAGAGAGCTATTGGAACATTGAATTTAAAAAAGACACTATCGTCTTGCTAGCTTCCTGCGTGTATGTGTATTGAGGAGTGGGTATACACAATGTCAGTCACCTGCGTGGCCTGACCAAAAAGCTAATTAAAACCACATGGGCCCACAGGGCCGGAAGAGAATGCTTTTAAGGCAGCCAGAACGTTATAGCCTCCCAGATCATTTAGCATATAAAATAAACAAGGGAACTGCTACCGCATTTCTGTGTGTTACACTCATGCACGCACACACAAGAATATCAGTGTAATTTCATGGTTTTATTTTTTTATTTTTTTTGTTTTGTGTATATGTTTTTAATGATATTTTCCAGTAATCATTGCACGATCAGGCTGATATAATGCTTCATTGTATGCCATGAAACACTTGAACAAACCCAATACCTACTGCACAGGGCACAAATGATGCTGGAGAACACTTCAATGCTAAACGCTCTCTGCAGTGCTACTGGCTGTGTTGCAGAGACACCTAAAAGCAGGCTGCAGCGTTTCGTGTCCGTGGTGGGGTTCCAGCAATGAGACCTGAGGAGTGTTGATACTGTGGCTCGGCCTGTAGCCGACAGCTGCCTAGGAGGTGTAATAGGTGGTCTTACAAAGGACAGACAGGAAATGAACTCTGGTATCAAGCACAAATCAGCTACATCTGGACTCAATTATTCATCCCGGTTGTTTTTGGCTCATGATAAATGATTTAGTCACACCATTGCTGACACCATTTCTCAAGGACAACTTCAACTATGACATCTATGACATATAAAGAATCATTTAAAGCTACACTACCTAGCTTAGAGTATTACTTGTTAAAACATAGGTGGCAGCACCCCAACCGGTATAGCATGTCCAATATTGAAGTCTGTGTTGGTTATTTCTTTTTCTCTGTTCATTTTTGACAAAAAAAGTACTTGATTTCACTTCCTTAGTCTCAGTCTGAGGTGCTCGGCACTTTGAACCGGCATTCAGATTGCGTAGGCTGAGCTAGTCCAGCTACTGATTTCAGGCTGCTCATTGGCTCTTACCTTTGCCTATCAAAAAGGAAGAACTTTTGAGTCGGTCTGCTCCCAATAACACAATAATAGTGCTGGATATGGATGGATGGATGGATTGTGGGAAGTGGGTATTAAAGGTGTTGGGACCTGAGGAGAAAACTGAGACACCCTTTTCATATGAAATGCTTGCGTAAACAATGTAGAATGTGGAAATGTTAGGTAGCTTAGCTTTAATTGTTAAGCGGCGATATTTGTGTCTGTGTGCATGCTAATGAAAGTTACATGATACAGTACATCACAATCAATACTACAGTTATGTTTAGAAAAATCATTCAATATTTGATAAAAAGTATTACCATTAATATTGGGTTCTAGCAGCTTAATGTTTTTGTAAATGTATCATTGTAAAGTCTGTGTAGTGTTCTCATGATTAACTATGTGTGCATTTAACTAATCTTCTGTACGATATTTATTTAAGTATTTATTTTAAAAGCCTTATCTTGACACGGTGGTCTGATGTTAAGGTCAGTATTAAGTTGCAATTGCACTTGAGTGTGAGAGAGTAAAAACATTTAAACCACGTCTCAGTCCAACTCAAACATGGGCATTTCTGTCGAGGCCACTGGAAAAAGTTTAATGGCTCCTTGGAGGTTATGAACTGTTGACAGTTAATAAGTCAGAAAATTTCCCCTTGAAAAGGATGGTAGATTCCATCTGCGGGACGCCCAGTACAAAGAACCGGAAAGTAAATATCTAGCGGTAGAAGCAGACTGGAATCTCTCATTGACTCCTCTCGTAGAGTCTCTCTAGAGCATGTCCCCTGAGCCTTCCTGATTTCTAGAGGCATGGAGGAAAAATGACCACGTTACTGAGTAATTCATTTGTTGAGTACAGTGGGGAGGGTGTTCTCGGTAGAATGTGGGGCCTTGCGAGTGGAGAAGCCACTTTGCAGGCAGCTGACCTTGGTGATTACACCTCATATTATTATACTTGTCATCTGTTTTCTTTGGCCCTCAGGGTGATTGCCATGGTAACGGCACACAGTGAGGTTGCCATGGTTGACCCTGCTGCTTCTCTGCATTTCTCAGCTTGTCCATGATGAAGGAAGGCCTCTGCTTTGGATCCTCGCCTCTGATGAGAAGTCTTCTCAATTTCAGCTGCGGGTCTTGGACCTTATGACTCTCACCCCCCCCCCCCCTTCCCCTTGCCCCCTTCCCCACCCCCACCCCGAATCCAATCCAGCCGTAACTTACTCCAAGGCTCCATCATTTCCCTGATTAGGGCTCCTATGTTCTGAGTGCTCTGACAGAGATCGGCAGAAGTATTATCCCTCCACATCTCTCTCTCTCTCTCTCTCTCTCTCTCTCTCTCTCTCTCTCTCTCTCTCTCTCTACTCTCTATATCCCTGTCGGTTTGCAGACAGACAGGCCCGTGAGCATCAAGGCCCATTTGATGCTGCTTGCCAAAAAGAATGGCTTTCCAGTGTTATTCTGGGCTTGGTTCGTTTTTTTTTTCTATTTCCCTTTTCTGTTAATTTTCAGTGCCAAGCAGAGTGAGCTGAAGCTACAGCATACGCTGGAGCTGCTTGGACAAGCCCTGGTGAATGCCTCACCAACGGAACTGGCCTTCAGAGATCCCCCCTCTCCATATGAACTCTGAGGTATGGCTATACACGTATGGGGGGAGATAATAAAGGGGAGGGGGGTTTACGCGTGTACATATTGTTTTGACTAGGTCATCGACGGAACAGGTACCACTCTCGGACAATCTTATTCAAACTTATAGCATCCCCAGACTGTTGGGTAAAGCAAGGCTTGCATTTGCTTTCAGCGTTCCTATGCCCTGTGGGGTTGAAAGGAGTACAACCATTTTAAAAAGCATGAAAATATTTTGATCACAAGAGGCAGAGGCACGGGGTGTTTTAATGACTTGGTCCGCAGGATCTGGATACGGGCTCTCTCAAACTGCAAGGGAACCCAGCCGGCCTACTTCGCAATGCTTGGGGGCAGCGCTGAGATGAAAAAGATAAGATAATTGACTCTAATGAAATCCAGAGCTGGGTCTGTTTGGAATGGGACCAGCTAGCCCTCCCCCTCTCCGTGTATGTTTTGAGGCGGGTGTTCCATATTGATCTTGAATCTATAGAGACTGTAGAAGCTGGTTCCTAATTCAAACCAGAGCTGTTGCGCCGGGCCTGGCCATCGAGAGCTTTGATACCGTTTGAAGTTCTGCAAGTGTATGCGCGCCACCATCGTCCTGCTGGGCCCTGTTGTCTTGACAACCCTAATTACCTTGCTTTACTGCATAGTTTTTACACAGGAAAGGAGCCATTATGTTCTCTGGTACATTTGCATCTCTCTCCGGGGCAAATGTTGAAGGTCAGCAAAAGGAACTAAAATCATGTATACATAACATATACATATTTTTGCAATGCTGCATAACCAAAAGAGGGTATTTAATTAATTTAAAGTGTCTGTTACTCACATCTGAAAAGAAACTATAGCTGCTTACTGTACTTTTACGTAGATGGTGCACTGGCATTCCTCTGTATTCCAATAGCACCATTCGATTGAAATAAAGAGGCCACACGAGACAGACCATCTATATTAGACAGAGATCAACTGCCACAATTTCAGATTGCATTCTTGACAATATATCGGTATTGAAACTGTTTTTCTGTCTTGTATTCCACACCGCCTCCAACACTCTTTCCACCAAATTCAAAATCTATATTAGAAAACTAATATTATTAGCATCGCTTTGAATATAAGCATGGATGAAGCTAATAAAAATGCACATCAGTGGATCCTATTTCATAAAATAACACTGAGGTGAAACGCTAATGAATCACGTTGGAGTGCTGTATTTATTATCAGCTTGGTCACTGTCAAGTTATGTCCTGTTTAATATCTCCAGGAAAGGGAACAGAAATATAATGCATCCCGCATGTCAACTATATACGTCATACTGTATTCTGCACGATTTTTATAGGAACACACTGAATTTATTGGCATTCATAAACCCTTAATCCACGGTGACAGCAAGGTTAGTGAAATCAATAAAGGCGTGGGGGAACGTGTTTTTTTAAGGGGGAGAGGATGTTCAGTCCTCAGGAAGCTGCATATGCATTATAGTTTCACTTTGTTGTTTTGAATCGGTTTCAAACTATAGAGGCAGAGTCCGGAAGAGTCCGGACTGAGTCCCGGAGGTCAGGGAGGGAGGCGGAGGGTGACACACCCGTCCTCTCGCATCATGCTAGGACAGAGATGAGGCCCAAATGTATGTGCTCTTACATGGCACATCTTAGCTCCTTGTACATGCTAACACACGTCTAGCAACACTAACAACAGGTTTGTCGTCCGTGGCCCCGTAAGGACACACAGATTTCACCCATCAAACCGTATTGAATTATAATGTTAGGTACAATACATGATCACAATCATCTTTGGTGAAAGCCTTTCGTAAAATGAAAAAGCAATTAATAAAATCTGCTGTAGTTGAATAATGACATATTCAAATCTCTGTTAATTTAATGTATGTTTTATTGATGATGATGATGATGATGATGATGATGATGATGATGTAAAGGACTCAAAGTTAGAGATGTGAAGACATTCTTTCTTAAGTAGCTCAGGACAAAACCATATAGCATTATTCAACCAGTCACAATGATCTGCATGGGCAGAGGGAGCAGAGTACACACAGTACACAACAATAGACCTTGTGCAGACAAGACATACAGTACATGTCATAGATTCACATAGCGTCACGCATTTGCTAAAAGTAGGTTTACTTATAACTCAGGTATTTCATGTCGATTGGAGACTAAATTATAGTTCTGCTCCAGTATTAATCAATGTGCACTACATATAGAAATACCCTCCCCGACATGAAAGGCCTTTATACAAATGACTTAAAGATACCCAAGATCACTCTACCATCACTGTATGGGTGCTCTTGCCATCGTCACCAGGTCGGGGGCTTGTGTGGCTGCAGACAGTGGGTTTCTAACCCTGTCAGTAATGAGTAAGCGTCCTGTGCCGACGCCCCTGCTGGGAAGTGAAAGAGTAAATGATGAGTCATGTGTTGAGGTTGGAATCCAGGCAAGATTCCACCAAGCAGCCAAGACAGCAAAAACTCATAATGTTACATAAACAAGGGGTTAATTGACAAAACAGACACACACAAACAAACAATTAAAGACAAACTATGAATTAATAAAATAAATCACTATTTCGTTTGAAATGAAGAAATGTCAAAAGGAATTAAATACAATATTCTTGATACTTGCTTTTATTCTTGCACATTATGTTAAAAGTTCAAACTATTTTCACACTGACAAGCAATTTAGTTGAATTTTGTGATTGATCTCCGTGGAAACCTTTATATACATTTTAGATAGCGAACTACAGTACTGTATTTGCCAGGTGTAAATACCGTATATTTCTTCTCTTTTGCACGTTTTTAAATGTGACAATTCGGTATTGGGACTGTAACTCCTACTACGAGTCCGACTGCATGTTCGTCAAAGAGGGTGTTATGGTTCCAGACAGAATAAGGAGATCATTGTTTCGCTAGGTAACAACACATCAATTATCAGCTTGACACGAGTTTCCCTCTGTTAGGCAGGGCTTGTGGGCCACCAGGTTAATGAAGGCAGAGGGATTAACACCCAGGGAGCTGATACCCCAGGGGGACATGGATGGACGTCATTAGCCCCCCGTTACCCCTGGGCCATAGACAAGTCTCACATAGGGACAAATTGTGCAAAATCAGGGTGCCACATCCATAGCAATAGGGTATTTGTTTTATCACAGCTACCACCGTTTCTACCATAGCCGTTTATATTGTTTGTGTGATTATTTATTTCATTTACAATTTGCAAACATCATTGTGTTAAAGCAGTGTTTCTATAAGGTAATTTGTGCTTTAGGAAAATGAGACGATTTCATAGTTTGGCCTGTAAAATATAATAAAACGTTCTGTGGTGCGACAGTCCTGTTTTCTCGCGGAAATAATCCCTTCTATTTAATGCTCAAATATACAGTATAGCTGCTCCAGAGTTATACTGTATATTCCATCTTGATTGAACATAAACAGGAACCTTTTGAAATCATTGTGTTGGACTGCAACTGCCTTCCATTTCGTCTGTATGTTTATACTTCCTGCAAGAGGCCCTCTGTTTATGGACAACTAGAGAACACAAATCATCATCCCTCTCCATTGAAAGATCTGCTTTTATTAAACACCAAGCTCTGCAATGTCATTGTGTACTCATACGCTGCCTCCTGATTGCCTGTTTATTATTACAGAGGTTCTGCATGGGCCAATGGGGGACCAGCCAGTTGTAAAAGGTGCCAGGCCATTCCCAGCTATTTCCTTTGTGACCTCATTGTGAACGCTTATCCATGTCTTGCATGCAGCCTGGGTGGCACATATCGCACAAGGTGCACACGCCACTTAACGTGGCCCCTGGACGTGTTACAAGCTGACGGTTGTGGCTCTGGCCACAGTCGGATGTCATAGTTCATTGCTGACTGTGTACTGTTTACTGAGACCTACACCAACTGGTTGTTGGTGGTTTCGTTTTGTTTCAGTTGAAATCTTGAGTTCCGCTTAAACACCACGTGCCGGTTTCACAGACAGGGATTAAGCATAGTCTTCGACTAAAATAAAAAGTAGATAAAGATCTTATTGGAGAAAGGTTGTAAATCTATGATTAATCCATGTATGGGAAACAGTCTGTGTGTTCACTGAGTCAAACAGACATCATAACCACTGTTGTCTGTTGTTCTGTTGCAAGGAATCTCGCTTGTCGTGTCTTTTATTTTTGTTCTAAGCCTATTACAGAGAAACCTGCCAAACACCACAGAAGTGGCTGAATTGCAATTGAAACAATACTTTCTCTGACTGCTGACTGCTTTAAGGCTCAAACAAATGTCACAATACACAACTTTGTTACAACTCTTGACAGGGTGAGACACACCCACTCACACGTGCGCACGCACACACACACACACACACACACACACACACACACACAGTTATCACCATAGCAGCACTGTCTGTAAAGTGGAAACACACTTGGTGCCAACGGCATTGTAGTGTCTTTTTTTTAACCCAGCAATATATCTTTTTTTGCATTTAAAATGTGTATCCTATTCCCAGAATGTAGCGACATTTGTTCTCTGCATTTAACCCATCCCCCAAGGTAGAGACCAGTGTCGCTGGTCAATGCCACTGACAGAAGAGAGTTAACCTCACACGTTTTCTGATAGTGGGTGAAACTGGAGCACCTGGAGGAAACCCACGCAGACACGGGGAGAAAATGCAAACTCCACACAGAAAGACTGGGATGACTAAGGTTCAAACCCGGGACCTTCTTGCTGTGGGGCCACAATCCACTGGGCCACCGTGTTTCCCAGTTTCCCATATCAACGTGTTTACTGTGTTTGGGGTCTGAGGATGACTATATTTATAGGTGTGGTTTGAATGTGTTTGACAGCCAGGCAAACCCATAAACCAAGCTAGTGGAAGTTTAAAAATGTAGAATTGTTGGGAAACCAAGTCTCCAGTATATCCTATAACCACTTTTCAGATGCTGAGCATTGTGATGTCTGTGTCTCTGTATTCTGTGTATAAAAACAGGAATATTTTATTTGCTTGTTACATTGTACCAGTGACATTATAGAGATTACTCTATGCCATTGCAGAGGCAGACATCTTTCTTCCTAAAACTGACCACATACGTGTAATCTATAAAGACATAAGATATTTTATAGTGAATGTGGCACAGATGGGCTGGGCGGTGGACAAAGTTTGCTCAAGCTTATAGTTAAATAATTTTTTTTTTTAAGTTTAAAAGCCTCTGCTTCTCTCCCAATGTGTTTTAGTTGTTAGATAGAAGGCTTGTCTCATTTCTAACAAGCTTTATAATTGATTAGTGTGCGTAAAAAGTACAGTTTCACTTAAATTCCTTTTCATTCTAAGAGAGCAGATTTACATCTACAACCAAGTGCAGACATTAAACTATTGTGTTTAGCCTCCAGGACAGACACACAGCAGCACAATATAAATCCCAGAAGAAAACATGATTGATAAGCAATTCATATTCTGAATGTCTGAAGGTTACTAATGACAAGGTAACCCTGGGTCCCCATACATATAGAGTGAAAGGGTGGGGTGTGGACAATTTTATAATCTTCTGTAATTTGTTAAAATCATGGGTAACCAGTCTTTTTAACATGATTAAAACCAGATTAATCCAGGTTCATTATCAGTTGCCTTCCTGACAAAAATGATGTTGGAGGGGAAACAGAGGTTTAGCTGTTCATGAAGAAGCATGATGAACATATAACTCTCATCACAATAACAACAAGATAGCAATCTTGGTTTTATATATAGGTGCAATATTAATGTTATTACTGCTATATTTTGCCATGTATCCATGCATAGTTTACCAAATAAATACGTGTTTTAATGAGGCTGGATGTTAATGGTATACCAACTTTTTGTGAGGCATATTATAAATTGTACACAACCTGAATGATTCATATTCAACCACTCAGCAAAATCCATGTTCATCATGAGCCTAATCTAAAGGTCTCTGTGTTTCTTAAGCCTGCATGTTTGTTTTCTGGTGTTAATTAGAGTAAACTATACTTCCACTTGGGAAGTATAGTTGGTTGGTTTTCTCACACAGATCATCCAGTCTGTTAAACATCAATACAAAAATACATTTAATGTTAAAACACATATTTCTACTGTATATTTGGGCTTTGATTTAGGCTTTTGCACAAATAATTGCCACTATACCCTACAATATTGTTAAATAATATGGTTTATTAAATATTTAGAAATTATATGCTTACTTTAAACTACATTGTTTATATATAGAATTTCTAAAATATTGTAGGCCTATAGGTTACTATTGTTGGTGGACAACGTCTGTCATCTTGCATCTATTGACCAACTTTATTAGGCGATTACAAAGCATAGGCTATTATGCCTACAATCTACATATATCAGGATTGCAGTAAAAGTAATTCAATTGAACGGTTTTGAGTCTATAGTCTAATAGTGCTAGAGACCTACATGCTATATAATAATAATAATAATAATAATAATAATAATAATAATAATAATAATAATAAGCATAATTAACTAATTATTATAGGTAAATATAAAATAATATTTAGTTAGGTTTGTATTTTGTGCTTGATCCTTATAACTGCAAATTATTTTAAATAGAGAACCATAATAAATAGCTTTATCAAGTGGATTTATGGTGTATTTTCTTTTTAATCGCCACCTTCCCCATCCCCCTCCTCCAGCACACATAAAACACCCACCCACGCAAGCACTCCCGCAGGCGCGCACACTAAAAAAGATTTGACGACACAATAGCTAAACCGTGAAATATCGAGCTACGGGTTTCTTACGCCATAATTTTGATCAGCACCACCAACCCTCTGTGAGTGATACAGACTGATACGATCAACCATGTGCTTACCGTTATCATTCCGTAGGTTGAAACACGTTTTGATCGCTGGGCCAGGGATGGAGGCCTCCTTTAATCCACATTTGATTTTATCCTATATAGCCTATGTTTTAGATGATATTCAAATCGAATGCATGTAGCCTAGTCTATATGAGACTGCTCTGAGTTTGAGCTCTCCATGAGCAATGCGTCGAAGGCAAACTTCTGTACCGTCTGAACATCTGTTCATTTCACGTGACTTTATAAAATACTAACATCTGTTCTAAATAGGCCTAGGTTTCAATATGCCTCTGCATCGCACCCACCGCCAGGCCCTCTTATGTGCTGCACTGCGTAAGATACTTTATTTATTTTTAACGAAATGTACATTTTTGTAGGGATGTGTAGCCTATACATTAAAGCTAATACGTTTATTTAACCATCGTGTCTGTTAACTGTCTAAAATAAAAGGTGCTTGATTTGATAGGCTATTTGGTCCTTACTTGTATTTGGCAAATAGCCTGTAATGTAAAGCTCTCGTGAGAATAGCCTATATAGGCTACTGATCTATTGGCTTGCATTGCCCAAGCTTCTTAAATTTCATAGACATCTGGGAATTCCATACATTACACACCTTCAAACAGGCAAGTGTTGAGATTCACACGTTTTTGGGAGAGCTTTCGCAGATCAATACGAGCAGCCAAACACACCATATGACATGCTATCAGTATCATCAGTGGGTAAAGGTTTAGCTTAATATGGAACAGCATGCCATGCCGATTTTTTTATATAGAAGAATTAGTGTTATTGTCTACAGTTCGATTTTGCAAGTAATATAATTTCGTTTATTTTGGCATTTGACACATGCAGACATAAGCCTTATTCCTTTGATTTTTAATTTTATCCTAAATATTTAAAATAACTATATATCCTATTAGCTTATTGCAAGCATGCAACGGTTTGGCAAGCATGCCTTAGGTTAGTCTATGATATTTAAACGTTATCTAACTATCAAAACCACAAAGTAAACTAAAAGTAACAATTAAAACGAGGGGATGGTGGGGGAGAAAATAGCACAATTTCACAGTATAAAAATCAAAGCTTTCTTACTAAACCTATTGGATTATAATGTGAAAAGTAGACAGCTTATAATGTATGAAATAGGCCTGGAACGAATAGCCTATTATTGTAAATACATATTTAATTCATAAATTGGCCAAAGTAAAACAAACGTGGAAAAACATGTATTACAATGTATTTGCATGAAGAAAACCCATTATTGCACTTAATTTATTAACGACTTCAATCAAGTCTTCATGTTTCTTAAGCTTGCCAACAATAACAAAGTTACTCCCAAGTGGGAACCATTGTCGATAATGGAAATGTCTGTTACATCATGTTGTGGAGAAGGCTATAGGCTAGGCTAACATGCAATAATAACCAATGCATTACATTATAAAATATAGAGCAGTAGATTGTAGATAGATTACTGTTGAATGTACCTATCAGTTTTTAGAAAGTTTATTCACTGTCGATCAGTCTCCATAAATAATGTAAAACTACACGAAAGAGAAACGATGTCATTATAATGTCTTTAATGCAAAAAATATACAAAACTTTACACAAAGATAATAAAAATAGCAATGTATTTCAGACACAGGATCGACAATTTATCACGTTTCACCAATAAATAAATAAATGTATTTTGAAAATATTTCTGCACAGGTTAGATCCACAAGTCAACCCACAGTTTAAGTCTCGCACAAAAACTGAGAGAAATGCGCCGATGCACTTTCACCTCCCCCAAGTCCAAAGGCTTGCAAACATGCCCAACATTCATCGTCAACAATAAGAAAACATGTCAGAATGCAGGCTATTATAGTAACCTCTCACAAGATCAAGGCCGCACCGGGCCTCGCGATAATCCCAGAACAGTCCGTCCATTTGCTTTAAATAATGTTCTTCCATGTATCCAGCATTGAACTCCAGATTTGTCCAGTCAAACTGATAAGAATCAGCAGTCACCTGTATATTAGAAAGCGTATACAATTATTTTAAAATTTTATTTTATTCCATTTGCAGATTAGTGTACAGTTTATACCATAATACTTATATGATGATTGACTGAATTCATTCCTAAGGTATAGGTATAAAAAGTATAGGCCTATATCCATACTTTTCATTTTCAGTTCTAATAATCATGGTACGAATGTGTTCAGGGCCTTCTTTATTTTCTTCATGAACACAATGAGTCGTGAAAAAATGCATACCATCTTGTACATCAGTTCCCCAGGTGTTAGTGAGATGTTGACATGGACCAAGCTCCCTCCATCCGCCAAACTGAAAAGGCATAACTTAATCTCTCGTGCGCCACATAGCTGCAGCTTGCCATCTTGGAGTCCAACTCGTCGCTCTGTAAAACCTGACAGAGGAAATCGATGTATCTGGCGGCGAGTTTCAGGGTCTGTATTTTGCTCAGCTTGTCTGAGGGCAAAGTAGGGATAATCTTCCGCAGAGAGGCGAACGCCTCGTTGAGCGACTGCGTCCTCTGGCGCTCGCGCACGTTCGCCATGACCCGCTGCGTTTGGAGTTCTTCGAAAGACTGGGGGCTGCTGCTGTCAGACTTCTTCCCTCGTTTCCCAGGGGTCGGGCTATCTGAGTCCTCCCCGTTTTTCCTGCTTGATCTCCTTTTCCTCCCACATCTCTTCGGATGGCTGTCCAACTCTCCTTCGCTGTTGCTTAGACTGTCCACTGGAGAGACAGGCGAGCTGCTTGACTCTTCCCCCATGATTTCCTCAGACATCAACTTTTTTTTCAGAGAACCAAGTGTCCGATAAAACAATTATTTCATGAAGTTATCGAATAATCCCACACGTCACTCTCCCGCCCGCCGTGGATGCATATGAATCCATAGATGTACAGAACGAGAACAAGTAATTGTGATACTTGAGAAACTTAGGCAGTTCTTATAGCCTGCATGGCGTAAAGATTTTTGGGAGCGTGAGGATTGGCCAAGAAAATGAATTACGTGGAGCGAGGGGTGGGCGCATCCAGAGAACCATCTGAAACACTCCGAATACAAAATGGACAGTATTATACAAGAGAGGCACGGTAGAGAGGTAGGCTGTTGTTAATGTCTCATGACACAAAATTATGCATTCGGGATATACTAATGTTTGCTTTTTATTTATATTGCTTCCGACATAATAATGTCTTGGGTTTTTTAAAACCCTCTAACCTGAAAGAACGATTCGATTTATAACGCCTTGGTCGTGTGTCGTGGATTGTGTAATCGCTGATTTCAATTCCTACAACATTTATTCCCTTTTGCCGTGGGTTATACGCAAACAATTTGAAAGTGAAATCATCTGATTTGGGACTCAAAGCACAAAACCATGCAATTCTGCAGAATTAGATTTTCCTATTCTTTCATTGTGTGTGGAATGCAGAATGCTATAGCTTTCTCCACAGTAGGGTATGTCAATATAAACATAATTGCACTTTTTACATTCATGTAGCCAAAAGTGATCTGTCATTGCCACTTCTACAGTCAATGTAAAGAGGAGGGCATCACTGTGTGCCTCCTACCCTGCATAGCAGGACGTGAGTGATACAATATCCATCTTGTTTAGTGGCAGGATCACCTTGTTTAGGTTGGAATGACTGTGGTCCACAGAAGCAGCATCTGGCTCAGGAAACAAGAGGGCATTGTGGGTCAGAGGTCCTAACACCAGCGTACATCCATTTACATCTTGCTGGAAGTCTGAGAGCAAAGCATTGTTCTTGGGGAAACCTGGTGGTGTACCTATAATATACTGGGTTGTTTTAAATTTGACCTGTGCATCTCCTGCCTTAATCTGTTTAACATTTCAGGGTCAAACTGGAGAGATTCCTGAAATACACTATATATGGCATTCATTCAAGTGTGCATGCAGGGAGATGTGATCGGAAACTCAGGCTGTGTTGTGACTGGCTAAACCTACAAGACTCATCCAAATGCTATAACCTTTTCAAAGTGCGTTTACCTGGTTTGTGTCTCTATCCATGGTGCTGATCTCACATACAGGTGTCATTTATATTACAGCTGCATATACAGGTATTAGTTCTTGTCTTTCTCATAGTGTGCATATGCCAAAACCTCGTTAAGTAGGTATGCATGCTATTGAGGGACTAATAAAACTGGGAAGACCTTTAAAGTCATGTCGAATTTTGATTTTTCTTTAGACAGAAAACAACCTGACTATATGGGGTTAAATATCTTATACATAAGAATCTAAACAAATGGCAGAGGCAGAGAACGATCATTCTATATAGTTACATTTAAAGATACTGCAAAGGCTGTTTGCCCTGGACGTGTCCTCCTGGCAGATTGCCTGTGGTGTCCTGCTCAGTGCTGCTGGAGTGACTCTGAGCAAACACAGCTGCTTCTAGAAAATATGATGTCATCACAGGACACACAGGTTCCTCTGGTGCTGTTCTGTAATTAAGGCAATGCTTTCTCCAACTGCCATAGCCTCTAATAACCCATGACCTTTTTCTTTGGATGGGTGATACCCTGCCTGGACAGCAGTAGCCCTGGCTATTGACCGTTCCCAAGCCCCGCCCCTTTTTTGGTTGTCCTCCAATAACAGTTGAGCATTTTTTGAAACTGACGGAACCTTCCGTCAACTGTCTGTTTTTCTGTAATAGCTTTCTATGGTGTTTCGTCCTACCTAGTTACAGTAACTAGGTAGGACAAGTGCAAGGGGCAGGGCTTGGGAAAGATCAACTACTAGTATTAAAGAGAAGGTAATATGGAACACCAGTTATGGTTTCTGCTGTCTGGAACTAGAGGCCCGTCGCTGTCAAGTCAGCATATAGCAGTTACTGATAAGCTTTAGTGCATAATGGTGTTTCATGCTAACCTGACATGCCAGAGGAATTGTTGTCACAAGTCCATCTGGGGAGCCGTACATTGAAACACTTTGTGAATGGCTGTACTTTCATTAAAATACTTGGCAGTTGATTATATGAACCATCTGGTCGTTTTTGCTGTCAGCACCATGGCCCGCACACCTAAACCACGCCTGTATAGTTATAAACATGACGCTGATTGGAAAACAATGCCCGTATTGCTATAAACGATGTTGATTGGAAAGTTCAGTTGCTACTCGGACACATTCAAAATGAGTCCGAGGCTTTTCAGACTGACTCTCACAGCGAAAAATTAAATTGAAGGTTAGATTCATGCAGCTTGACTCAAATGACCCCCGAGCGTCGTCAAGCGCCCCCTCCCAGAGGTCGCGCCAAGGGCGTACGTGACCCCGGCCAACTCCCAGCACGAGTGCCGTCTATTTTCTCTGCCTCGGCCGTGAAAGGCAGCGCTTCCATATCGGCCCACTCACACATATCTATTGCAATAACAAACCGCAGCTCTCGGCATATACAACATTTCCCACAATTGATAGCAACATTTGCGTCTTCGTTCCAGTTCCACCGCGCCGAGCACTGCTGCCAGAGGTCCAAGATGGATCAGCTGTTGGGGGAGAGGACAAGTGACAAGGGGCGTGCTCTTCAAAGGAACGGCCGCAGATAGCGTCCGACCCAGCCGTCGGGCTGACTAGGTCAAACAGAGCCCCCCCCCCCCCTCCTTCCCCTCCTACATTCTGCAGCATTGCAAAATAAAAACGAGGCGTTCTGTATTCCAGACGCTGTATCAGCGTCCTGATAACAGCCGTCTAGTAGAGGGGCAGAAGGGGTTCGGGGTCTTGATTAGGGAGGTGGGAATGTGAACAGCTCTTTGTAAGATGCCTGCACGCCAGGGGCCTCCTGATGTTAGCTAGAAAAGCAAAACAAACTTCTTTCAAGTCAAGGCTTCCAATCTCATCTTAACCCTGTGTTACTGTAAAACAGTTGAAGTTGGTCTCTTTTCAACAAAACTATCACATAGCAAATCAGTGCATTCTTGTGCAGTGTGTATGTATGTGTAAAGCATATATCAATCTAAACATAATGCTTTTATGCTCACCAGACAAGGACCTGTAATTACTACTGTAACATGAATAACAAAAATTCAGTAGCAAGGATTATATGGTGTAGACGTGTGAATGCTTATTTTAGCTACCTTGTTTTTACTGTAAATGCAAGCAATTTTACATAAACGTCAAATGTCTTCTTGCCACTGCTAAAACAATGACCTTAGGTGCAGTGAACCATGCATCCTGCCGCTGCCCTTAAACCACCCTGCCAACTGACAGACCACACACATTTTACCCAGGGTGTTGAGACCAAGGTGGTGACCCATGGAAAGAAAATATCTGCTCACAGTTACAGTAGCTTGCATGACAGGGCTGCACCGGTTTAACTATGGCAAATCAACAGGTGTAAGCTTAGTCAACATATATATATATATAGTGATTATGTTATCATTGTCACAGAAAACACATAGGGTAAATCTCCTTTACTCAGTAGAGTGTAGAATATAAAAAAACGTCAAATTATGATGGCATTGATATTCAGTGCTATTAAATCAGTAGTTATGGGGTTCAGTCACATGATGCTGTTTGAGTGGCTAAGATTATTTATATAAAATATGTGGATACAATTGTAATCTATTTGTATTGTTTTACGTAATGGTTTTTGTTTTCAGTAGATGTCTATGGTCAAGTCATTAGGGCGGCAAGTGGCACAGTGGTAGAGCGGGCTGATAGGTGATCAAGAACTCACTGGTTTGAACCCTGCTAATTCCTCACAAGTGCCGAGGTGTCCTTGAGCAAGACAGTTAACCCTAACGGCTTCCGTTGGTCAGGTGTCTCCTTGTATGGCTGACATCGTCGTGTGTGTGAATGGGTGAATGTGAGGCAAGTAATGTAAAGCGCTATATAAATGCATTCCATTTACCATCATTACTATAAAAAGTGTTTTTGCTCACTTGCCACATTTATTAGCCATCACATAATGCTGCCAAATGTGACTTAGCGGTGCGAGCCACGTAGCTTGTGTAGACCAGCCCTAACAGTGCTTTATTATTAACTACTATTGCGGCGAGGAGCCCCACTGCAGTCCCTGTTAATGACAGCTCCGAGAGGAGAGAGAAGGTCACACAAAGTCCTTCAGCTACAGGAGGATGAATGGTGCACAGGGAGATGATGGGCAGAGGTGTGGGGGCGACTGTGAGGGCCCGGGGAATTCTCAGTACAGGGGAGGGTCCCGAATTCTTGGCCAAAAACAACACAACGCAAGAACAACGAAGGTTGTTCCTTCCCCACCCAAGATATGTGTACTGTATGTGTGTATGTACTGTATATGCATGCATGTGTGTATATGTATGAATGTATATGTGTATGTGTATATGTGTATATGTATGTATGTATGTGTGTGTGTATTTGTATGTGTGTATGCATGTATGTGTGTATATGTATGGTGGCTTTCATCCGCACAGGCATCAAAGCAATTTGAACGCGGGCAGTCAATCATAAATTACTAGAGGTAGTCACATTGATAAGACTCCCTCTGAACTGCAGCTGTGTTTTCCCCTCCCCCACAATGCATCTCACCTCTGCTCCCCACAGTGTGTCTCGTTTGAACCATGCCAATCTGTCAGGACACAATAGGCTACCTCTTCAACTATGTTGTTCTTGGAAGAGGAGTCTAGCTCTTCCTCCTGACGGACAGATATTATGAGAAACACTTTGAGTGGATTATTCCCACCACCCTCCTTTGATGAAAAAGATTATTTCATGTCTTCTAGTCTGAAAAACACAAATTTTGTTTGAGCAGCAAATAACAGCAAAAACAACAGACAGTTGTGCCTTGTCCTGGCTTTGTTTAAACACTGTTAGACAAAGTCAGAGCCTGTTGAAGACATTACATCCATTTTGAAGTGGGGACACCTGCACATCAGTCAGTTGGATGTTCCTAAGGTTACATAAGGTAACAGGAATGTGTCTATCCTAGCGGAATGCGTGTCAACTAGACAGCCATGACACTGCAGTGTTTTAGGATTTTCCTAATGGAAACCTTACAAGTATTCACAATAACCAACATAAGAAAATATTTTGTATCGGTTATTTTAAAGGTTTGAGAGGTACAGCATACTGTACAGGTTCATTGAATATGCCTAAAACAGAGATCAAAGAACGTAATGCCTCTGGCCTAATATGTCCGAATTTGCCTCCATCTGTAAATTAGTAACTTAGATTACTGGATGAACTAAAAATGTCAAGCTTGGTACAACATCGAGAGATCTGTCAGCACACACACACCTGACAAAACCTGTCAGAAGTGATCAAATCAATAGACTGATCAAAACAATACCAAACTGGGTATTGAAGGGAGACACCTGCTTTTAAAGCTCTATAAATGTTATCTGAACACTTTCTTGGGATGTTGTATTCCTTAACATTTCTGCAGATGTGTTTTTTTTTTTTTCATTTTTCTCACTTTGCTTACAGATGTTACTTACGGCCAGGATTTGTCAGTGGTGGCATGGCCGACAACAAGTGCAAGTATTATACCTGCTGGTTGGAGGTACACTTGTGTGAAATAACATCAGCAAATACAAAGGGTCTCATGTTATGCTGCTTATTTCACTTGGATGTCTGAATACACTATACACTAAATAACACTAAAAGCAATTCAAAGTTAATAGTAAACTGTAAAATGTCACTCGTCTATCAAAAAACAGCTCAATTGAAATAGTTGGCTTGTAGTCTGGGTACATTTTGTTTTATCACAGTGTTTTGCAGTGGTGGAATTTATTTTCTGTGCGGATTTTGGGAAAAAGTGAATGTGAGCTCATTGAGGTGTCCTTTGATTCTAACGGCGTCCAGAAAACCATATAATGATTACTCACAAAGCCACTTCAGTGATTTCAACTCTCCCTCTCAGTGAGTCACGTAGTAACCGTTTCCTCCTTCCCTGCTGTGAACATGAAAATGCTTCAAACAGGGAGTAGGCTTACTGTAGCTAGTCACCATAAAGACATCAAACTCCTTGTCACCTTAATGTTGAACGTGACAGCCACTTTCACTGTCAGATGCACAAAAAGGGCAAACACAGTTTTTATGTTTTCTAAAAACTCTAAGGAAATAAGCTTTCATCTTTAATTAATGTAGCTTAATATGCAAGGGAAAACACCAAATTAAACAATAAATGCAGGCAAAGGAGATTTCCAAGGGATCAGCTTCTGGACATTTTCTTGGAAATAATAAGACATTTTTAACAAGAATGGTCTTGTTGTGATCCTATACCGTAAGGGATTACCTATTACTGTGTATTGTTATGCAGGATTTAAAGTTGATATACCTGCTTGCTAACTTAACCACTACAGTAATATATGAAGTGTTGTGACAGAAACAGTAAACCCCAGTTTGTTTTGACATTTATAATTGTTGAACTTTTCACTTCATTTATTATGGAATAATTATCACAGGCCAACCATCTGCTGAGAGGGAATTGTGGAGACACCATCACTACTTTCGCCATGTGTATAAATCATCAGGCTAATACATAGAAAACTAAATGACTTCTTGCCCTCGGTATATATCACGGAGGGAGACCGAATGAAGCCTTATATACCCCTGAGGACAAAGGAATGCTTCTGTTCATAACATTGATTTGTAGATGGCTTTCAGGGCTTCAGGAACTCAAAGAAAGACTTCGACCCATTTGTACTCCACTTAACACTAACAAGACAAAAGCATGTAGTGAGCATGTCTTATGAGAGCTTTCCGACTACTATCTTTAGTATTTACTATCTAGGTTATATAATATATATTGAATTTCTTTTAAATTCCAAGTCTTTAAAAAAAATTGTAGGCTTTGAAAGATTGTGGAAACATGATTTTCACAGTTTGACTATTTAAAGTGACCCCAGAGAGCAATGAAGTGACACTGGCTAGAGAAAATATGTAAGGCACCCCAAATAATATTGCAAAAACCTTTTGGTGACGTTAATGCTTATGTCGTATATATCAATATTGCACACAACCTAATATGCATCTTTTACTTATGTGCGATGTCACTTATATTCAAGTTTTTTTTTTATCAATACAATAAAATGTTTTGTAACAAAAAGGGGCCTTGTTTCACATATTATGTAATCATTTTTTTAGATAAGACAACAGTAAAAAGTAAACTTATGTCAAGATAAAAAACTTTACAAAACTCATAACTAATGAAATGGCGCCATCCCCTGGATTCATAGTGTCTGTGGCATATTCTGTTAAAAAGCAGTGAATGTCTTTGCATTTTTTATGTAGTTAGTGTAAGGAACATTAACATCTGTGGTATTTCTGTTTAAATAAAAATATGTCTTCAAATAGCCCTAGTGTAGAATTTCATCAAATATATTAGAGGTAATAATACTATAATCCAATCCAATCCACTTTATTTATAGAGCACATTTTAAAACAACTAGGTTGACTAAAGTGCTAACATCACATAAGTACATAGATAAGACAACAAATGTACACACATTGAACACCACAACAAATAGAGCATCATGACATAATAAAAACTCAAGCAGATTTAAAAGCCAATGAGTAAACGTGTGTTTTAGTAGTAAAAACATGAAGGCTATGGGCCAGTCTAATAGGAAGAGGGAGCTCATTCCACAGTCTTGGGGCCCTTATTTTTTAGCCTTGCTCTAGGGACAACCAGGAGATGCTGGTCAGCAGACCTTAATGACCTTAATGGGGAATAAGGTTTTAGGAGTTCAGCAATATAGAGCGGGGCTTGGCCATGCAAAGATTTAAAAACAAATAAAAGAATCTTAAAATCAATCCTAAAACGAACCGGAAGCCAGTGAAGGGATGCAAGAATAGGGGTTATGTAATGCCTTTTCCGGGTTCTAGTAAAGAGTCATTCAGCAGCATTCTGGACTAATTGCAGTCTCGACAGGGAGGCCTGACTAATGCCTACATATAAAGCATTGCAATAGTCTAGGCGGGTTGTTATAAATTATAATATATTAATACACACCAAAGTACCCTGAATCTTTTTGGATTTAAAACTAGTTTGATTATATATCCAGTGTGGGTTTATATATGACACACACACATACACACACCCTCACACACAGCTAAAAACAACAATAGTCTGCACACACTCATTGGCATTGCATTGAACAAAGACACTGTCATATTTCATTATTCACAAGAAGACAAGGCACAAGTTGTGGATTTAAAAGGCAGTGCATTCCTTTCCTTCATTGCTATACAGGCCTTTCCTGCGTGTCTAGCACACTTGTAAGGTTATGGAGGCCTCAGTTGAGGCTTTTCTACCTGTTTGAACAGGACAAGAGCAACTTTCAGTTATTCAATGAAATACATGTTCAATTTTAAATTAGTAAATAAAGCAGTTACAGACACATACTTGTGAGTGACAATGCTAACAGCCAATGGACATTGACTGTATCACTTCCCGAACGTCTGAGAGTCCTGTGGCAAGCTTACAGGGGTATATGTAGCAGACATATAGCAGAGTTGCTTAATGTGATGTAGGACAGAAGAGGCTAAGACTAACAAAACTTATGAATTTGTTCTTGGTTGTGTCTCATTGTTTCAATTGAGAAGAGGTGTATTAGCAGCCTTCCCAGACTTTACATAAGTAAAGGCTGGCTCTGCGAGACTAATATTTCGTAGGCCACAGCACAATGATCAAATTATAGTTGTGTTTCTTAACATGTAATGACCTAAAGGGCTTTCCAAAATTGATCCCGGCTCATATAAAAACAAATATAGATGTAAGAAATACAAATAAAATTTAAAACAATTTGAAAATGAAAAACATAAATCACCTAACCATGATGCATTATATTTACAAAGAAGAGGAATCTCATAATTCAGATTCACTTCTCACAAAGAAACAGTAACTCTGTCTTTGTTTGCTAATGAATATGAAAGGCGGAGAGCAATGCTGTAACACAGGATTACCGGTAACTCAAAATACACTGACTTGTGTTGGAAGTGACCGTGATTTCTATTGCATTTAGTTATGCGTGGTTAAAAGAAAAGTATATACAGTATGTTAATAACCTGAAAGTAGAGACATGATTGAAGATGCATATTGAGTCCATATAATATTTGAAGCTATACTGAACATTGCCTGTTATTGGGAAGGAACATCTAGACTAGTTTGGAAAGCTGTCAGGTTTTTCCTCTTTTTTAATCTGACGGAGACCATACAACTCTCCTAGGCTAAGGTAAGGGGTTACTCTCACACTTTCGTAGGCTAAGGTAAGGGGTTACTCCCATACCCTCCTAGGCTAAGTTAAGGGGTTACTCTCATACCCTCCTAGGCTACCCCTTCCACGACGTGGAGCCCGACCAGCTGTTCAGCAATTTCACCTCTGGCACATACCCTCCTAGGCTAAGGTAAGGGGATATTCTGGGAGTGGGGGCATACTAAAATGATACACATAGGGAGTAGCCTAATTAGTTATTGAGCATGCACAGACTGCTCAATTGGTTTTTTGGCTGGCGCAATAGCCTAAATTAAAAATAGGCCTATGGTAAAAATGATGTGTGATGGAATAATAGTGGCAGATGATAAAAGGTAACCTCTCTGGCCTGTTTGTGTCCAAATATGAGGTTTCATTTGGGGTTTGATTGCTTCAGTAGCTGCACGCTGTACTAAATGTGACATGGGAGGCAAGCACTTCAATGCTGACGTCACAGGGTCCCTTGATAATCGTTGCTCACGGGGAAATAAACATTTCCCGGTGGTTTTAGATAATGAGAATTTCTAAATAACAATCTTCTCTTGTAAAATAACCCCAGGGAAAATCATTATGTATGAACAATTGCAGCCACAGCAAAAAACAAAACCGTGCTGGACTTCCAGGGAAGTGGCATTCAGGCTATATTTAGTATTCGGTATATGCTGAAAACAAATGTCTTGACAGAAAGAGCTGTGAAGACTGAAGCAAATTAGACACGCTCAGTCATATCAAATTACCAGATTTCCTGCAAATGATCAACATACTATGTGTGTTTTCTCAGGATCCCCCATCCCCCCTATTTGTTAAGTATAAGGGAATGGCCCCTTTTTTGCGGACCCAGGTGTATTTACAACAGCACGAAGACCTACTAATAGTGTGGTCTCAATGGAGCCCTGGACACTATAGAGAGCAGTCACTTTTTATGGGACCTTAGTTTAAAAAAATATATGTAGTAGTCAGCGGAGAGAATATAATTATTTTTTTATCATGTTTGAATTATGAAACCTATAAGTACAAATATGTTGGTCTATTTAAAAGATAATTTTTGTCAAGAACGTTGCAATTTGTTGTGAAACTATGAAGTAATCTTTAGTTTTGTGTGTAACCGCTCAGTGAACAGCTTTTGTCTTGCACAACACACGACAAAACAATGCTCTCTTCGATTTGTGGATTGTGGCATTAAAACTTCATGACACTTACGCGAAACAGGGTTTGTAGTATTACTAATTACATATGTTCAGTCTATACGACAAACTGAGGCTTTCTTGACTTGAAGAATTTTGTTTTAAATAGTCAAACATCATATATCATCATAGGTCACAAAGCAAATGGGATCTAAAAATAATTCTCGCGTTTTTTTAACTTAGGTCCCATAATGCGGAAGTGACATAGGATCTATATGCTGCAAAGCCTTTACCAGGTCCAATATTTGGTTGCTTTACAATATGGAGTGTGATTTTAATAACAGGAATGATATATTGCATTAATTTGACAAATTATTCCTTTCATAGTATTTTGATACTTTATCATTTCAACATGCTATTTATGATTTAATCCTATGGGTTTAGGTTTTTTGAATGTACCTTTAATGTGCTTTATGTGCATAACATTTTTACACATTTTTATTAATTGTAGGACTTTTCATTTAGAAGTTAATTGACCCTAGGAAAGGGATGATATGATATTATATTTTATCGTCATACAAATCCTGAGCAGAAGCAAAGAAACGGGTGTGGGAGAAGTTCGGAGAAGCCATGGAGAAAGACTTTCGGTCGGCACCAAAGTGTT